>CM039647.1:11924284-12259284 GCA_022405125.1 Anthidium xuezhongi
TATATCATATAAAAAATTAAATATTAAAAATGATATAAATTTGTACCTTGTCTTTCATTAGTATTCCTTTTTAGTGTACTATAAAGAGTAGGACAAGATATTAAAGCAATCTTTTCATTAGATTTTGTAGAATTTATAGCACCCTTCACAAGGGTATTAATTGTTTCATCATCATACCAAAACTGACTTAATTGCTGTAATTTAAATAAACATTATATCAATACATAAGCATTTATATTATTAAATATGGTATATTAGAAAATATTTGTACAAAGTAATCTACCCAATTTTCATCAAAAATGATGTTTGCATTTTCACATTCTAAATCATGTTTCAATTGCTTTTCTCTTTCTTCTTTTTCCTTAAGAAATTCATTTAAGGCCATAAGTGTTGTAGGGCATAATTGTAAATCATCATCTGAACTATCACCCATTTTTAATGATTTTTATATGCACAAATATATGTATAATGTTAACAAAATAATAATAATTAATTAAATATGTAACTGCATTATAGGGGTATTCATTGTCATAAGCTTTACTTATTATCAATCTTTCTCTCTCTATATACACACTGTACTTTTTTATTACAAAAACGATAAAATAAAAAAATAATTTTTTAGTATATTATGGAATTATGTAACTTCCAAAATTCAGAAGATCAAAATTCTCTTTCGCAATAAGGTGGTGTTCCTTCTTCTTTCACTGTATCATAACCTAAATACGTATTTTTAATACTTGTAAGAGTTGACTTACCGGCTTGAAAGTCAAATTTAATTAAGTATAAAAAAATAGAAAATATTACAATGATACCAGAAGATGATATAAAATTATTTCAATCTGTTGGTTTGAGCGAGCAGAAGGCTAAGGAAACTCTGAAAAATAAGCAAGTTTCCAATAATTTAAAACTTGCTGTGACAGAGGTTAGTACATTCATAGAATTAATAAGGAAATGTTTGAAATAAAATCTCTTCTTTTATGAATTAATTATATAATTTTTGCTAGTAAAATAAATATATAGCAGATTTATCTTTTCTATGTTTAATTTAAATAAAACATAATTTTGTCAAATGTGACATCATTTTATTATCCCTGGTTTGTAACATATGCATTACATTTTTAGGCTAATAAACATGGAATTATTACATCCGATGTTGGTATTTTGTTGTACCATCTTGCTTCAAAAATCAAGAATCAAATTGCAGATAAATTGCCATTTTTAACTGAATATATAGTTAAAAAGAAGTTGGACACAACTCAACGAGTGGATGTAGGATTGAATTATTTACTCAGTCATATTAAAGAAGATATTGATATTCCTGATTTTGAAAAAGAATGTGGTGTAGGTGTTACTGTAACTCCAGAAGAAATTGAACATGAGGTGGAAAAAGTTATAAATGCACATAAACCAGAAATATTAGAGAAGAGGTATATTGTACAATTAATTAAACATTTTAACTTTGTTTAAAGTATCTCAGCAATTTTATGAAATGAAATACCATTTTGTAGATACCATTACAATATTGGTCCATTAATGCAGCAAGTACGTAACACTTTGAAATGGGCTGATGGAAAAGCAGTAAAGAATGAATTTGACATTCAAATGCTTGACTTATTAGGTCCAAAATGTGATTCTGATCTTGCTCCTCCCCCTAAAACAACAAAACAAGCAAAAGTAAAGAAACCAGAGAAAGAGAAAGGTGGATTGAATATTTTAATTAATATAATATAAATTGATCATTGAAAACTTTGTAAACAAATGATGTATTGTTTTGTTATTTAGTGGAGGATAAAAGTGCAGCAATAGCCACTGAGAAAGTAGGTGCTCAGACAATAAGTGAGCTAATGAAAACTAAAGTTCATTTCCATAAACCAGGTGAAAATTATAAAACTGAAGGATATATTGTAACACCAAATACACATAAATTACTGCAAGAACATTTGAAAGCAACAGGTGGCAAAGTGGTAACTAGATTTCCACCAGAACCTAATGGCATTTTACATATTGGTCATGCAAAGGCAATTAACATTAATTTTGGGTACATTTTTCATTTTAATATATTCATCTTCTAAGTTCATTATTTGAAATAATGCAACAAGTGATAATTTTATTGCAGTTATGCTGCAGCTCATGATGGTATATGTTATTTACGTTACGATGATACGAATCCCGAAAAGGAAGAAGAAAAATTTTTCGTTGGGATACACGAAATGGTGGAATGGCTCGGTTATAAGCCCGCCAAAATTACTCATTCTTCTGATTACTTTCAACAATTATACGAATGGGCTGTTCAGCTCATAAAAAAAGGGTTAGCATACGTTTGTCATCAGTCTAGCGAAGAGATAAAAGGTTTCAATCCACCTCCAAGTCCTTGGCGTAACAGACCTATTTCAGAGAATTTGCAATTGTTTAATGTAATTAGTTTTATTTAACGGTTAAATTATTATATTAGTAAATTGAAACATTTTTATGTTTAATTTTAGAAGAACAATATTAAATTATTTATAATTTTTTGAAAATAGGACATGAAGGATGGATTATTAGAGGAAGGCGAGGCCACCTTAAGAATGAAAGTAACATTAGAAGAAGGAAAGCAAGACCCAGTTGCATACAGAATAAAATATACTCCGCATCACAGAACAGGAGATCAGTGGTGCATTTATCCAACTTACGATTTCACTCACTGCTTGTGCGACAGCATAGAAAATATAACTCATTCTCTTTGTACAAAAGAGTTTCAATCACGGAGATCGTCGTATTATTGGCTCTGTAATGCCTTAGACATTTATTGTCCTGTACAATGGGAATACGGTAGACTGAATGTGAGCTACACAGTCGTTTCTAAGAGAAAAATCAGTAAATTGATCGAGGAAGGCATAGTGTCCGATTGGGACGATCCTAGGTAAATTAATATTCTTTGAATGTTAGAATTTTTATCTTATTAATATTTTAAAATGTAACATTTGTTATTCATTTTTTAGGTTATTTACATTAACAGCTCTTCGTAGACGAGGCTTTCCACCTGAGGCTATAAACAATTTTTGTGCCCAGATGGGTGTAACGGGTGCCCAGGCAGTCGTTGATCCGGCTGTCTTAGAGGCATCCGTTAGAGACGTTTTGAACCTTACCGCGAGCCGGCACATGGTCGTCTTAGATCCCATAAAAATAACCATTAGCAATTTTCCTCACGAGAATCCTATAAAATTAAACGTCTCTAACTTTCCCAATGAATCAGAGAAAGGACAACACGAAATTACTTTTGATAAAATTGTGTATATTGAAAGTTCTGATTTCAAAGAGGTACATATATGATAGCTTCTATGCAATATAACAAAACATTTTATTTAAATTTTATTATATATTTACAGAAATCAGGAAAAGATTTTAGGCGTTTAACGCCAAACCAACCTGTTGGTTTAAAATATATAGGAGTGGTATTAAAAATTAAAGAAATAGTGAGGGGCGATAATGGAAATATTGAAAATTTAATTGTTGAACAAGAACCTATCTCTGAAACTAATAAACCAAAAGCCTTTATACATTGGGTATCGAATCCTGTATCGGCATCTGTTAGATTATACAATCGTTTGTAAGTATTAGACTAAAATAACAATTCAACATTGTTAATAATTAATACAATAAGTTTAGCAATTTTAATACATTTGTGATGTGATCATTAGATTTAAACACAAGAATCCCGAAGACCAGAACGAAGTGCCAAATGGTTTCTTAAGCGATATCAATTCGGATAGTAAAAAGGAAGTTGTTGGATATATCGATGCAAGTTTGGCAAAATTAGCGAAGCCTTTCGATAAATTCCAATTTGAACGCATTGGCTTTTTCTCTGTGGATCCTGACACAACATCAGAAAAGGTAATTATTAAAAACTTTGAGTTACTATAGTGACTAATTTTACTCATTTATTTATTATAGGTCGTTTTTAATCGGACGGTAACATTGAAAGAGGATTCAGGGAAAACGTAAATAAAACGTAAATTCACACATCGTGAATGTAATGTATGCATAATTTAATTTCAAAATTTTGGATGTACTTTGTAATATTTTGTATAATATTTATAAACAGCAGTTACATTTAAATTACATCATATTACTAAAAAAATGTTTGAATTTGATTAAAAAGTGCATAAAATTCAATTCATCATACAAGATTCATACGTGGGGACCATATATTTGATATTTATGAAAGCATCTTCACCTCCATACGTTTCAAGTATTTCAAGAGTTTCTTGTATCAAATCAGCAACATTTTCTCCCTTCTGTTGCGAGTAGTCGATTTCTCCTCCAAGATGTACTACAATATCAAATTTTACTTTTGTTATTTTAAAACAAAGGTACAAGTGTGAATTTAAATCTTACCATTTCTGTCTTTTAATAAATTAGGAACTGGTAAAATTTGTCTGAAATAAGGTACCAAAGCTTCTCCCACACAATCTGCTGATTGTACAAGTTTCTGGAGAGCCCTCAGTGTTGTACACATGATTTCTGGTATCTTTGTGTTGAGAGCTTCTATAATAAATTACAGTGTGCATATAGACACAAATTTATGATATATGTAAGTGTATGTAAAAATGTTTTTATTCTTTTCTGTGTTTTGAATGCTTGAATTAAAAATAACTATACCAAGTGATTAACATTTTGACTGTCACCTCACTCAAATATGGGTGACACGAATTTCCATTAGAAACCATTGCTTATATTGTTAGCAATTCTGAAAATATTCCCATTAGATATTTGAAATTATAAATAATAGAAATAAAATATAAAATTTGTCAAAAATAAAATTGCTATCAAATGGAATTTTTAGTAGCTGCAGCATGGCAGTCAAAATGTTAAAAGAAAAATTGAAACTTTTACATACACTTAATAAATAAGATAGAAAGTGAAAGGTTACTTTTGACAGGAATTATTAACTGTGGAACAACTGGTAGAATTTTTGGACCGCCCTGTTCCAACATATCAGATATTCCCTGTTCCACTATGAATTTGTATGGTTGTTCGGTCTCTGTCAAACCATCGAAAAGCAGTGGTAAATAATGGTGGAAATCCAAATCCTCGATATTAACTTTCCAGTTAAGTTTTGTGCCGTGCGTATCTTTTTCTATTGTAAGCGGAAACACGCCCCATTCGTAAAATTTTCGAAAAGTCGACGGTTTTGGCGGTTGCGGTTTGTATAACCCGACTCTTGGTAGCTTTTCGACCACGGTATTTTCCTAAACGAATCACCAAGAAATTTAAAACAGTTCAAATGTAATTTTACAATTATAACTTACTTGTAAAGCTTGGATAGTAAACGCAGGAACGACTCGTGGTTTCCTCTTCTTGTATCGCGGTAGGTCTTTCCGAATTTCGGTCCAGAATTCCGTTTCGTTTACCATCTCAACGTTTTTTTCTTTTATCAAAATCAATCAATCCAATTTTTGTAAAATATATGACACAATTTCGTTCGCACAAAACGGATTCTACTGAAATTTTTATTTATTAAATGGATGTTGCATTCTGAGCGCCTCGCATCACGATAAGTCAGTGTCTGACAAATATGGATCAAACATTTTGTTTCTTAGCAACTGTACATAATTTGTTCAATAAATCGTGACAACAGGTTTTTATCTCATCAAATATGTATTTTTAGTTTAATAGATAAATAAGCTTAAAACGAAAAGAATTATCAATTATAAAAAATTAGTTAATATACATTTTTTCATTTATATACATTAAATATTTTATTACAAAGTAGATAACAATTAATTTACAATTACGCTGTAGCTTTTGCGATCTTCTTATGGTATTGCGGATCGTCGAAGATCAGATCCTTCTTTTTCGGCTCCTCCTTGTCAGCTGTATTTTATTAATAAGGAAAATAATCTTTTCAAAGTATATATTAGTAGTATTTAAACGAAAAAAATTTATAAATTAAAAACAAAAGTTTGGAAAGGATATTTGTGAAGTAGTTTGAAAATTCCTGTCCCTAATGGAATTGGAATGCCCATTATAATTGATTCAGATACACCACAGATAACATCTTTTTGCCCATAATAAGCTGCATCGAATAGATGGTCAGCTGTTTTCTCAAACTGTTGAATAATTACTGATTAGTAACTTTCATTTAAAAATAAGGTATCTAAAATATGTATAGAGATAAAGGATCATACCGAGGCTAAGTTCAATACTGACTCCTTCATTTTTGCTAAACCTTGTCTTGTAATACCTAATACTTCTCCTCTGCTGGTCATTAGATCTGCCACAAGCATCGGATGTCTTCGATCGATGCTCATTCCATGATTTTCCATTACTAATTTAATTTCTGTCATTATGGTTGCTCTTGCAGCCTCGATTCCCAAAGTTTTAAAAACCTAAAACAATTTAATGCATTATATGTGTTATTTTTGCGTTAAATATTTTTTACTTTTAATATGTGACTGCCACTATACCCACATCTGGGTGACGCTTAAATTTCTATAGAAATTCATTAAAATGATTATTAGCAATTAAAAATATCCGTATTAGGTATTTAAAATTATAGAGTGACAGCATGATAGTCAACGTGGTTATTTTCTATTTACCTCTATCGTGTTGTTCGAAGTTGTCTTTTTACCCAAAACGCCAAGGGTCGCCATCACGTCCCGCATATTATCACCTTCCACAAACAATTTGTATCTGGTTTTACCAGACGAATCGTCATTATGAATGACTGCTCTGGCAACTGATGGTATACCCTAAAGAATCAAGATGTTATACCCTTAAGAATTTAAATAAGAACTTAAAAGAATATCCTTAAAGAATACCTTTACCTTTACAACGATATTCGGAATTGTTTCCTTCAACTGTGTGAGTGCATAATTTAAACTGTGCTTATTTTTATTAGGGCTTACAGTGATGATAGAATGTCCCCTGACGTTTACTAACTTTGGATTTAGTTTTAACTTTGATGTACAAATCCTACAGAAATTTAAAATCAAATTATACATTTCTTCAGTGATAGTTGTTTTCTTAAATATACTTTTAGGTTAAGAAGTATAAATTCATATACGTACGAATAACGAATCGAGTTAACATCCACTTCCAATTTCAACAATTTTATTCTATCGGTATCTAATTTTATCAGTAGAAAACAATCGTCTGGTAGGTACACTTCTTCGATATACTCTGTAACCTCTCCCAAAGTAGTCCTTTCGATTCTACCCTTCACTTTCCTAGCGAATTCTGGGTCTACATCATTCTCCTAATATTACAATTAATTGAAAAATAAAAAATATAATTATTTACCATATTATGTCTTATACCAAACATTTGGATCATAAACGAAAAGTACAAAGAATTAACTTACCAAAGCTGTTGTAATTATAGGTGTACTAATTTTAGGGTTCGCGTTAATAATTTCCTTGATACGCGGTACACCTTGAGTAATATTCATAGATGCTACACCAGCAAAATGGAAGGTTTTCAAGGTCATCTGAGTACCCGGTTCTCCAATACTTTGAGCAGCAAGTGCGCCCACAGCGGTGCCTGGCTCTATTTTAGCTCTCATGTATTTCTCCTTACAAATGTGAATAAATTCAACCAACTGAGAGACCGTTAGTCGTTCAAGTTGCAAAATTACGGGTATATTCGATGGAGCATTGTGCCGGAAACGTGCTATCTTTCGTGCTATACTTTTAAGGAATGTCCTGTAACAATGATATTTAGTGTATTATTTCTAGTAATATTTAAGTAAAATGTACAAGTCTGGTGCTTACGCCAATTCTTGCTTAAACTCTTCGCTGAGACACTCATACTCCTCAGAACTTAACAGTTCGTTTGTAGCTTTAATTACACTAGGAGCATCCAATGGTTGTTCATTCTTGCAAGGTGATTTTGCTCTTATGTGATCCAGCACCCTCTTATAATCCACTGGGCAGTCTTTTCCTATTGAAATCATTACTTTATTACTCCGTTCCAAATAATAAAAATAAGAAACAAATAATATCTTACCTTCCATGTACGTGGGATCTAAAGCATCACCGCCGTACAGTATCTGTACAATATCTCCTACCGAGTTACGAACAGTCATATCATAATGAAGGCACAAATCTTCCAAACTCTTCACCAATCTTCGTTGCATGTAGCCAGTCTCTGCTGTTTTAACCGCCGTGTCCACGAGACCTTCCCTTCCACCCATCGTATGGAAAAAGAATTCTGTTGGTGTGAGACCAGAATAAAACGAGTTTTCTACGAAACCCTTGGCTGCAGGGATCTTCGAGTGTCGTTCAAAGTGTGGCAAAGCTCTGTCCTCGAATCCATTTGGCACTCTGTGACCGCTGATAGCTTGTTGTCCCACGCACGCTAATTAGAAGATAATTAATTAATGATTACAATTATGTTAATCGAATACATTTTTATTAAACGTACCAATCATTTGTGAAATGTTAATGAAACTTCCTTTGCTGCCGGACAAGGCCATAATTAAGGGACTATTGCTTGGATGAAGTTCTTTTAAACACGCTTTACCAGCATGGTCACGAATTACTGAAAGTTCTTTTAATATCATTGCTTCCAAAGTTTCTTCCTCGGAACATCCAGGCTGACACACAAGACGTCCCTCTTCCATTTGATGAATGTATTCTGTACACTTCGAATACCTAGATCATGGCAAATGATAAACAGAATGTAGGTATTTAAATTTCGTGGGCAAATTCGCACAGGGGGTTCGCGATCGAAGCGAATAAAATAGCGGAAATTTTGAATACTTTCGTGGAGCACGTGAAGTTAAACTAAACTTTGTGCACTAATGGGTTAAATATATTCTTACCCAGCATTCAAAAGTTCGTGTTTAGCTTTAAGTAACCCTTGGCCAGGTGTGACATCACCGATTCCAATAGAAAAACCTCTGTTCATGAGAAAAAAGCTCGCCATTCTTGCCAATCGCCACATGGCCGTGGTCGCG
The DNA here is from genome assembly GCA_022405125.1 of Anthidium xuezhongi. Classification (NCBI taxonomy): domain Eukaryota; kingdom Metazoa; phylum Arthropoda; class Insecta; order Hymenoptera; family Megachilidae; genus Anthidium; species Anthidium xuezhongi. The sequence goes on from CM039647.1 coordinate 11,933,226, forward strand.
ATATCTTCGCCCCAGTCGCGTAATAAAATGTAAAATATATTCTGCTTCGAACCCGAACCCAAAGTTGATTTATCCATAGATCCTGCCAACAACTCCGAATTTCGGATAATAACATCTGAAATTAATTGCGTTCATTATTTTTCTATTTACTTTAAAATATAAGCAGATCAATTATATACGTACAAGAATCATTAATGCACAATTCTTCGTTGGTAGTATACGCTCTTCCTTTCGTTTTTAAATTGGCTTTGATATTACACTTCTTATTAGGTTTTAAAATTAAACTAAAAATCTGTTTGCCAGTCCATAACACAGCCGGTTTCAAAATAGCAGGTTCGGGTAGATCTATGGACATGGCAATATCGAATCCAGCCAAGAGGCAACCAGCCAATCGGCTTGCTTGGGACTTATTTAAAAACATATCCTTCTGGGTTAAAAGGTATCCACCGGTAATGAAGTCCTGCGTCGCGGCTATTAACAATTCTCCGTTGCGAGGTGTGACTAAATTTGATTTATTCTGAAAAACAAATATATATTAACCGTTTGAGTGGCAAGCGGCGATATTGTGCCTCTTCCGTTCCGTGTCGAGCGGCACATTTGGCTTCTGTCGATGCATAACTTTATAGTTGTAATTCAGTCTTAAGTAAATTAAGATAAAATTGGAGTAGTAATTGGGAAATAGCAGACCCGTGGCACTCAAACGTATTTATTATGTAATAAAGCTGTATATGTAAAATAATTGATTCATTACCCCCATCAAAACCAACGCCTCCGCTCTTGCTTCTTCGGTCTGTGGTAAATGTAAGTTCATCTCGTCTCCATCGAAATCAGCGTTATAAGGAGTACAAACGCATTCGTTAAACCTAAACGTTCTATGTTCTAATACTTTCGCTTTATGAGCCATGATACTCAATTTGTGCAAAGATGGTTGCCTATTAAATAATACTACGTCGTCATCCCTCAGATGCCTCTCGACTATATCACCATACTGTTAAACATAATAAATGTATTTACTTATTTTAAAAGCATAACACTGCTTAACAATTTTGAGATGTATATTACCTGTAAATCTTGAGCTATCTTCTGTCGATTACCGTATCTTAAAAATTTTTTAAACTTAGTTTTTCCCTGTAGTATAAAATTTGCACCTGGATGTACATCTGGACCATTTCTTACAAGCTTTCGCATCAGTTCTATGTTTGACGGATTAACTTTTTCCGGATATGTCAGAATTTTTGCAACGTGAATTGGTACGCCCACCTAATTAAGAAGGTATTAATTAAATATTTTTAATCGTTTGTACAAACGTAAACCAAAACTCACTTGTTCGATTCTGAGATTAGGATCTGGAGAGATAACAGTACGACTAGAGAAGTCCACACGTTTGCCGGATAAATTACCACGAAAACGACCTTGTTTTCCTTTCAGTCTTTGAACTAAACCCCTACCAGATTTTTTTGGCTGAAATATGTAAATTGTTTTGATAACGAATCAAATACTGTATAATTTGTATTAATTGAAAACTCACTTGCATATTGAGGGGAATACCAGACATTTCACTGTTTATGTAAAGGGCACAATGTAGTTGTAAAAATTCCCAATCTTCGTTATACATTTGTACTTTAGCTCCGCTTTGTCTATGCTTTTGGATAACATCATTGATAAAAACTATTTCTGATAGCTTCATTGTTAAGTGGTCCTCTGTCGTGCCAGCTTTTAGGTCTGACACAACACTGGGTCTGATACAAATTGGCGGGACAGGAATTCTTGTTAATATTAAATCTTTTGGCAACGCACACTCTGGATTCATCATTAATAAAGGAATGTCACTTTCTGGTATCTTTTCTAAAATACTTTGTACCTTAAATTATAATATTAGTCTTATTGTTTTTATCGTATTAAATTCAGAAAATAAATACAAAATTATTATTCATAATATTGTTTACCTCTAAAGGATTCAATATATTAACTAGTCCACTCTGAAGTATTCCTTCTAACGCTTTATTATCTTCAAGTACATTATTGTATTCTTCCAGTTTATCCTGGACAATAGCATCTATTTTTTTCTTCGCTTTATACTTCTCATGAACTATTTTAAGTAGACCAGCTTTCTTAACAGTTCCATTAAGATCTCCGCAATGTTGGCAAGTTGTAGTCTTTTTAGCTTTTTCCAAAATTTGTTTACGCAATGCTTTACGCGTTAGGTATCCCATATTGGGGTTTAATACTCTGGCTAAGTAATGCTTTTTGTCTGCTTCGGACAACATAACATGAGCACAGTTCTATCAATCAGAATATGATGAAGATTATTATAAATACTATATAAATACTAACAAAATAAACTGATTAATTACTTTGCAAATGGTCTGCAAAATACCAATAATGGACCTAAAATAACCAACATGAAAAACAGGCAATTCCAAATCAATGTACCCAAAATGTCCAATGCATTCGTTTAAAGATTTACCACATGTTGCACAATTGGTCGTGTTATTGCAAGTTCCCTGAAATATTATTTAAAAACATATTAGTACATAATATATATGCAAAGAAATAACTTTCTTATTATAATTACCATTCTTCTGTCAAGAACTCCATACGAAAGTGGAGCATGTTCAACATCTTGATTGTATAGGTTTTTAGCCACAACATGTAAATGGGCCTGCCTTTCCATGTTGTGGCGGCTATCCACTCCAAACGATACATGGGATCTAATTAAACATAATTTACAATGGAAAAGTATAAATAAAATAGACAAACCTGTATCAATGTTAATTAAATATATTAAATCACTGAGACGAATACAAACAAATGAAGCAAAAACAATAATCAGAAAACTAGTGCAATACAATGAAATTTGTGTTACATTGTTTTTAATAATACAATTGATATTAATTCATGTGAATTAAAACAAATAAAATTCAAATTCGAATAGATTAAAATAACATACATACATTTTACGAGCTACGTCTGTTTCTCTAAATTGTTCTTTTACCATTTTGAAGGTTACAAATAATCATTCAACATTCACTCTATTATTAGGTATAAATTAATCCATAAATATTATGATATATAAAGTACAGAAATCTTAAAATACTACGAGGCATGTACCGGTTTTCTTATAAAAATTGTTTAAACAGTCAAAAGAATTCAGAGAATTCTTTAAACACGTGTTATTCTCTGTTAGTGGTGCCATCTCGGATTTGACAATTTGGTAAAAACCATTAGTGTGTTTTACGATAGAGGTTTGTACATAGATATATGTATAATAACGAACGCATGGTGTAAAAAGAATCTAATGGCAGTGCCCTCGAACTAATGGAACTAAATTGTATACAGGGTGTCCCAGAACTCTTGTAGGAGCCGGAAATGACCAATCAGAGCGCGTCTCGGGCGCGCGTTCAGTACCGTCAGTGTAGCGTCGAACCTAGTCGCCTCGGGATAAGCGCCTCGGTAGAACAAGAAGCGTTAAGTCCTGGGATCATCTAATTTGAATAGTAGAACGATAAAACATTGTATTATTATAAAATAATGAATTTAATATCGTTCAAGCTTTATTTTTCAATTGTTTTAAAGAGCAACTGAAGACGGTACATGGGGTGTTACCGACGAAATTAGCGAAACAGAAAATTGTGTTTTTTCAAAAACCAGGCCACTTTTCGGATAAACTAAAGTTATAGAGACATTTATAACAACAAAATATTTTATGTAATGGTGTTAAAAAGCCGATTTTTAATAAAATAATTTTTATCGACTTTTTATTTTTACTCCTGACGCCACCTTCGAACAAAGTGCTGAAACTACTCAATAATTACCGACTGAGAATTCCGAAACATCGTTAAAAATGGTGGGCTTTTCAAAATGAGTAATGTACTATTTTGATATTTCTTAATTAAATTCCGCCGTGACAGGAATTAAATTAATCCGCCATTCGGACCTCTCACTCCCACAATGTGCGAGAGAGTGAACATTTGTCCGCCAATCGGACCTCTCACTTCCTCCGCGTCAGTGTAAGAGCGAGAGAGAAGAGTTCAACGAGCATCTTACCTCTCACTTCCTCCGCGTCACTGTACGAGCGAGAGAGCAATACTCATCCGCCGATCGGACCTCCCACTCCCTCCGCAGCAATCTCGCAAAATTACAATTGTAAAAGTTAGTTATAAATAATATAATAACTATTGTAAAGCTGAATGTATGAATCATGTAGTTTATTGAATAAATGCAGCATTCACAATTCTAATGCACCTACAACTACTAACTGTACAACTTATTTAAATATTACATTCTTAACTTTAACGCACTTATAATTACAAATTGTAAAACTTTGTTTATTGGTAAAATGAAATTAACCTCTGAAACCAGGATCTAGATCTTGCAAAATTGTATGAGGAGAATTAAAATTTTAAAAGTTATTTATACTGGGAAAAGTATTTAAAATATTAATGTGTACAAATAATACGGCGGCATATGTAGCAATCATAACTTATTCTTCATTAGACACCCACGTGAATTTGATCTCCCTTGCCATTTTTTGATAACTTTGAAAACTACTTATCAACTGTACACTGTTAGTAATTCATAGCCAATCAAGCCAGTTTAATATAAGTGTAAAAAGAATTATTTGTATCCTTTTGGTTTGGTTAGGAGAGGATTCTCAATTTATTAATGCTGACTGAAATTTATTTAAAAAGTTTCATTTGTTATATATAAAATGAAAGTGGGACAAATCTGGCTCTCGACTGCCATCTACAGGATTTATTAATAAACCTAAAGTCACTTACATTGTATATGATGTACAAATATGGAATTGCGCAAAAGCGCGGGCTGATTTACGTTTTATCTTCCGGGATAAGAATATTTCAATTGTGCTTGTATTTATCTCTTCTTAATTAGATATTATTCGGTGGTGCTAGATATCGTTTGTACGTCGAAGTTAATTGTACTTGAAACATGTCGAGAGTAAGTTTCAGTATTTCGAATAAATTTTACTATAGAGGTTAGATAGTTATTACCACTGATGTATTTTTAAATTTACTTTTGAACATTTAAATCGTGCACTTTGTAAAGCGTGAGTTCTTCTTTCAGGATATAAGATCCTATTTTCAAACGGTTAAAACAAATTCCAGTGTTGCTCCGCCAAAAGCTAAAAAGAGAAGAGTGATTTCCTCTGATGAAGATGATGAGAAATTAAAGTCTCCAGCTAAACAACCCAAGGTTTTTATATCATGTCATAACATTGGTTTTTGAAGTTTTAAATTATATGTTTTGTCTTCAAAATGTAGGCGTTATCATTTCAAATTATTTATTTCAAATCTATGTAGTAAAACATGAAGCATTATATTTTAGAAAACAAAATTATTAAAGAAGAATGTCATTGAATCTGACACTGATTCTGATGCTCCAGTTGTTACTCCTGCTGATTTATTCGGCAAAAAGCCGATAAGCAGGCAGGAAGCACCTAAGATAACGAAGCAGATACAAAAGAAGGTAATACATTAATATTTTATTAGTACACCAGTGAAAAATATATATTAGCTTTACCTTATGTTGTAGGAAAGTAAGACTCACGATGATAATGATTTTGAGGCCACTTTATGCCAGTTAGACACTTCTGATATCGAACAGAAATATTTAACAGAGCACAAGGTTGATAAAGGTACCAATACATAGGCAATATAATATATATACAATGAACTATTGTAACAATATACAAGTTCTTTATTACAGATTCTGATTCACATAAAAGTAGTCCCACGAATGAAAAAAAGAAAACGACCCCTGTTAAAGATAAAGAGAATATTAAACAAAAGAAAATACCTGAAAAGCCAAAAGTAGGTAAAAATATGAAACAAAATGAACCAAAGACCAACAAGAACTCTAATAGCAGTTCCAATGAAGATATTAAGTACGATGTTCCTGAATCTGCCAGTAAATCTAAGCATACCAAAAAAGCTTCTACGAGTACATCTTCTAAAATTGAAATAGAGTCAAAAAAGAAAGTATCTCCCAAAAAGAAAGAAGAAGTTGATGTATACGAAGAAAGAGTTGAGAAAAGAAAGCAACATTCTGCAATGTACCAGCAGTATCTTCAAAGAGGAGGAGCCAGACATCCAGGTTCAAAAGAAATTCCTGTTGTATGTAATATATTATTACACAACAAAAAATAGCCTTTAATTCATAAATTCAGTTTACAAATATAGGTGTACACATTTGAAAAAATGTACTAAAATTTCAGGGTGCTGAACATTGCCTTGCAGGATTAACTTTTGTAATAACTGGTGTTTTGGATTCGTTAGAAAGAGAGGAGGCTGAAGAACTTATAAAAAAGTATGGTGGACGAGTTATACATCAACCTTCTAAGAAGACAGACTATGTTATAGTAGGTGATCAACCTGGCCCCACAAAAATGGCAAAGGTAATATCAATCATTAATGCATTGCAAATTTTAAGTCTGCTCTATTACAGATCTAATCGTACAAAATATATCTTTAGATCAATAGCTTGAACATTAAAAAAATATCAGAGGATGATTTATTAGAGATGATCCGTACCAGGCCTGCAGGTCAAGCCGAGAATGCGAAACAGTCTCGTGCAAGCTCAAAAAATAGGAAACAAAAATCTACAGAATCAGAGGATTCTCCTTCGCCACCGAAGAAAGCAAAAACTACTGAAAACGAAGAGGCAGGGAAATCGAAACGTTCGCCTCGCAAAAAGAGAAGCGAAGAAGATGAGCAAAAGCAATCAGAAAAATCGCCCCATAAAAGAGCACACGATAGTAAACATGTGAAAACGCCATCACCAATTGAGAGGGAACAGAATGAAGGTAAAAGAGAAACGAATGAAGATAAATCAAATGTACAAGATACAAAGGAAATAAATGATGTAAAGAATAAAGTGAAAGAAGCTGATTTACATGATGTAAGGATAATTTAAATGTGCACTGAATAGTAACAATTTTATAGGCTTTTATAATGTCTGTTTTATTTTAGATAAATTATAACGTATCAACAGAAGCATTGGTTGAGAAATACAGGCCCAAAACTATGAAACAAATTTTGGGTCAGCAAGGAGAGAAATGTAATGCCAAGAAATTATACAATTGGTTGAAAAATTGGCATAAGAATCAAAGTGGTCAAGTTAAACACACTAAACCTAGTAAGGTTTTTAATTTTGCACAATATTTCAATCAAACAACAGAGGATTTTTGATTAATTTTATTTGAATTAGGTCCTTGGGCAAAGAATGATGATGGAGCTTTCTTTAAAGCAGCTTTACTGTCAGGTTCCCCGGGAATTGGAAAAACGACAACTGCTCAAGTTGTTTGCAAAGAATTAGGTTTCGATCTGGTGGAGTTTAATGCTTCGGATACGAGGAGTAAGAGGCTTTTAAAAGAAGAAGTGTCAGAACTTCTGAATAACACTTCGTTGAAAGACTATTTTATAGGTACGTATTATTTTAACCAGTCAGCTGTTATCAGGGTTAAAATATTGGATCAGAAAGTGTAACTAAATTTTAAGCATGGCGGATATAGTCGTCGAACACAGCTGACTGGTCAAAAATACCGCATATATACAAATCTTAACGAAATTATACTAAAGTATTGTATATTATAGATAATAAGAACAAACCTACCTCGAAACACGTACTGTTAATGGACGAGGTTGATGGAATGGCTGGCAATGAAGACCGAGGTGGTCTTCAAGAATTAATCTCTTTAATCAAATCCACTGATATTCCTATTATTTGCATTTGCAATGATCGTAATAATCCTAAAATGAGGACACTAGCTAATTACACATACGATCTTCGCTTTCAGAAACCTAGATTAGAGCAGATCAGGGTAAACAAATTAATTGGTTCAATTAATCGTTCAATATACCCATTTACATTTTTAATTAAAAACAATCGTTTATATAGGGGGCAATGAAATCTATTTGTTACAAAGAACACATTGATATATCGACAGAGGATCTTGATCGTTTAATCGAATCGACTAATCAAGACATACGACAGGTTATAAATCATTTAGCGTTGTTCGTTGGAGAACACGCCACTCAAGAAAAGTCTGAAAAGAAACATGTGAACAAAGATTTGAAATTGGGCCCTTGGGACGTTGTGAGAAAAGTGTTCTCCGCCGAGGAGCATAAGCAAATGAGCATACACGATAAGAGCGATTTATTTTTCCACGATTATAGTATTGCACCGTTGTTTGTACAAGAGAACTATTTACTGGCTGTACCTCAAGTGCCAAAGTACGTATATTTTAAGGGGGTAGACCAGTCTAAATACAAGGGTTTGGTAAATTAATTATTTCAAAAAAACTGCTCAGAACATAAAATTGAAACTTTAATGACGTTTTAACAACATTCCAAGCTTTAAATTCTGCTACTCACAAAGTGCGTGGGTGTTCAAGGGAAGAGGGATAAATTTCAATGTTCTACGACCATCAGAAGAGGCGTCAGAGGGAACACCGTAAAGGCCTGCATGTTCCAGTTCTTGTCTTTCAGTTTTGTGTACTGAACAGTTTTCTTTTAATATTTAATTTACCAAACCCTTGCATATTTATATTTCTTTGAAATAATTTATGCATAAAATTATTCGTTCTTACATTTTGTCTTTGCACAGAAATAAAGTATTAGACCGGGTAGCAGAATGCGCAGAAAGTTTAGCTTTGGGAGATATAGTTGAAAGATCTATAAGGACTAACAATGCTTGGTCTCTTTTACCAGTTCAAGCTTGTTACTCTTCTGTCATACCTGGAACAGTGATGTCTGGTCATATTGGTGGTCAAATTAATTTCCCATCTTGGCTTGGACGTAACTCGAGAACTAATAAATTCGATAGGTAATAATACACAATCACTTTATTATATTCTAATTACTTGATATATTAAATGTTGAATAATATGGTTTATAGATTGATACAGGAATTAACCATACATATGCGACTGACCACTGGTGCGAGCAAAGAGGCTGTGAACTTGGATTACTTAAAACCCCTCAGGAATGCTATTCTAAGGCCCTTAAAGGCTGAGGGCATGGAAGGTGTGGACGCAGCAATAAACGTTATGAACCAGTATCATCTACTCAGGTTAATATTTCATTAACATTTGCAATATATAAATAACAAACCTGAATTTTGAATATTTATCTTTATTGCAGGGAGGACTTGGATTCTTTGATAGAGGTCTCTTTATGGCCCGGCGATCGAGACCCGATGCAAGTCATAGACAGCAAGGTGCGTTTCAGATTTTCACAAATTTCTTTCAACTTTGTGTACAGATGTCTAATAAGATTTCTTCTTGGACTCTGTGTCCTCTCTCGATGTTCTTACATTTCTCTCGGTCCAACCCCCAAAACGGTGGGATTAGCCAATCGCTAATTTGTTTAACCCCACTTGCATACCCGTAGTACGCTTTTCTAAACGAGGGTGTGTTTTTTGGCGGGGGAGAAAGCTAGGGTTTGTCACATAATCGATTCTTCGTGTCATAAACCGTCATAAAGCTACTTCTTTTACCTGTACGGCTATCCGCTACAATATTAATAAAACAAATACATTAAAAAATTCTGTCGTAGGTGAAAGCTGCTTTTACAAGGGCGTACAATAAAAATGCCGCGGCTGTGCCATATATAGTAAGTGGTGCGCCAAAGAAGAAAGCAGCGCCTATTTCACAAGATGTAGGTTCTTTGGAAGATGAAGAAGAGGAAGGTTTAAACTCCGATGAAAACGAGGATACTATCGAAACGGATAAGATGATTAAGGTAATCGAACAGTTTCATTATTATTTTACACATTACATATTGATAATTACACGTTTATTGATTCATCAAATCGTACTTTCAGGCAAAGAAACCTAGCACGAGCAAGAAAACTGAATCGAAAGGTAAAAGTACCAGCGACAAACCTGCTAAACGCGGAAGAGGGCGAGGAAAAGCGAAATAATACGTAATAAACGGAATGTGAGCTTATTTTTTATTTAGAGGAAACAAAATGCAGTATTTCGAAATGTGCTCATTTGAAACTGATAGTGTTTATAAATTTCGTTCATTTTATTGTATACAAAATGGTATTTTTTATCAAAAGTGTACATACGTATCTACTCGACGGTTTCTGATGCTTCGCTTGTTTTGGTTGTTTCACTTGTTTCTGTTGTTTCGGTTGTCTCGATCGTATCAACGGACGCAAGTTCCGATCTAGTTTGCACGCATTCTGAAAATTAAATCGAATGAAACACGTTGATAGATCAGCATGCGATACACTCACAGTAATTATGTATAAACAGGGTATTATGTTTTTGTACCGAATATTATTTAATTATACATATAAATTGTATTTCACGATAAATACACGTACGTCTTGCCCTGGGTTTCCATCCAATGTACTCATCAGTTTTCTTGTTTTCCTCTGTGAGCCAATCGGTTAATGGCTTAAAGTATTCCAACAGACCAGCTGAGTCCATGTTCCTTTGACCAGTGATCTTTTCCATCGCGTCTTGCCATGGTTTCGAGGAACCCAGTTCCAACATAGATCTGCAACAAGAAATTGTTAATAAATTTTGATTCTGTTTTAACACTTAGTCAACCGAATGGGGAGATTCTATTTCAATTTGTAACTTGTAATTTCATACAGTTGGCTGAGTGTTAAGAAATTATTTTCGTTAGAATTAAAGAACAAGAGCTTACTTCAACAGGTTTCCTGCTTCCTTGTTGTCATAAATGTCGCACTGATACAGTGGCTTCGAGTTTGGATCTTGAGGATCGTACTGTTTCGCTTCTATGCAAAGCGCCTTATGGAACTGGAACTGTATAACGAAACTCACGTAGTACCTGATGTACTCTACGTCCGCTATTATGTGGTATTTCGCGCCAGGATCGAAGTCGTCTTCTGAGCGATCCAGAGGTGGTTCGATACCTTGGAAAGCTTCGGCAAGGTCCCACCTAAATGATCAACAACCAACATGACACAGGTAAATATTGAACGAACAAATTTTCTCCAATACGTGAAATTTAGAGGAAGTATTTAAGTACTATTTACATTATTTAAAAAAATAGTACAATTTTATAGTGTCAAACTATGGTAATTGAAATTATTTCAGGACAATTTTGAATCATAAAAGAAACTATAAAATTAAAGAATTATAAAACTATCATATTAAGTAGATCTGGTATGGCTTTGTGATTCGTGAAATCGCTCCAACGCTCTTATGAAATGGACTGTATGTCCATTTCCACTATAGTGGCCAACAGTTAAAGTCCTTATCATTTAATATAATGTACTGACCAGTTACAGTTGTAATTATCGGGCGTGACTTTTCCTTGGAACACGTTCCAGCGCCATTTGTCCATCATGTACGCAAATGGCAGAAAGACGATCTTATCCAGTCCCTTGAGGTAAAGGTGATTGATGTTGGCTTCAGTGTCCGTTGAATCGTCCTCCAACAAGCTAAAGAATTTTATCCCATAATTATTCTATCTTTGAAATTCTAAATCAGAACTAATTTTAAATTAGAATTTGTCATCTTACTTGATCTTCTTCAAGTGACTAGGAGTGGACGCGCTGAGCGCTATGACATCACCGACGGCTTCATGGAATCCAGGATTCGCACCCTCCTTGAAGACAGTCGGCTGATTCTTGTATTGCAGGTAATATTCCACGTGGCCCATTTCGTGGTGCGCGGTCAACAGATCTTCCATGTTGATACGCGTGCATTGCTTGATCCTGAAGTCATTGCCGTCGTAGAAGTCCCAGGCGCTCGCGTGGCAGATCAGTTCACGGTCCTTCGGTTTCTCGAGGATCGATCGTTCCCAGAACAGATCGGGCATTGCGGTGAGATTGATCGAGGTGAAGAAATCTTCAGCGACGCGGAAGATCGTGGTTGCGTTGTATCCTGAAGAATCGTGGACAATTTGATGATACATTAAAAGTATCTTATAGACATTGAATTGGATATTCAGAAGACAGTTATATTCGTATAAGAATTCAAAAATTGGTAGTCTGCATATTTATGTTATAATGATAAAAAGAAAGAATTAAGTACAATAAGTTATACTAAAACATAAGTTGTACTTATACTTTCTCTTCAAGGAAATATGTTGAATGTAAACGAAACACGGTGTAAACTTCTAGGATAATTTAATTAATAGTTTAGAATGAAATCAAACCTTGTTTGATCATGGCATCACTGACGTCTGGCAGTTGTTTTCCTGGATAAGGAATAGTGAAATCTGCAATGTTACTCCAAGCTTGTGCCCACATGTTCCCTAACAAGTGTGCTGGGATGGGACCATCCTTCGAGACCACGTCTTCACCATACTTCTTGCGAAGTTCCCGACGAACGTAGGCGTGCAATTGCAAATAGAGGGGCTTCAATTGTTGCCAAAGCGCATCTGCAAATTTATTAATTAATTGATAATATAGGATAAAATTGCTTAATGTTTCATTCATTTTTTGTACACGGAATTGTTAGTTATTATATATATTGTATCGGTGACAGAACAGAATTCTATTATTTACCAATCTGTTCAGGAAAATCATCAGCTTCGTAATCCTTCATCCAGTAAGCCGCGTTGTCGGTGAAATTGTTCAACGTAGCAGCCATGTTACTCAATTCCACGTATCTGGTGTACAAAGATTTCATTTTCTCGCCGGTCGCCTTTCGCCATTCGACCCAAATGTACTTCAGTTCCTCGGGATCGCGGCTCTTCATTAGGATCTCTGTAAGTTCCGGCTCGAGCGCGAGATCGCACTTGCTTCGATTCTTGAAATCACAAATCTTAGCAGTCGCGTATATGTTTTCCATGTCACTTATGATCTTTTCGTATTCTTGGAACAGCTGTAACAGAATTTGATTCAACTATAATAGAAATTTGTTAACTTTCCTACATCATCGACCTAGAAACCTGAAGATGTTAGTTTCACAGAAGTTCTTCAAGTTTCAAGAAAATAATAGAAACATGGAAATTCGTTAAATTTGATAAAATTCAATTTAATTCTAACATTTTATAAAACTATATTAATAAAACTCTTAATTTCATGTTAATAAAATTCAATTTCAATTGTGTTATTGTAAGATATCAGAAAGAAGAATGAATCATAGTTGAATAAAATGATTACGTCTTCAGGAAGAGCGGCGGTGCCCAGTACACTGAGCTTCGAGAATTGCCTCCTGATATTTTCATCCTTGATGTCCCTCCAAGGGAACTCGTTCACTTCCTGCCAGATAGATTTAGTGACACGCGCCGCTTCCGAGGACGCGTTCAATTTTTTCGCCAAGTTTTCCGAGGTCAAGTTCGACGCGTATTCCCAATCAGCCAACGTTTGCTTGTTATTCCATTCCGCGTATTGCTGGTCCACGTGATTCAAGAACTCATTGGCCCTTTTTAACAGATCGTCCGGGTCTTTTGCGACTTCCGTTCCATCGCTCTGGGGCGCTGGGATTCCCACCGTCAGCGTTATCACAGCTGCTATCAGCAATCTATAAATTTCGTGCAATCATTTCAGTCAATCAATTTGTAAGTTTCTATCTTGATAAAAATTTGTTCAACTTTTTTATATTTTTAAATTAAATTAGATTTCTGGACTATAACAAATATTATAAAGAAAACAAATATACTTATATTTTAATTCCAATTTCTATTATATTTATTATTATTTATTATTTTTGAGCCTGTCTTTGTAATATTTTTTTAATATTTAATAAATGACGATTATAAAGATGTCCATCATAATTTGTTTAAACTATATATTAAGAAAATATATCTGTGCTCATGAAAATTGAATTATCTCATTATTACTTCGAGGAAAGTTATTATATAGATAAAATACACATCTTTTTGTATTGTTTAAAATGTTCGACACATATAAGTACATTGTGATAATGTTGATGGGCATGATTAAAAAATTAGAGTAAATTAAGGAACAATGAAAGGAGAAATCGAGAGAAGAATATACAACATAGATTAAACGACGCACAATACGCCTACAACAATAAAAGGGTTAAATTATAAGATAAGTGCTTCTAATGAGTGGCTACGTAGCACTGTAACGTGATAAGAATGATATAAATCTTGCAGAAGTTTATTTTAAAGAATTAGAAACTATATGCATATAAATATATATGCAACATTGAGACATATAGAATTCTACGCCAACTTTTAAAGCATTTGTATAAAAATGGTATATTAACAAATTGATTTAAAAAATTGATAAATATAAGTAATGCAACAAATGAATAAATATAACTTATTTGATTAAAATACAGTCGATCTACGTTTATTTCGATTGGCTTAACAACCTATTTCGAATGTTTCAATAAAATTGTCGTAAATAAATTTTAAATCGAACAAAGATATATATTCTTTAATTGTGTATAAATTATTCTCCTTCGAGTATCACTTATCTTATTTAGAATGATGTACAATAGTTTTCTGATCGAACACATGTTTATCGCGTAATTCATAATAGGAAGCTCAAAGTTAACGTTTAGATAAATTTCTCTTAATGAGAAACAGTGACAGCATGCTTTTAAAGATAAGACACGCCTTGTTTAATAGTACAAAAAATTGTTAATGAAAAAACATCATTCTTGGAATTTCAATTGTATAAGTAAGATTTAAGTTGATTGAATTATAAAGGTTCGTTTGATTGCCTTTGAATTTGATAACTGAGTTAAATTAAATGAATTAATTGCATTAGCGAGTTGAATCTTCGCGAAGATTTAATATAAATTATCGATATTTGTTTGAACTTTGATAAAAGTGAATGATGACATCTTTTTTTTTTTTTTATGATAACAAGAAGAAAGTTATTCAAGAGTTGACTTTCGATAAATGAAATCAATCGTACGACATAGTGCAATCAAATTTTATCAAAATAAAGATTAGATTTATTGATTAGTTACTTACCACTTGATTAACATTTATCCTTATCATAAAATTACTTATTGAGTTGATAAAACGTTAATTTGATTTCCAAACTAACTAGAAACTTCATTTACCCTTTCAATTTGAATCTTTAAATTTGATTGCTCAACAAAAGTTTGTAGATTCCAACAGAAATAATGATATTAATAACAATAATAATAATTCAATTCTAGTTATTTTCCACATTTTTATTTATTTAATAATAATCTTCTATTTAAAAAGTATTAATAATTTAGCTTTAATTCCTGATTTTTTGGATGGGAACAATTTAAATTTAATTTTAGTCTTTCTTTTTCATTTCTATTTACTGATAATTACTTATTTAATAAATAGCAATGATATAATTTCGATCCTTGATTCCTAAGACAGTAACAATTTAAATATAATTTTATACCATTTTATACCATTCTTTAAAATATAATTTATTAATACAACTAATAACAATTTCCTATCAAAAAGATAGTAGTTAATTAATTTTAATTCTCAATCCTTTAGATTTCAGATCCCAGATCCCAGATCCCTAACCCTAACTGTATAAATTGAATTTTACGTTTATATACATACGTTAACAAACAACGTTACGAAACCAAACAAGAGTTCCAAATAAGTCATAGAAAAAAAAAGATCAAAGACGCGAACCGTTACGTTCATGGCAACTCGATTTCATTTAAAATAAGTAAATATCATCGATGTGTCACGATACTCACGGGCGCAGCATCCTCTTCGGGGCTGACTGAAGTACGCAAAATGAATAAAGAACAGTAGACCGTCGACTATTACGATCGATCGAAGGTGCAACTTTCACAAGCCTTTACCAAATACCAACGATTTCTTGCAACGATCAGGATCACATACATACACTTGGTTGGCGAACGGTCGCCAAATGATGTCGAACAGGCTGATACGCTAACTTTTATGCAAGGTCCCCACTCTATCCTGTGGTGTTTCCCTGGCTTGACAACGACATGCCTCGCTACCGACTCTTTCTGTTCCTTGTGTCGACGGATCCACTATCCTCCATTGTGATGGAAAAATTTATTTCCTCTTCCTTTGACACGATATTATCGGTTATAAAATTGTACCCTAAGGGTGGTCCACAGAGTTAACCAGTAATTACTGAAACTGAATTTATTTTTTTGTATAGAACTTAAAGAGGTATTTCTAAATTTATGAAAATTTTCATAAGAACTGGGGATCTTTAATTGCTGTTTTTTAATTCAGTAATGATCCTAAATCTTTGCCTGCATCTTTTGGAACCCCCCCACAAAAAATAGTCACGTGGACTTTGGGGTTTTTCAAACTCAATTCAAAGATTAATCCAACATCATTATAATTCGACCTAGCATTAATAATTGAACAAATTCAGAAGCACTTTAATATTTTAGAAAATACAATAGTCAGTATGGTCTACGATTAAAAGTAAGAACAGAATAAATATTTTATCCCGAAACTTGATCAGAAATAAACCCTGAGTACAGCATAAAGCTTAAATTTCTTAGTATCTTCGTTACAACTTTTTAACGACAACTTCTTAAAACCCTCTCTTTATAAAGTATTTTATCCTTATTTATAATCATAAAATACGCTGACACCGTTTCGTAGGATAAAAATAAAACTCGGTACGTGATATAATTGTTGAAGAGTCGAGAACGATGAATAAAGATTTGTATAGGTATGTTTAAATAATTGCGACCAAATATAGGCTCGTTAGTAGCATATTTACCTGGAAAGCCCTGAATGCGCGAAATCGGTGATTTTTCATTCAATTCCCGTAAGGGGAGCCCTTGAAGCGATCACGATCGCCGAGGATGACACGTTACCGCGTTTAAAAAGTAACCGGAGGACGTTACGGTGTAACCGGGCAAGGACGTCGCTCGGTATCCTACGAATCCGGAATGTAAAAAGAGAAGGAAAAAAAAAGCGGTCTGGGATGACTGAACAGACGGTTATTAATGCTAAACAACTGGGTCGTTAGTTTCGACTAGAGAGATATACGTGTGATCGAAAATGAAAACCGTCGGACCTTGTGGAAAGTCGTAGAAGCGTGTTTGTGGTCGTGGAACCGGTGCAACGTATCTTCTCAAGGCTCCCGTGCTCGTCTTCCTTCGACTCGCGTTTACAGGCTCGGTTCGAAGGATCAATTATGACTGGGGACGAGGCATTCCAGAACGTGTTGTTATGCCGCCATGTCGGACGGATTCAAAACAAATCGAGGGGTTCGATTCGGCAGCCGAATTACGCCGCAACAATAACATCAGCGGCGGATTAACGCTTTGACCGCCACGTTGCGGCTACTAATAATTCCATTTAATAGTGATTTTATTTCTGACAATGTTTTATACTCTATTTTCACAATGTTTTGTTATTTCTAATATGTAATGGGAACATTTTCCAAGGGAAATTCAAGTGTCACCCATATATAGGGGACGTGGCAGTCAAGGTGTTAAAGGGGCCTACACAATTAGGACTGTCAAAAAATCGATGTTTTTTTAATGTTTTCCCAAATTTCAAAGCATGGTGTGAACCTTCGGATCACATGTCGCTATCGTCCCTACCTCGGACGTGGGAATCCCTATCAATTTGAAGCGTCCAGAAACATTTTAATATAAAAATTCACCCCCAAAAAACAGATTTCGCTTTTTAAAAATTCGGAATCGACCTTTATAATTTTATCCGCCAATGTCCTATTTTTAGAACACATTTTCGAATTTTTTTCTTTTAATAACTGCAACATCTAAGTAAAATACAGCGGTTAAAATAATGAGATTATATCACGTGCTCCATGAAAGTATTCAAAATTCCCTCTATTTTGTTCTAAATCATTGCAAACTTAAGTTTTATATTTAAATAAAAATAATAACGATTACGGTAAAAAGAGTTCCAGTTGGTTAGTATGAATATCATTATACGGTTAATTTAATTTTTTCTCTGTATTTTTGAATTGCGGCGGGTAAATACTTTTATCTCGAAACTACATTTTTCAACTTGAAATCTATTACAAAATAAAGTTCCTTGTATTTGTATTACGATATAAAATGATTGAGTTTGTTTTTAATGAAGAGGTGATGTAAATTGAAAATCGCAGCTGGGTCACGCAGACCCCTGGTATAACAGAAGAATTTAACGTTATTATGGCACCATTTATATTGTTTAGTGCTAAAAATGGAATTTGGATTAGTTGAATATAAAATTCGATTTAAAAGAAGAATATAGTGCTAGCTGCTAGCCAATGTTATTTCGTAGATATCTAAATGTTATTTTGATCGTCACTATGGCGCCTGTGCCAATAACAACCCTATAAAACAAAAAAAAAAGGTGGAACCTGTTCTGTGTTCCATTGTCGTCAAAATTCCAGCTTTTAAATATGCAATGACAGTATATACGGAATTAATTTTTTCTTTTTTTTTTTAGATATTTATAAACTGCAGCGAGGTTAGAAAAAGTAGTACGTCTCTTTTTTTATTTTTTGACCATTTTCTTTTTTGTAAACATTATAATAAAATCACAGGACCGAGAATGGATTGGAGTTATAATTTATAGCAAATTCTTGAAATTTCTTTCGTTTATGTTAATTAGGAATATTTTTCAGTACTTTTTAGATATATTAAACGTTAATATTATATTTATACAGCTACGTAATTAAGAAAATTTCCCAAGAATATTTAGAAATACATTTCATTGGAAGTAAAATTAGAATAAATAGATTTTATTTGAATAACTTAATAAAATTAACCAGTTTTACTTTACTTATTAATATTTTAAATAGAATATCATGAGTTTTTTATTTAATGCAATAATTATTGTTAACTATTGTGACTTTATTAATTATTCTATAATCAGTACTTACAAAAATATTTTTAAACATACCTCGTTCACGTCACTTGGTCTTCTGATTAAGTTTGAAAAATGTTTCAGAAACTCTATTTATCTCGCTATTGTTATTACATTCCATAAGTTAGGTATACACGGAAGAAACAACAAATTAGGGAAGTAGATTCTTCGACACACATGATTATCGAGAAAAACCTAAAATGTTTATTCTTGTGATCGATTACCCGTCATCGTATACAATTTTGATCTCTCTGATTAATTTCCAAACAATCTAACTCGCCACGTATTCAAAAACGTAATTTTTTTTTATTTAAGATTTATTCAAATCGATATACGACGATAGTTATAAATATTTTATTTCGTGCTACAGATTATTAAACTGGAAATATTTTATTTTGCTACCTAAATTGTTAAGACAAAAACGTGTCATGTTATTTTTTAATCTTTTATTCTATTTAAAATACTATTTTATTTAAGTTGAACGGAATTCGAAGTAACAAACAGTATTTAAAATATTTATCTCGCCAAATATTACTCATCTCTGAAAAATGCAATTTGATTTATATGGGAGTCTGCTATATTCTATAATTCCAATTCAAATAATTCAGATGTTCCATTTTTGATTCTGAATACTATTGTTATTTCAATTTCGACTACAGTTCTAAATAAAATTTAATATATAATATAAATAACAAGACTGTAGGAACAACGAGAAGTACCGCGCCCATTGAGTAGGATGCGCGTATAATTGTAAGTGAAATACGTCCCTCGCTGGTCAGCCACGATAAAACAGTGAAACTCGATCCAACGGAGCTTTTACGTTCATCAACCAATAAAAAGTCAAATTTCTAATTAATATTTAATTATATCAAATAAATGAATGATTTCAAATATATACCAAACGACACCAAAAAATCCCAATATATAATTATGACTTGAAAATGAATTAGAAAAGAAATTAAAATATATTTTTTATTGTAATGAAATAATGTTTTAGTTTAGAAAAAAATTGCTGAAAGTTTAAATATCGATTGTAATTCGTTAGAAGGACGAATAGTCATGGAATGAAATTTATAGAATTATTTCGAATACAATTTGCACATTTGGAAAATAGTTGCCTTACGTAACGACGCGCCATTGCCCCACGCACGTATTTTTGTTCACGATATCGGAATGACGAGCGTAACAAATTTAACACGATAAACAAGGGAACTTTCTGTTATTTGGAACGACCTTCAGAATACAAAATCCATTTATTCATTATGATTAAAAATAATTATTCTGGTCATTTGAAAAAAATGAAAGTCAATCATCAAAGTTGAAACACTAAGAAAAGTTAATTTAACCAAAACTGTTCGTTGATAAGTGTATGAATTAAATAATATATTTATCCCTTAAGCAACATTCTTTTGTTTAGAAGGGTACGTTTTTCATATAAAAAATAAAAGTAAATAATGTTGAACCGTATTGTTGATATATTAAAAATGTACGGATATTGCTTCTACTTTGCATGGTAATTAATGCACAATAAAATTATTACAATAAAAATAAAAATAGTAGTTTAAAAATAATAGACACCCACCCTCAGTGCAAATTTGGTAAGCATAAATTCTTCTACGATTTTGAAAATCAAAAACAATGGAAGAAACTGTGCGCATGAAAAGGTGTGGATAAGTTTATAGTAATAAATATTTTCAATGTTTAATTCCTTTGATGAAACGTTGTGGTTAAACGACATTCTAATGTTGAAAAGATACAAAATATTACGAATACCAATGGATCAATGTAAAAACTAATTCTAGCCAAGATTATGTTCTACTTGGGTAAGGTTGGAGTGCCGGTGGGAGGTAGCCACATAATTTTCACTGCTGTTCTCGGACGGCCAGGGCCGTCCAAATTCGTATCGTTGTCCACCCTCTGCTGCGATTCCGACATCTACGCTATACTGATTTCCTGGTTCGTCGAGTGTCTGATCCGCAGACATCGTCACACAGAGCTTTTGCGTGGGCAGACACGCTGGCCAGCCCTGGAGGCGTCCCGCGTGCCCATCTTCGGTAGCGTCGCGTACGCTGCGGATGTTATATCTGGCGTCGCGGCGCCCTCAAGCTTCAGCCGCTCCTCAGCCGTCCGTCGATTCACTACTCACCCCCACGGTTAGTAATTTTTGCGAACTTTTGGTTGCATTCTTCGAGAAGAAGTACTGGTGTTCAGTGAAGTCGTATTGACGACGATTCAAGCTTTGGTGGTGACATAAGTGATCGTAACTGATCAATCGATAGAATTTGATCGAAATAGGTGCGCGAGTATACTTTCCAAAGTGCAGAACATCGTTTTAAAGCATATGGGATTTGATTTTCTTATAAGCGCACTAAAGTTCTTGAAGTGAATATTAAAAATCGTAGAGAATAGTTGAAACGTATTTACAAAAGTCAATTAATTCAATAAGAATCAGAATAAAAGTAGAAAGTACAACACCACCAAACTAAAATTATTCTTTACGTTAAACCGAAATTTTCTAGATCAAATTGTTTCTATTCTAAATTCGAGACAAGGACACCTACACCTACTTAACCTATTGTTAGAATTAAAGATATTAGCTAACATCGGAACATTTTTTTCCAGAGACAATAAAAAAGCAGCAAAATGTGCGACGACGAAGTAGCAGCCCTTGTTGTCGACAATGGTTCCGGTATGTGCAAGGCCGGATTCGCCGGAGACGACGCTCCCCGCGCCGTCTTCCCCTCGATCGTAGGTCGCCCCCGTCATCAGGGTGTGATGGTCGGTATGGGTCAAAAGGACAGCTACGTCGGTGATGAGGCCCAAAGCAAGAGAGGTATCCTCACTCTGAAATACCCGATCGAGCACGGTATCATCACTAACTGGGATGATATGGAGAAGATCTGGCACCACACCTTCTACAATGAATTGCGTGTGGCCCCCGAGGAACACCCAGTCCTCCTCACCGAGGCCCCCCTGAACCCAAAGGCTAACCGTGAAAAGATGACCCAGATCATGTTCGAAACCTTCAACAGCCCTGCCATGTACGTTGCCATCCAGGCCGTGCTGTCCCTGTACGCCTCCGGTCGTACCACCGGTATCGTCTTGGACTCTGGTGACGGTGTCTCTCACACCGTACCCATCTATGAAGGTTACGCCCTTCCTCATGCCATCCTGCGTCTGGACTTGGCCGGTCGCGATTTGACCGACTACCTCATGAAGATCCTGACCGAGAGAGGCTACAGCTTCACGACCACGGCTGAGCGAGAAATCGTCCGCGACATCAAGGAGAAACTATGCTACGTCGCCCTGGACTTCGAACAGGAAATGGCCACCGCCGCTGCCAGCACTTCTCTCGAGAAGAGCTACGAGTTGCCTGATGGACAGGTCATCACCATCGGTAACGAGAGGTTCCGTTGCCCCGAGGCCCTCTTCCAACCATCCTTCCTGGGTATGGAATCCTGCGGTATCCACGAGACCGTCTACAACTCCATCATGAAGTGCGACGTCGACATCCGTAAGGATCTGTACGCCAACAACGTACTCTCCGGTGGTACCACCATGTACCCCGGTATCGCTGACCGTATGCAGAAGGAGATCACCGCCCTCGCCCCGTCGACCATCAAGATCAAGATCATCGCTCCCCCCGAGAGGAAATACTCCGTATGGATCGGTGGATCCATCCTGGCCTCCCTGTCCACCTTCCAACAGATGTGGATCTCCAAACAGGAGTACGACGAATCAGGCCCCGGCATTGTCCACCGCAAGTGCTTCTAAGCGTATCGTCGTTAAACGATCGACGTCGCACGAACATCGAGATAACATCGATCGACCTGAAGAACATCGACCACGCGATCTGTCGAGTTTCTTTGAGTTATCATTACGCTGCAATAACGAAACGTTATCGGAATATCACAGAATCCGGATCATCATCAGATCTCATCGAATATACTACATCGTTGCGGTCATCGACGTTGTTGTACAAGAAACGACGCCCTGGCTGATCAACGCTGTTATGGAAGAACCCTCGAACGAATTCGCGAGGGTTTGAAAAACACTCATTCGTCGCGTCATTACGGCCGAGGAAACCGGCACAGGTGTTGAGTCTCGATACAGAGCTCGTCCCTTGAACGGCCATTTTTCGTTGGAGCATCGAAACGGGATTCGTTAACGAAACCAAATGCATCTTTTGACCGTGAAAGGGACATTCTGGATACACAAAGACAGAAACATCAGGATCTTCAACGGGGATGGACCGACTTTGGGACGACGCTTCGCTTATTTCACTGTTATACGAGATTCCCAACACCTTCAATGAGTTTCTTAATTTCAAACCAATGCTACCATCGATACACTTCTATTTTAATTTATTTTGTAAATATTATACACCATACTGCTATATATTGTTATACGATGTCAAAAAGTCAAATTAAATATACATTGTCTCATACCATTATTTGCATTCGTCGACTCCGTTCTCTTCGCTTTATCGTCCATGCACCCTTCTCGAGTCCCTTCGCTGCTACAGCATCTGCAACACGCATAGTTATGTCGATATTAGTACAGGATAGTTTCTAATTAATTAATTAGTACATTCTGTTCCATATTTATAATATTCTACCGCGGCGTACCTAGTCAAACATCAGGTGTCGATGTTTGAGAACATTGCGACCAGGTTTGATGCGCGCATAACCAATTAATCGCGTATTTACATATCAATCGTTACAAAGCGTTCGCGTACACGTTCAACCTTGATGCGAGACACGTTTCACACGGCTGCGTGTTCGAATTTACGTAAGAAACAATGGCCGTTTTTTTGTCCGCGGTGTCGAAGCCCGAATATGTCTTTGAGCGTAGCGGAAAACCGACGTTCGAGTGGTTTTAAAATAACCATTGTTGTGACGTCGTGCGTTAAGCACACGACCTTGGCCCATTATGACTAATCTACTACCGAACGATTCCTTTCGGTATAGGTACATCCCGACCCCACGGAAATGCTTCCTAAAAAAAGCCCGCCTCTTTATTTCGTCGACGCGCCTGATTTATAAGCGTCGACACCGGAGCTTCGTGACTTTCCGTGAAACAATATTTCACTGCATTCCGTCGAAAGTGTTTTCCCTCGATAAGGTTCGCCATGGTTGGCCGATAAAAAGAGTCCGCGGCAGATCCTGCGATTTATTTTCGTACCAGTGTGTAATCTCGAAATATCCCTCCCGCCTCCCCCCCACTGATATCTGGTACAAAGAGGCGACTTCGTGTAGGGATCGAGCTTTATACGGTGTCAGCCGCGGAATTAACGCGTTCGTTACCAAAATTCGATCGAAAGTTCGTCACCAAAATTCGATCGAAAGTTCGTCCGTCACGGATTTTCTTTTTTATCTCAGAGAATAATGTGAAGAATGCATATCGTTTACATAATATCAGATTGGTTAATAAATTAAATTCACGACCTTTGCGATCTTTTTTCCTTGCAAAGTTATTTGTCAAAACAACATTCCTATTTAAATGCATTTTTTTGCGTATTTGTAAGAACTGATTGATCTTTTTATAATAAAATTAGGATTAATTTAACAGCAAATAGTTTAGAGAGGAGTCACGAATTTAGGTGCCGATCTAGTATGTCATTGTTTAAACGATGTGACTAATATTTCAATTTTTACATATTGCTTCAATCCTTTAAAAAATAATATGGTTTTAGTATAAATAATAATATTTTATTTGTATTATACGGCAAAGTATAATTATCATTTGTTTTAAAACGAATAAAAGCAAAAACTAATATCTCATTAATCGAAACGTTATTATATCAGATTTTTTTATTTTAAAGCTATTTAATCTTTGACCTCGATTCTTTGAAATCGTCGTTTAAAGACTCAAGGATTACAGATTTTGAAAGAAATTGATTAATAACGATACACAGAAGATGTAGTTTAAGTTACCCAGAGAATAATGAAAATAATTATATAACAACACGTTATAAATAAATTACAGCCAGTTTTTGCAGACACGAGCGCAATACAATGTTGATAAATATTTATCTTTGTACAAAGTTTCTTATTTTCAACTATTTATAAAACATGGTATTGCGCCAAAATGATTTATTAAACAAAAATTTAATTAAACTCGAACCCTTTGTATTATAGAAAATAATTTTCAATTA
Source organism: Anthidium xuezhongi (assembly GCA_022405125.1). Taxonomy (NCBI): domain Eukaryota; kingdom Metazoa; phylum Arthropoda; class Insecta; order Hymenoptera; family Megachilidae; genus Anthidium; species Anthidium xuezhongi. The sequence continues at coordinate 11,958,135 of CM039647.1, forward strand.
CCAAGAGAATTATTACCAATACTTTTCAATTAACTTGAGTTCTAAATTGAAAGTGTTAAAAACCATAGTTACTTTTTCTTGTACGATTGGCAGTTTCAAAATTGTAAATATCTGTAACCTTACACCTTGTATAGTTTTTACTGTAAAAATTCCCCATATTACCTTTTCCTCTGACCTCTAAAAAATTTATTTTTACGATATTTGCCATACTTTAAATCATTTATTGTTCGAAATTTTGATAATGCAAAAAGAATGTGATAAAACGGAGGAAATTTGTTGGACCAAAGAGGAAATATCGAAAATACTTTGGCTCCAATTTGTCCTAACTACGATGTTACGCGCGGCAAAATGACCACGAACATCTTAAGCAGAAGTCTATTTGTAACCGAGATAAATCAGAGCTTTCATTTTCCATGCAAGCAAAGTGCAACCACCTCCAGCGGCTGTTTCTCAAACAAGACAACGACAGAAATATGTAAACTCACTTCCGTAACCAAACAAAAAGCAGCGTCCATTGGATCGCGACTTAAGTGCGTAGCCAAAAAGAAATTTTACCACTGCATTCCATTTCCAGACCGAAAGTTACCAATATTTTTGCGACTGTAAAGGAAATACCAGTTCGTTCGAAAGCAATAAAAAAATTACGACAAAAGATAATAACGAGAGAACCTGCGTGATGTCATAAATTGATCAATAATCTTTTACGTTTAAGACTCTCAGTTATAATGAAAAAGAGTATCTGAAATTTTGATTTAACTGATAAATGATGCAAAGTTGCTTATTTTCTTTTATGATGTCGATAAGCTGGAATAGTATGGTGTTTTAATTCACAGTCACTTCGTGGAAGTAAAGAGACTTAAATTAGATGAACAATTCCATGCCCTAAAATTAATTTGCAGTAATCACAAATGTGAACTTCGAAATCACGATTCAGTACTCTTCCTCTTCGTTTTTGTTATAAATATTGAAATTTTGTCTTTTATATCTGCTTTGAAACAATTTAGATTACATTCATTCTGGGTATTTCGAATTAGCAATACGACGTTAAAATTCCAATCAAGACTTTTAATTTTCATTTTTATACCAACCCTTAGAAATAAAAATAAAGGTCAAGGACTTGTCACATTTTGCACCCTTGAAATGTTTGAAAAATTGACACATTTGCTTTAAAGTTTCGGTACGTTTTAACGTTTGTTCATCTTCATTGATTGATAGACCATTTGCCCTTATAATTAGTGGCATTACTATAATTAGTAATATTACTAATAGTATTCTAAACGTACTGCATTTCTTCTAAATATTTTATTTTTTTATAAATACAGGCATGAATGCTAAATAAATAAGATATTTAGTTGAGAAAATGTAGCAATAACATTACTATATCCCTATGTCTAATTGCACCTTAAGGATACATTAACACTTTGACTGCCATGTTGCAGCTATTAAAAATTTCATTTGGTAGTAACTTGATTTTGACAAATTTTCTATTTTATTTTCACAATATTTTATTTTTATTATTCAGAATATTTTTAACCAAATAAATGAAAGAATTCCTAATAACATGAGCGAGGGCTTTTAATGGAAGTTCAAGCGTCACCCATATGTGGGTGATGTGGCAGTCAAAGTTCAAAATTACCGTCATGGATATAAACAAATTGCCTCGTAATGTGACAGACCAGGTTCGCACTTTTGAATAATCGAGCTTTAAATGTAAAGGAATAATAAGTATTTTTATCTGATTGATGTATCTGGAAAAATAATTACAAGGCAAGTTTATTAGATCTACTTTAGGGGGTAAGGAAGATGCAAATCACTATATTAATTAAATGCATTATTTTTGAGCAACTTTAATCGACGCTTATATAGTTTCTATTGCTTTACCAGTATAGACTGAATTTAAGATAAAATCGCAAAAATGTACAGAAATCGGGAAAATTTTAATCGAAAAGTGCTATCAAAAACTGCTTTGACTCTGGGAGTTCAGCAAAGATAGAATATAGATAGTAATACTAATACAAAAAATAATAGTACTGATAATGCTAATAACAAATAATAACACTAATGCTAACACAATCACAAGTAACCCTCCCTTACATTCATGATTGTCTTCTCGATGTAATGATTTAAAGAACGGATTAAAGCCCTGGTAATAATCACCAATTTAACGTCCTTCGTATACTCCGATTCATTTTTACAAAATAAGTACAATTTATTTCGAACACTGTCTTGTCGTTCACCACTGTTCACGTATTTCATAATTTCCCTTTAGGTATCGTTTTTAATTAATACGTACTTTTGATCTACACAAAAAAAAAGACTGTATAATGTGTCATCGATCGAACAGCGATCCTTAGAGGGGTTGATAGAGAAAAATTGGTACGCGACGGAGGTACGTCGTAGAGCGTTCGTAAAAAGAAGAGGTATGTATGTATTTTCCACGGTCCGGTTAGGGCCTGGGGCCGCCTAGTTCGGCGAGCGTCGCGACGCCACCGCGAGGCAAGCCTTTTTCGTGCCTGTCGGGCAACCACCATCCCACGAGAATGCGGGGGCGTCCTGACGAGAGCATATATTCGACGTCGCGACGCTCCCGAGGCACAGACGCCACTCCAACTCTGTCCCGTGCACGGTACGTAGAAACTTCATTTTTTTTTCTTTTTTATTCTTTTATTATTATTATCACTATTCTGGAATTTTTCAACATTTTTTCGAACACGAGATATTCCTCGAGTTATATGTTTACGATCATAACTTTTTGTTTATTTCCCTTTTTGAACAATCGTGTAAGGATTGTAATGTTAAGCCTACACAGGCAAGATGACCCTTTATCATTTTTTTATATCTATCTCTATTCTAAAATATACAGGGTGAATCACATAACTTGCAATAATTATCTTTGTTACTCTTCAATAATAAAATTATACGGTGTTGAAGAGGCGGTAACACAATAGTAATAATTTCTTTCTTTTTAGATAAAGTAGTTTCAAAGATTTTAAGTCTCAAATAAAGTTATACTGATGTGTGATAATTTCTTCGATATCATATAACTTTTTTTAATCAAGTTACCTCATTTATTCAATATATAGGTTTAGTGTTAATCGTTTAAAATTTATCCTAGTGTACATCTTCTTCTCAGTGAACATATTTGAAATTTATTCAATGAATAAAAAGTACGTCCATATTTTGTATGGAACTCGACTTCCGGTACGGAGACTCATCGTAACTCGAGGAATACCTTCGTATACTTGGATACTGTCGATTTCAATAAAAGGAGTTCTTTGACACTTGAGTATCATGGCAGGATCAAATTCGACATCGCCAAAATGAAATCTATAGCTTTCAAGCGATTAAGAAGGATCCTCAGGAGCGTAACGGATGGACTTTTAAGGGAGCGTTCGTGCTCCTTCCGGTATCTTGTGTCCGAAATAGCATCGAGGGTTGATTGCGTTCGCGTCGAAAGACAAAGTAACAATATATAAATTGCTCTAATAATTAAATAGATTCAAATGCAATATAGTAAATGTTCTATTATTTAAAAATAACACTTCTGTTCTATTCTTCTATTAAATCGATAAAGACTTTGATCCTTGAATGATTTGATATTTTTAAATTAATTATGAAGCATCGAGCTTATGCTAGAAATTTTTATAATTCAATTATTTTTGTTGGAATTATTATATAATTATTTTATCTAACTATTTTGAATAAAAACTATTCAAATTCTATCGCAGAGAGATTAAAAAGTAATTAGAAATGTCTAATTGTATTTCTTTTAGTTAAAAATTATTACTTGTTGAGTTTCGAAAAGTGTGAAAATAGTGAATTTAGTGATTAATGCAATAACATTTGGATTATAAGTTAAGTGAGTTATTAGTTAACAATGATGCCTATGAAACGTGTTAGTACCGACAGTATCCAATATTACATAACCTTCTTCAACAATTTCAAATATACTTTATCAAGAATTTTCTTTTGCCTTCTCAGACATTCAACAAATATTTAAATAAAAATAAACTTTACATCACATTAAAATTTGTTTTAATATAGTACTTATATGTAAAACGTTTCAAAGATTCAATTTTCTAAAACAAGATACGACTCGAAGTAAAATTCATCTTCAGATTGTTCAATGTTTACCGAATAAGAAACAGAAGTTGTAATAAGTTGTTTATATCGTTCGCGAATCGAGGGATACCTTCCGAAAGTTTGTTAGTGCAACACTTTTTTCCCTCGTTTTTGAGATTCTTCTAAGCAGCTAATCACCGGGTGCCAGAAATAATCGTAAGGGGCGAATGGCCGGCTCTATCGTCATGTTTAGGCATATTCGAGGTCTTTGCCCGTGTGCGAAGCTCGTCCTTTTTGTGAGCGGAGCATAATTTTGGCACGCGCGGGCCTCGTCGTTATGCTTTATCCTCTTGGTCCGAGCCGAGCCGAGCCGAGCTGTGCCGCTCACCATAATCGTCGCTTGCACTTATTAGGGATCGTCCGTCGATCGTACGTCTAAAGTTAGCGTCGCGGCGCACCGAAATAGTGCCGCGACGCCGGGGCCGCTTGCCTATCGTTTTATAGGCAACTGGGTCAATTCTGGCGGACACCGCCGCTTTCCCTGAAATCTTTGTTTTTCTTATTTTTATATAACGTTTCGTTTCGTTTCTCGTCAAACTTTGCTTCGCGTTACAACGATACTTACTAAACAAACGATTGTTCTTTCTTTTTGCGGACGAATTATTTCATACATTTTCCCCCCTGAAATGTTTTTACAAATTATAAGCTTCTTGTTTATTAGAAGGTATTAAAGAACGTTTCTAATTATTCATGGATGATTTTAGTAGATTTTAAAAATGGACTTGTGACGATTCATACAACCCTAATGATCGATTAAGTGTTAGTGTCATCTACCACGAAACTTGGAATTAATTAATGAAAGAGATCGGACAAATTAAAAAGATTTAGTATGTTGATGAATATAGGCACCTATAGTGAAATGGAATTTTGATGAGATTGAGGAATTATTCGAAACAAACACACAACTAGGAACCAAGAACAGGCGCGATTTCTGTTACAGAGAAATAAAATCGAAGAAGAAACAAAATGTGTGACGACGAAGTAGCAGCCCTTGTTGTCGACAATGGCTCCGGTATGTGCAAGGCCGGTTTCGCCGGAGACGACGCTCCCCGCGCCGTCTTCCCCTCGATTGTTGGTCGCCCCCGTCACCAGGGTGTGATGGTCGGTATGGGTCAAAAGGACAGCTATGTCGGTGATGAGGCTCAAAGCAAGAGAGGTATCCTCACCCTGAAATACCCGATCGAGCACGGTATCATCACCAACTGGGATGATATGGAGAAGATCTGGCACCACACCTTCTACAACGAATTGCGTGTGGCCCCCGAGGAACACCCAGTCCTCCTCACCGAGGCCCCCCTGAACCCAAAGGCTAACCGTGAAAAGATGACCCAGATCATGTTCGAAACCTTCAACAGCCCTGCCATGTACGTTGCCATCCAGGCCGTGCTGTCCCTGTACGCCTCCGGTCGTACCACCGGTATCGTCTTGGACTCTGGTGACGGTGTCTCTCACACCGTACCCATCTATGAAGGTTACGCCCTTCCTCATGCCATCCTGCGTCTGGACTTGGCCGGTCGCGATTTGACCGACTACCTCATGAAGATCCTGACCGAGAGAGGCTACAGCTTCACGACCACGGCTGAGCGAGAAATCGTCCGCGACATCAAGGAGAAACTATGCTACGTCGCCCTGGACTTCGAACAGGAAATGGCCACTGCCGCTGCCAGCACTTCTCTCGAGAAGAGCTACGAGTTGCCTGATGGACAGGTCATCACCATCGGTAACGAGAGGTTCCGTTGCCCCGAGGCCCTCTTCCAACCATCCTTCCTGGGTATGGAATCCTGCGGTATCCACGAGACCGTCTACAACTCCATCATGAAGTGCGACGTCGACATCCGTAAGGATCTGTACGCCAACAACGTACTCTCCGGTGGTACCACTATGTACCCCGGTATCGCTGACCGTATGCAGAAGGAGATCACCGCCCTCGCCCCGTCGACCATCAAGATCAAGATCATCGCTCCCCCCGAGAGGAAATACTCCGTATGGATCGGTGGTTCCATCCTGGCCTCCCTGTCCACCTTCCAACAGATGTGGATCTCCAAGCAAGAGTACGACGAATCAGGCCCGGGCATCGTTCACCGCAAGTGCTTCTAAGCAGTTATGCTCGATTCAAATTATTATCTACTATGAATTATTGTTATTGCTACACCTTTTTCTCCCGATATGCACCGTTCACTGCCGTATCGCTTCGTTTTAGTTGCGTCTCCGTTAGTTCAATCATATCGGCACTATGTCTTACGTGGCGGTGAGATTTTTTCCGACGAACATGGTCTGAACATATACGTCATCTTTTGTATATAAGTTTACATCTACGGAATAAATCAGTCTTATATTCTTACAACGAATCAAAACGTAGCTATTCATTTTACGATTCCCTTTAGTCAATGCTTAATTATGGTACAACTTTAATATACTAATTTTAAATTAAACTGCTAATCGAAACAGCTAAATTCATCGCTGTGTTACGATTAAAATATATTATAATATTAAGGATCGGGTCGGTCAAGTAATTGCCGTGCATTTATAAGGGTATATGCACCTTAGGGTTGGAAGTACAAGGACGGGTTATTGCATAAAACATAACAGATGATTTGGATGCTAAAGAAAATTTGCAGGATAAAATTTTATTAAATTCTCGTATAAAAATCTATCCAAGGCCACTCGTATTTTATATATATACATAATGTATATTTTGAAGGGGGTGGTATGCATCATCTACCATGCACGGGAGTTGCACATAGGGATTATTCATTCCTTCTATCAAAATTACCGGGAATATCCAATTTGAGATCAAGAACAGATGCATCCTCATCCAGGATCGGATTCTGCCACACTGTCGGCTCTTTTCTTCAGCATGATCCAAACCTTGAATGTTTGATTTGTTTCCGTCTTTGCTATTTTTATAGCTGCAAAGTTTTTATTTATTCAGTATAATTTCGAAGTGACAATTATTAAAAGGATCATTTGATACCTTTCATGAAAGCGTTAATTTCTACTTAAATTCTGAATTCTCTATAAATATTTTTCTTAAGATTTAAATATCAACTTTCCTGAAATTCTACGAACACTATATCTATAAAAGTAGAGTTTAACATTATGGGAACTATTTTATTAATAACTTTCTTTATCTTACCGTTAAATTTTATTATTCACACTGAACCAACAACAGACTGGTGCTCGATTCGTTCACAAAATACTTTGATCTTATACTCGTTGCAAACTTTTCGTAGAACCCACCACCGTATGTATCAGATAATTGCAAAAGTCGATCAATCAAAATTAATTCTATAACTCGGTTTCAACATTCTGTATAGTAACATTAGTGTGACTGAATTTCATAGTAATTTTTACAATATTCGTAACATAGTGTTCCAAAAACATAACTCTTTGGTTTAATAATTATTAACAAATAATTTAACTCTATATTATTAACACTCTGACGGTCGTACATTTTGTAAAATCTCTGCCATTTTAAATTTCATTTTGTATTCAATTGGATTCCTAATTAAATGAACACTTTTTAATTTCTTATCATTTCCGATATATCAAAGCGGTCTTGAATCTTTTTAATAATTTTCATTGACTCACCCCGTGCATCACCCACCGTCAAATTATTAATAAATCAATGTCCCACTATTAAAAAATGGTATGGATGAAATAAACGTAGGAAAACTTTTGCAATCACCGAATACGTATAAGGAATTCCGTCCGAAGACTTCTTTTCCGACAAAGACACACCGTTTCGGGGTTGAAACTTTGCAATGCGAATCTTCGAATCGGTCTGATGGTTCTATCGTGGCACTTGGCAAAAAAGATGGAGGGGGTCGGTAGTGGCTCGAGCTACCATGTCGCCCCGTGCACTCCCAATTATAGAAAGCAGCCTAATTGACCAATAATTCGCTTCTATATGTACATTTACATTTCTACTATTATACCCTCGATCGTAAATTTTGATCTTTTTTATACTTTGAACACCTTGTCGCCCGTATTCGGACGACAGATAAATTTCCCAATCAGAAGTAAAATTAGCTAATTAGCTAATTAAATTTGTTGGGTACAGACATTTCTAATGACTGTATACGATAGAAATTTATATACATACACATTGCTGTAGTTTCAAAGCTAATTGCAATATTAAATTATGATTTTTCAATTATTTATTTATTTTGGAATTAAAATTTCGTGTAAAACGTTTATTGGCGATTTTATAAGTTAAAATTTACATAGCATGGAGAAATTTTTGTGACAGTCGGATCCAGAGGGTTAATTGGGTAATTGTTAGTATCATAAGTTTTGATTATAGAGAATTGAAAATAGGATCAAATTTGAATGTAAAAAATTGTTTACAAGGTTTCCATAACTTCCATGAATATCTTTTGGGCTTCTCGAGGGATTCCCCGGTTAAGGGGTGCTATTTTAGGCCGCAAAGGATTAACATTGAAAATAGCATTACGTGTCGACTATAATTTGGATTATTATCTTTGGCACGGTGCACGATCACACACGCTTATGATTACAATTGATAAAGCGAAATGTAACCATCTTAACCCTTTGGGAACCCATCTAAATTATTAAACTTTACTTTTATACTCTCATAAGGTTCAAATCTTATTCTTAATTATTAAATTATATAAATGATCAAACCACAAATTAATATTTATAGAATTCTCAATTCTTTTTTTGAATTTAAATTCTTTCCACCACAATTATTTTATCATAATTTTCAACAAAAAATGATGATTTTTTTTTATTATACATAGTAAACTAAAAGCATAATAGTGGAAAGTCATGAGTTACTATTTTATTTTATTTCTCTAATTTTTAATTTTTCCACAAAATCCTTGTGTTTATATACTTCATTGTTAATGATATTCTTGACAAATTTTCTTTAACCAAATGTTTTAAACATAAAGGATATTTTAACTATTTCTTCCTTTATTATTATCCATTCTTTCATTCTTGTACACAAATTGTTTAATTATACTATTTATAATTCCTTTCATTTATTATAAATTTATAATTTTTTTAATTCATGAAATGTTTATAATTCTATAGTTTGAAATTCACTATAGATTCACGTTGTATTATAAGCTTCTTTAATTTATAATCATTACAATGATTATCAATAACTATAAAGTTCATAATCGACGTTACACATGCACGAATTGCATAAATCTTCAAATTTTATATAATTCATTTGATAACTCAGTAAGCCTTGAAGTAATCCTCCCCATTGAAGTAAGCCTCCCCATTCATGACAAGTCCATGGCAAATCGAATCGGAATCACCGATAACATCGTTGCCCTTCGACCCTTGTCGAGTTAGCGCCCGCGGCACGACGCCCCTGGCGTGTGACGAGTCCTTATTTGGATTGGGGGGCCGTCGGCCCGCCGCCTCGTCGCGACGCCCGGCGTCTCTCCCTCTCGGCGTCGCTGTTAGGGCGGCTAAGGACTCCTAGGCGGTGGCGGCGGGCCGAGACGAGTGTTAATGCACGATAGATTTCCATCTAAGGGGCGGATCGCTATTTTCGGCTGCGAACCGATATGGATAAAGGGACCCCACAGAGCCGGCACACTGCCACTCGCCGCTCTCGCTCTCTTCTTGCACCACGCACGCCCTAAAGCGACTATCGTTGCCGATCTCTCGTCATTAGCGAACGGTAAAAAAAAAAATCATCGTCGTGGATACAAGTTTTTTGTGCTCTTAACCAAACATCCTCTAACGCCTTCGATCGAGACGGGTTCGCACTGCTAGCCTCTCTTTCATTATTGCTCCTCTCACGGCTTAGGAAACAGTGCGTAAAGTATTTAACCAAAGCGTTCACGAGGTGCAATCGGTCGCGTTTCAGTGAGATTAGTGTCAACCGTGTCGAGGACCTAGCAGTTGATTCCCGTTGCTCGATCATGCATGTCTACCGGATAATTGTGAAGTGATGCCTGTGTTTCTATTCTTTCGATTGGTAACCTTCGCAAGGCGGACGACGGGTCAGTCGTGACCCAACGTAGCCAATTTATAAAAGGATATTTCGAGAGAAATTGGTTGCTTAAATTTTTTTAACGAAAGCCTTCTATATGTTGGAACAGTAACATGTAAGAGAGTCAAAAGTGTCTGGAATTAAATTGAAATTGTAATTATCTCAGCAATCCGCCATCCGAAGGTTAACTGTTACCTTTGACTTTAGCAAATTCTGATGAAATTTGGTTTATTAGATTAATTTTTTTTCTTCTGTTTTATTAGAACGATTTCTTTTTTGATAAATTAATCGTATTAACATTTGTTTCTATTGCCTAACGAGTTAGTTCGATCCTTTCGCTATTACCTAATACCAACCGACGGTCGTATGTGAATGAATAATTAATTGAAAGGAGATCACAATGAAGTAAGATAAAATGAAATATGTGAAATAGAATAATTTTAGCGAAAGGGTTCAGTAACACGAGCTTCAAATTATTTAAACATTCCCTTCCTAACTGATAAATAATAATAAATAAACGATTACTAATTAATCCTTTCATTCTGAAAAATGGGCGATTATAATATCCAGATGTTTTAATTAAGAAATAATTCCAATTGCTAAAAAACTTTATCAGGCCATAAAATATAAAACCAATCATACGTCGATAAGGATTTTTATACCTTCGATTCAATTCCCACAGAAAGTAACGCTAATAATCAATCAAGATGTGTGATGATGATGTTGCGGCACTAGTCGTGGACAATGGGTCCGGTATGTGCAAGGCGGGATTCGCTGGAGATGACGCACCACGTGCCGTCTTCCCCAGTATTGTCGGTCGCCCACGTCATCAGGTTCGTCAAATTTTAAATTAACCCCCTCACCTCGTTAGAAGTATCATTAACATCTCTAATGACTATTCTAGGGTGTGATGGTCGGTATGGGTCAAAAAGACAGCTACGTGGGAGACGAGGCCCAAAGCAAAAGAGGTATACTGACTCTAAAGTATCCTATAGAACACGGTATAATAACCAATTGGGACGACATGGAGAAGATATGGCATCATACGTTCTACAACGAATTGCGTGTTGCTCCAGAGGAACATCCGGTGCTTCTCACCGAGGCTCCTCTGAACCCGAAGGCTAACCGTGAAAAGATGACCCAGATCATGTTCGAAACCTTCAACAGCCCTGCCATGTACGTTGCCATCCAGGCCGTGCTGTCCCTGTACGCCTCCGGTCGTACCACCGGTATCGTCTTGGACTCTGGTGACGGTGTCTCTCACACCGTACCCATCTACGAAGGTTACGCCCTTCCTCATGCCATCCTGCGTCTGGACTTGGCCGGTCGCGATTTGACCGACTACCTCATGAAGATCCTGACCGAGAGAGGCTACAGCTTCACGACCACGGCTGAGCGAGAAATCGTCCGCGACATCAAGGAGAAGCTATGCTACGTCGCCCTGGACTTCGAACAGGAAATGGCCACCGCCGCCGCCAGCACCTCCCTCGAGAAGAGCTACGAGTTGCCCGATGGACAGGTCATCACCATCGGTAACGAGAGGTTCCGTTGCCCCGAGGCCCTCTTCCAACCATCCTTCCTGGGTATGGAATCCTGCGGTATCCACGAGACCGTCTATAACTCCATCATGAAGTGCGACGTCGACATCCGTAAGGATCTGTACGCCAACACCGTACTCTCCGGTGGTACCACCATGTACCCCGGTATCGCTGACCGTATGCAGAAGGAGATCACCGCCCTCGCCCCGTCGACCATCAAGATCAAGATCATCGCTCCCCCCGAGAGGAAATACTCCGTATGGATCGGTGGATCCATCCTGGCCTCCCTGTCCACCTTCCAACAGATGTGGATCTCCAAACAGGAGTACGACGAGTCAGGCCCGGGCATCGTCCACCGCAAGTGCTTCTAAGGATGTCGGATCCAACAAACATTTGGGGTTTTCACGATTTTTTCGACTGCTTTCTTTTCTTTTTGTTTTCTTTCCGTGCTCACGATCCTCGTGCCGCGATCTCTTCATACACTTTGAAAAAGGAGAAGAAAGGGAGAAGAAGGTGGAACAGGGGGGAGGGGTAATGCAAAAGGTTTTGGGAATACGTAAATTACTGAAGTGCCTTTATTCAACACATTTATCAGACTGTACTTTACTTTGTAGTTTATACAACACGACTGTTTGTTCATTAATTTATTGATATTGTCCTCCGGTCATTTTGCAAACGAGCCCTTCTCGTTCCTGTCAGAACATGTATCGCGTTGATTTCACACGGATCACACGTTGCATGTTACACACACAGACACGCACACCTATAGACACACGGGTTACCTTTTTGAAATCGTACGCGCACGTATCTATTTTTTTTTTTTTTGGCATTTGCGATTAAAACACGGGGTGGTAAAACGACGAGAGCGAAGTATACGATGGGATACAATGAAACCAGGCGCATCGACGTCGGCTCATATTGCTGTCTGGCGTATTGTTCTTATTATACCATATGATTAATGATAATAAAACTGTATTATATAATAATTCGATGTCGAATTATGTGAACCTTATCGCGCCTCGATGTATCTGGCTAACGTTCAAGCTCGATGATAGAATGAACTCCAACGAATCTGATGTTTCATACTCGAAGGAATTCGAAGGAAATAGTTGGTTTCTTCTGACATTTTACGTTCTGGCAGCCGGCCAATTCGTGTATAACTTTCCGCCAATAATCTATATTTTTATTCGTTTTTAAGAGGACAGTCGACCAAAAATTCAAGCCTACTTGCGATAACGAATTCGGTTAAAATTTCTATGTAACACGGATGATACTCAATGATACTAGCCACTTCGATCTAGAAATAGCATCTACAGCTGTTCAGATAAATTGCCAGTCGATTAAACGGTAAAATTATCCTCGAGGATCGAAATAATGAAATTTATCGTGTCTGGTATCCAATGCCTATCCCTCGACGTTAATTTTCTTTCCTTCGTTTCGATAAGCACAAACGAACGCTTGGTTCGCGTTATATAATTCCGTTCCATTCTTACGAACGTGTTCTGCGAAACACAGTCTTTGATCCGACGGCACGCGGTCGATTTTAGAGCCATTTCCTCGAAGGAAAAGCCACGATGGGAGCCGTAACTCAAGACGGGCAGCAAACTCACGGTACAAATAAAGAAATAGCAAAAATAGAGTTGTTGGATGCTTCAAGAGGGGGGAGGGAGTGCATACCGGGGGTCCCCGGATCACCTCCTAGCCTTACAAGGCCCCCGACTGACTTACGCTTATTCTGACGCTTCGATCACTAAAATTAGAGCCCGCACTCTTCGGGACGCGTGTCTGCACCTGCATGGGGTGGACGTGCGCCAGTTTAGACCGACTTCATCGCCAGTTGAAACGCATGCGATGAAAATGTTTCAGACCGGGAATCCCAGCTACAATACCCGGCTATTGGATTAGAACTATTTGGTATTTTTAATATTTTTCATTCTTTCGATGAAAGGGAACATTAATCACTAAGGTACTGTATTTAATAAAGAAAATCATACAAGCCCTTTCTCAGGTAGGTTATTCTGTCGTTTTTCTATAATAATTCCTCATTAATTAATTAAGGAAGAAACTCTCCTTTAAATTCTGTAAAGTTTTGAATTTAGTACTTAATAAATAAAGAACATTAAAATATTGCATATACCTTACACTTAACGATTTACGTCTGTGCTAATTATAAATTCAATAAAGTATGTTTCAAAACTATTAATAATACAATGGTCATATTTAATTTAACAATTGACACGATATTAATTATACGCTACCTACCGTTAGATAGCGAAATCAAAATTTTGTTAATCGATAACGAATGCCAAAAAGTAACATTCTTTTACAGATTTGATCTGTAACATTATTAACATTGATAACACCACAATTCTATCATCGATTAAATATTATGTAACATTAATCAATGTAAAACTATAGAAACATATTTCTCACAATTTTAAATATTCATTTTATTCGCCTCAAAAGCCCGCCATTCACGTGACCAGGTCAAAAATTTATAGATCCTTTTCAAAAAACGAAACCAATCTTCAAATCTTTTAAAAACAAGTCCTTATCAGTAATAAAATGATAAACACAAGTAATATTGAACATAAAAGTAAAAAACAAATGGTAGAATGTTATGTGAGTAATCGTACCTTAGAATAAAGGAAATGACTGAATGGCTGGATATCCCAACAGAAGGAATAAGTAAAAATTGCAAAATATTTTTCGGTATTATAAATACAGTCCTGGGGTCATCTAATTTGAATAGTAGAAAGATAAAACATTGTATTATTATAAAATAATGAATTTAACATCGTTCAAGCTTTATTTTTCAATTTTTTTAAAGAGCAACTGAGGACGGCACATGGGGTGTTACCGACGAAATTAGCGAAACAGAAAATTGTGTTTTTTCAAAAACCAGGCCACTTTTCGGATAAACTAAAGTTATAGAGACATTTATAACAACAAAATATTTTATGTAATGGTGTTAAAAAGACGATTTTTAATAAAATAATTTTTACCGACTTTTTATTTTTACCCCTGGCGCCACCTGCGAACAAAGTGCTGAAACTACTCAATAATTACCGACTGAGAATTCCGAAACATCGTTAAAAATGGCGGGCTTTTTAAATGAGAAATGTGTCATTTTGAAATTTTCTTAATTAAATTCCTTAAAAAGGTTTATTTATTCAATTCCTACTTGATTATGAGACTAGGAGAACTCGTGTATAATTTCTGATAGTTTAGATAAACGAAAAACCTTCATTTAAGAACTACAGAAGTGATTTTTGAGCGCTTATAATAGTAGCAGAGCATTCCCCAAAGTTATTAATTTTTTACAGCTTAAAAAACATCTTAAATTAATAAAATGCTGTACACAATCGTACTGAAAGCATTGAAAATGATAAAATTAGAACGATATCCATGTTAATAGCTTTGAATCGTTTATTATACAACTTTAAAAGTTATATTAATGAAGAAAAGACATAAATGTAGGTTTTTCTCTTATTGAAACAATCAGAAATTATACACCAGTTCTTCTAGTTTAATAATTAAAGCAGAAGTTTAATTAATAAACCTTTATAAGGAATTTAATTAAGAAATATCAAAATAGTACATTACTCATTTTGAAAAGCCCGCCATTTTTAACGATGTTTCGGAATTCTCAGTCGGTAATTATTGAGTAGTTTCAGCACTTTGTTCGCAGGTGGCGCCAGAGGTAAAAATAAAAAGTCGGTAAAAATTGTTTTATTAAAAATCGGCTTTTTAACACCATTACATAAATTATTTTATTGTTATAAATGTCTCTATAACTTTAGTTTATCAGAAAAGTGGCCTGGTTTTTGAAAAAACACAATTTTCTCTTTCGCTAATTTCGTCGGTAACACCCCATGTACCGTCCTCAGTTGCTCTTTAAAACAATTGAAAAATAAAGCTTGAACGATATTAAATTCATTATTTTATAATAATACAATGTTTTATCTTTCTACTATTCAAATTAGATGATCCCAGGACTTAACGCTTTTTGTTCTACCGAGGCGCTTGTCCCGGGGCGACTAGGCCGACGCTACACTGACGGTACTGAGCGCGCGCCCGTGACAGTGTTTTTGCTTAATAATTCAAAAACGAAGCCCCATCCGATATTTTTGCAAAGGAAATTGTTGTTCAGAATAGTCTCAGCTACCCTCCATTTCCGGCTCCTACAGGAGTTCTGGGATACCCTGTATATTTAAAGGATATTACATGACCTAGATTCCTGTAAATTCTTATTCAATCATTTTATACATTTATACGCATGTGTCACGAGATACAGGTTCACGTAGGAAGCTTCTTTATCAACGAAAAGAGAACAAAAAAATTACTCGCGCAACTTCCTTTACCAGATAAAGCTCCAAGTATATTTTACTGAACGAGGAATTTATCCGGATGTAATTCAATATACGGTACATTATAACAAGTATCGTTTGATTTCTTGGAAAAGTTGTAATTACTGCAATCATGTGCGGCATATCGAAAAGAACGAATAAATCAAGCGACGGGACAAATTATTACCATCTTTTATAAAATACAATTGTGTTGACATGTAATAAAAAAGAGAAGGTAAAATGTTGGTAAAAATTTATATGCTAACTAGTACAAGGAGAATAAGTTAGTGAACCGTGAACGTTAACGTTTGTACAAAAATTGTAATCAAAAATGCCGAGGTTACATAGACGTTAATATGTCAATACAAGCAGCACAGAATTTAAGAACGTAAGATATATTTTTACAATGCAATTAATACATAATAATAAAAAAATATCGTTTTCTGTCTAATGTTATAGGAACATGTAGTTTTACGCTTTATTGACCAGAGACTGTTATTTACGATGAATGCTAGTTTTTGTGTGTAATGATTTAACAAAATGATAATTGTAAATACAGTTTATTACAATCTATTATACTATTATCCTGTAAATGTATTGGCATTCTTAGATATTGTATTTATTTAAAACAAAATTATAATTCAATTATATATATTTTTTTATATTTTTATGATAGTAAAAACAAAATAGCCTGGTCAATAAAGCGTCTAATAACTTGATGTTTCATTCTGTATAATTAGTTATTGACTTGTTAAAATGCAATGAAATTATTTTCTTTACAGACTCTTATTATATCGGCACAAAATGTAATGTTAAATTATTATTATTATTATTATTATTGTTATTATCAATAAATCATATTCACAATGGGAAAAATTATACCAATGAGCTGGTTGAACCAGATGTTGTTAATCTTAAGTATATTATGCCTATCATTATCTTTAGTTATACAAGAATGGGCAGGTCTCACATCAATTTATATTTCTATATCATGGGCCATCTTTATTATATTATTGTCGGTCCCGCTTAGTTGTTTCTTGCTTCAATTTACTTTGAAAACAAATAACCCATTTACCATTAAGTATCTTCACAATTGGTTATATCAGAAGTTGATAAAGAATTTGAAATTGTCAGAGAATGAAGACAAATACAATAATGAAGATAAAGTAGCAAGTAGAAATATGAATTCTGTAGAAATGACTAAGGAAAAAAGAACTGACAATGCATTGAAGACAAAGAAATTATATACCAAAACAACTAAATCTGGTGCAAAAAGCAAGAGAGACGAAGAACTAAATAATTTAGTAAAAGAAATAAACTTGAAATGTATAAATATTTGGTATAAATCTATCAGCAGTGAGAAATCATTTCCCAATGAAGCACAAAAATTATTAAAAAAATTATTGACCAAACTATTTTATAAAATCAGTTTAATAGACAAGGTGAAGCTTACTCATAAATTGTCAAATGTGTTCTTATTACATTTAAAAGAATATTACAGGTATGACACCTTGTAGAATTTTTTTTAAATGAACTTGTTATATTATGTAACTATTTTTTATTGCAGAGCATTACGTCGAGTGGAAAAAGGAACAGCTCCAAATATAGAAGAAGCATTCAAGTATTTACATTCTGGTTCTTGTAACAGATTAGAATTAGAGCATATGCTTCACCAAATGGTTACTATTTTATCGGAGGAATTTTTACAATGGGAATTAACAAGTTCATTACCATGTAAAATATTACTGTCTATATTAGCAAAACGGTTACTGTTAGTTATAGAAACAATAAGTTCTCCAAACTGGCTGTTTCAAAGTTTATCAGATCTACTACAACTTACACCAAAGGAAATTGCTAAAGCAGAACTTGAACAGGAATTAGATAAATCATATACCAAAGTATGTTAAATTTTCTACAAAGTTTAATTGTATTTTCATGAATTAATGAACATTATAATTATTTCAGAAAATCATATCCAATGCTCTATCTGATGGAATAACATCTGCAACTGCAGCTGTGATTCCACGACCACTTCCAAAACCAAAATCTGACTTATCTACAAAGCCTTCAAGTCACAATAAGAATACCTTGTTAACTATAAACGATCAGAGACCTAGCTTACATTTAGATAATTTAACTACAGAGTACAGGGGTCTTTGGGGTCAAAGTATGTCAGAGCTAGATTCTGAAGTAGACGAGGATAAAATATCTCCTGTATATGAAGAACCCACAGATTTTGCTACAACAATTGCTAGACTTAGAACTGTATTGCAACAGAAATCAACTGTGAACACACCTCTGTAAGTATTTCATTTTCTTTATTAACAGTGGGTCAAATATGTACATTCTTATATTCCCATTTCCAGACATACAGAGGAAAAGTCTTACGTGGTATACGAGGGTAATCAATTTACAAATCTATCTATACCTTGGACAGAATTTCACACGGCTTTTGATGGTTCACAACAATTACTCTATTGCATACAATTCGACGATGTGGAGCAACGTGGGGTCGATTTGTTCGAAACCACGACTGCTACTGTTAGAAGACAATACCGCGATTTTGCTCAGCTACATGCTAGTTTACAAGAGGTAACATGAAAGTCGAATGTTTTATAGTATTTTTTTACTTTCGCCTAAAGTACAATTTATAGATTTCAGAATTAGCTCCTATCATGTCAGACTTAGTGCTGCCAGAAGGTGGACGCGTGGAATTAGAGAATTATTTGAAGATATTGACGACACGTTTAGCTAACGAGTGCCCACCTCAATTACGACATTTTCTACGCCCAAGTAGTGGTGCTAGTAAAAAGGCGGACGCGGTTGCGCCCCGATTTGATAGATTTTTGGCCAAAACCGTGACCGGTGTTTTCAATACGTTAAAAACCGTCGTGCCCGGTTTCGAGATCGAACAGGAAGAGGACAGTGTTCCGTTACCTACACTAATGCCTTTAGCTGATATACCGTGGAGATTTGTTGAAAATATCAAATCGGTAATTGTCTGTTTTATTGTTAAAAATTACTTGATTCCGCGGAAGAATTTGGTTGTTTCTTTTCTGTTCTGACAGAAGAGTTTAATGGACAAATTGCAACAACTGATAGCCGAAAGAACTGAATATTCTTCTGTGGACACAGCTTATGAAGCTGTTGATTCAATGGACGGCACTGGGGATTCTGCGTTATTAGCTCACTGGTTGGAAATCGTGAAAAATTCCGATGAAGGTAAATATTTAAAAATATCAAATATCAGAGTATCAAAATATTTCTGTTTTTCAATTTTCTTATTACAGAAGAAATGGACGAATTGGACTCTCATTTAATGTTAACGTGTATCGCTATAGATCTTATCTGTGAACTATTAACAGGAATTGGTAGTACCAATACTTTGCAACAAGAAGCTGTTGTTAGATGGACAAAATTGTTGCTTGGGAATGTCACTGAACCTATATTACAAGTAATAATTTATACTACTGCATTTCAATTAATTTGCATATTTTAATTTATTACTATATATTAATATAATTTGCAGATTGCTGTTTTACGGATTTTTGATTACCTGGGTAGCAGATCATTGTTTCGTGATATACAAACCAAAATTTATGAAGAACCTGTGACAGAATTAAAGGGAAAATTGTTACAACAACTGTTTGCCAAAATTCCAAATGACGTAAAACTGATATTTGGCGAAGACGATACGTTAAATATTTTGAAATATTTACTTAATTCTTATGAAATAAAAAGAATTAATCTAGACTTAAATCTGCAGATAGTAGATGTTCTAGCGTCGCAGTTATTGATTTCATGTAAGTTAAATCATGATGGTGCAGCATTTTAATAATTTTATTTTACTTTTAAGTTTATTGAAAGTTAAGAAGTAGCAGTTCAATTCCTTTTTTTAAATTACATTCGGATAGTGTTCAAATAATGTAAAGGTGTTAAAAGTCATTAATTAGAATATAATTTAGTCAAGAAGGAATTGATGTGCCATATGTAATAAATTTGTTAATGATTGACAATTTAGAACTATATGAAGTTTCCAAAACTAAACTATGTACCTGACTACGTATTTACAATAAGGATGCCAAGTATTTTTTTCATTAAAAAAAAGAGAGAAAAAAAAGAAATGTAACTCTTATTATGTTATATGCATATTTAGGTACTATGTGCATTTAAATTATACATTTGTATTTAATGTTTAAGTTTTGTACAAATATTTATGGAAAACTATTATATTTCACATTTAATAAAAATGTACACAAAATCTTAAAAAACTAATATATATTTATTCTTATGAATAATAACATTTAATTCATGACTTAAGATTCCTTCCCTTGCTTTTGAGCCTTTTGTTTTTCTAACTGTGCTCTGAAATAAATAATTACAGGTTGTAAAATATATTCTTTTCTCTACTTTTTACTATTATTCTATAAATATTGAAGTCTTATTAATATATATAACAACATTTTTAATATAATAGATATACATTTATATTTTCTAAATGAGCAATAGAATAATCTAGATTATTCTATCGCACCCAAAAGACTGAAAGATTCTTTAAATAAAAGGTACCTCAATTGTTGATTAAAATCATCTTCTACATCATCATCATCCCAATTATCCTCCCAAACACTAATATCTTCGTTGTCCTCATCCACTGCAGTCCAATCTACCAAGTCATTCAACGGAATTGAGGTTAGGAAATCGCACGCGTACGATTTTTACTTTCTGTTTAACATTTATACTATTAAATTATTATACCTTCTGCAGGAAATTCTTCGAACTCATCATCCTCCTCTAATAATCCCAAATCGACTTTAACTTTATCGCTTTTATTTTCTGTCATCGTGAACATCGATATTGACAGTTCTGAAACTAACTGTACACTGCTGTACACCGAAACGAACGCGTTCAAATTCTCTGGAGAAATTTCGTGAAATATTCAAAATTACCAACTATTAAATTCAAAATACTTCTTAGAGACAATATTTATAATTAGAAAATAAATCGAAATGGATTATTATTTTTAATTTGTATAAAACACTAATTTATTAATAAAGCGTAATGTATGCCTTTACTCCTCGAAATATTAGCAGTAAATCACTTCTGATATGTAACTGCGTAATAACAAAAGGAATTTTAACCAATATCGAACAATAAGTTTAGTTTCATTAAATTATATACCGTTTAATTTTATTTTACGTATTTTATTTAACATAAACCGTGGCTCGGTAAAAATAGTTTAATTTAACCATGCAGGAAACAATGCACCACTATGTTACCAGAGCGCGCTAATCTCTGTTCATTGATCTCTATTAGTAGTGAACAGCATAATTGTGAACATAGAATTTGTTTAAACACGCATTTGAAATTGTTTGAAATTAAACAATTATGCTGTGTTATGAGTGGGTATTGTGTATCAGATTTTTAACTTGAAATATGGTCTGTCACATATGCAATTTAATGTTACTCGAAACTACAAATAAATAGTAATGACAGTACAGGTAATGGATAACTCTTTTCTATAATCTGTGCAAATATTTTAAATACGATAAAAAGTGGTTAATGTAGCCAAATTACTTTATCATGACTAACGGTTATTTCTCTGAATTTGTTTTTTTCATGACGCAACACGACCGGACGGTCCGCATTACAGTTGATTCTTGTTAGCCAAATTAATAAGGATCAAAAAGTTAATCAAAATCCTCATCGACGACTGTGACAGTGTGCCGTTTGTTTCCACAGTACGACACACACTAGCGTTCTAAATAGAAGTAAAGCCACCAGTCATTATCTTTTTTTTTAATCTCCTCATTTATAAAGCGGGGACGTTCCGTAGTTTCATAATCATGAAGTGAATCGTAGTGATTGTTCAGTCCAGAGGAAGACGACTATTGAACTACAATGGGTTTAGAGGATTACAAAGAAATCGTGATAACATGTGCCTCGATCACCTCGATGGGACAAATGTTATCCGGAATGTGAGTTAAACAAATTTAAATATTCTTTTCTTTTTATCGATTTTCGTTCGATTACGGTTAACACGTTCCCTGCGGTTCACATGTTTACTGCGTAACAAGTATCTGAATGTATTAATATTTGATTCTGACTGAAAGTATTTAATAAAATGCATAAATGTACAACTATTCTATGAGAATTTATATTTTTGCATTAATGTTTCTTATGCATAAATTATTTAGCAAAAAATAGGTTTTTTGTTATCTGTATGCATTACAGCAAAATTATCATAGTATATGTTATTAGTACGTAAGCTATTGATTATAATTTGTATGATTTGAAAATTCTAGTCTGTTAATGATAGCTTTAGTTAAAGAATGTCATATTTTTTATCTTTATATCTGTTTTTTCTTGTATTTAAATGTATTAAGCTATTCTTGTAATTAATAATTATATTTAACGTTAGCATAAATACTTCTATTAATTTTAAATAGTGCTTTGTATTCATTTGTGCAAATAAATAATAATTGTATAATAACATTTTGTATTTATTATTATAATTAGTTTTAATTTATGGAATTACTTAAATTTGCAAGTTAGGAAAATACAGAATTACATATATGTTTCGGGTATATTATAGATATATCTTTACTTTTAATGTAAAAAATGGTAATATATAATATTTGATTTTAGATTAATATGCAAAGATATTTACAAAAAGGGTTCATCCAAAGGTTTTGATCCCATGCCTTTCCTGGGTGGTATAGGAATGTGAGTGTCATTTTTCAAATATTTAATGTAAAAGGCATTCAATAAATATTATTGACTATCTTATCTTTACAAAGTAAATTATTTTTGTCTATCATAAAAACATATTGCATGCAATCTTTGTTTAAAATCATACAAAAAAATGCAAATTCAAACAAAAATGATAAATAGTAATATGAATCACATAGATGGATATGTAATAAACTAAGAATATTTTTGTAGGTGCACTTTAATGCTGCAATATGCATGGATTGTACAGGATCCTGGGATGATTAATATTAATGTCTTTGGATTACTTATAAATGCACTGTACATGGCTGTGTATTATTATTACACATCACAAACGGTACAACTCTATATTTTTGATTTAAACTGCACAATGTTCCTTTTGTACATGTTGCTTTCGTCAAATATCTCTTTTTCCTTAAATTTTTTTATTTTTACACATTTAATTAAGAAATACAAGTATGTCTTGCTGTATGATAGATATAATTACAAACTTAACACTGAAAGAAACTTAATGAATTTAAAACTTAATAATTAATCAATCTAAATTGAATCATATATGTCAGTTATTTTCTTTTAAATGCTATTGTTAATATTTCATTCTACATACCCTATAGCACAAGTATTTATATTGATTTATATGGGTTCTATATTTTATTTTTTAATTAGTACTTAACACGTTCCGTGCCAGACCGATTTTTGAAGACTTTCCGTTCAGGCCGCGACCCACAGTTTTACAATAGACGTTAAAATGCCTATATTTGACTCTACGAAAAATTTTTAAAGAATTATTCGTTTTTCAATAAGAATTCCAAGCGGCCTGAAACTTCAGCGGGGGTCGTATACGCCCCACGTGGCACGGAACGCGTTAAAAATGTAGCTATATTTAGATTCATATAGCAAGACATAGGTTTCACCGAATTTCGTTCGGCAAAATTATGCTTCTACGAAAAATCGAAGTACCTACTGTGCGAAAAAATATCGACTAGGTATTCCTGAACGCATCGGTGTCCGAATAAATGTTATACCTCAAGTATTACACATTTTTAGAAGGATACGCTTGCTTTAATAGGCAAGGCGACGGCGTTCGTGGCGGTCTTACTAGCGTATGCCCAAGTGGAAGATCCCGAGAAGATCAAATTCAGATTCGGTTTAATCGTGACAATACTATTCCTGTGCTTAATAGCATCTCCTTTGCTGCATCTTGTAAGTACATCCTCATAAATTTTATCTATTTTTTTCTAGTTTATACTATTGGGTATATGCAACTCATTTGTTCACATTATTGAACAATTTTAGCTAATACAGAACTCTTAATAATAATATTAGTACTGATGTATTTTGAATAATTATGATCTCCAATTTTGTAACGAATTGTAAAAGATTAAAATTATTTAAAATGGTATTTCAAATAATTATACATTTCTGATATTTTATATAGTCTTTGTACAGTGGTAAACAAGAGGTTTTAAAAACGAGGTGAACAAGAAATTCTGAAATGTTTTTCCCGCAGTTTGTAAGAAACCATGCGGAAAATAGATAATTATGTAAGGTAAAACAGCCAGCGTCGAAATAGAAATCTTGGTATGCCATCGTCATTGAGTTTAATGATATTACTCATTTCGTCGCTTGTGACTACAACAGCACTTCTGAAAGCTGGATTTATCTGATCGATTCAGTACTTTTACAAGTTTTCTGGATGAAATTCGAATATTCAAGAGACAAATATTATTTCGCACTTGGCCGATTATCGTGTCAATTCCTCGTTGGCCAAGATAATTCTATTGTATCCCATTGAGCATTTAACTTTAACTGTTGAAGGTTTATCTATTTAACTCCGGGTTTGTGCTCATGCGCACGGTGGCAAATAACAATGGTAATCATATGCTTTAAATATTTCCTCTGTTATATTCAAAGCTGCGACGAATATTTGAATGCTAGTAGATTTTGGATTTGAAATTCAAGTAATTCGAATATTCGAATATACCAAGAATTGATGAAGACAAAGGCAATATTAACTTACAAGTTGTGTAAATTATCATTACAGTAAATTACTGTGTAAAATGATATTTGTATAATCCTTTATCTACTTAATTACAAAGATAGTCAAACAATAATGACCCTATGAATGATTTAGAGTTAATTTAATAAATTAGCAAACTTATTCGGTAAATTTAATTTTGATTAATAAAACGACGTGCTGTTGCGAAAGATGAAGTAAGAAGAAAGTTTTATGAGTGTAGTAATTTATTGCAACACTTTTCTGAAATCTTATCAGCTACTTTATCGATATCATGATGAAAACTGATACCTAACTGAGTATGTCCATGAGAGCATTAACACATAGTATTTTTAACACTATTATATAATTGTTGAAGTAAGTTGAAAATGTCAGATATCATTTTAAGATATAATACTATTTTTAAAAAATCTTGTTAACAACTTTTTATGTTTATATAATATAAATTATGGAAAGATAAACTCTATAAAAAGAATAAGAAAATTTCAAAATGAAGGTTTGCTTCAAAGTTTTCAAGATTGATATGAATTATCAATTTGATTATAGAAAAATGAAAAAAAGATTTCTCTTAAATGAAAAAATTATATCACGTTTACAAATGCGATTAATTTTTCTTTTTTTAATTTTTAGCGTGAAATTATAAGGACGCAAAACACAGACATTCTTCCGTTCCCGCTCATTTTTATGGGCTCTCTTGCTGCGTTGCAGTGGCTGTTGTACGGTCTAATAATCAACGACGCTTATATCATCGTACGTAGATTAGTTAATTGGATTAATCGAATCAAAGAAAAACAGAATTTTATCAATCACTAACGTTACATTCTATTTCAGTTCCAGAACGTGGTAGGCCTATTACTTTGTACGGTGCAGATATCATTGTTTGTGATATACCCATCGAAATCGAAAACATCCAGTCAAGAAAAGAAGGATTAAAGGAATCTATTTATTGTATGAAGAATAACATTATACCTCGATTTAACTCTTTGAGACATAGTCTCTGTTGCATATATGTATATATATATATATATATATATATTTCAAATTCTCAACATATTGGGATCATTTTGTTGTAAAATGATCAATTTTTAATTGCCTTTTATATTTATTTTTGGGTAATAATATTAACACTTTGACTGCCACATCACCCATGTGTGGGTGACACTTGAATTTTTATAGTTATTCAACACCCATGGGTTTAGGAATTTGTTCACTTATTGAGTTAAAAATACTTGCAATAGACATTTGAAAAGATAAACAATAGAATAACAAAATATGTTAAAAATAAAATGACCATTTAATGAGATTCTCAACAGCTTCATTGTGGCACTCAATGTAACATTACCACTATGCTTCAAAGAGTTAATATAAAACGTTCCTATACGTACAAACCAGTGATTATAACTTACGAGAAAGGTACAAATCTGTAATAGGTATTGTTATAAACTGCAAAAGAGAATTGCAAAAGAAAAATGTAAATGAAAATATTGTAACTTTATTTTACTTAGGAAATGCATCGAATAAGCAAATTCATTCCGAACTGAGAGTAAAATATGTCTTGTTGAACCTAAGTGATCCTTACATTAAGAATACGATTAATGCCTCGTTCATAGAAGTTAATTATTTTTATTCATTTGTACATTATATTGCTTCTTCTGCTGCAAAATGTTTTGAAATCCTCCCAATTAAATTTAAAGTTCTAAAGTCGGCATGAGCATGTTTACTGCACACTTGTTAATAACATAATGTACCGTTTAAAAAGGAGGGATATATTTAGTACAGTTTAAAGTTTAATAAATTTTTCATTGAAACCATAGGAAGTACATGTGATCTAACTTTGCTTTATTATGACAATCATTTATTTCTGTGATCGAGTATAGAGTCTTGTATATTTTTATTAATGCCGTAAGTATTAATGTTCAACGCATATTTTAAGTTGGAGATAAATTAGACAATAAAATAAAGAATGAAGTATAAACTGAGCCAATCATTTACCAAATCAATTAACCCCAGAGAATACAAAAGTAGAGAAATTGATAAAACGATGTATATTTTTATTTAAAATTTAATTTGACATTTTTTGGAATAATGGTAACTGGCTTTTGAAATAAATCATTCATTATTCTATGGCTAAAGAAATTTTTATCTAACAAGTTAACATTAATCAAGGATTTTATCACAAAAATTTCAAAACATTGAAAAGTCAATTGTCTCGATCACTAAACGATAATTCTTTATCTTTGTAAAAGTAAAATACATGTTCCTAAGTTTTTCAATTTAAAACAGGAAACCTGAAGCAGATGAATTTGACTGATTCTGTTAACGAAGGCTCCAATAACTCCCCCGCTTTGCACGATCGCTCGAAAAACCCTTATTTTCCTTGCACCACAACCCCTATTAATCCTAGACACGTAAGGACCATCGCAGTCAATCTTTATTGCTTCTTTTTCGACCACTGAAGAGGAAGAAGGACGAAACGAAGGTGTATCTCCCCTCGACGGGGAATCCATTATGTAAATTCAATTGTACGTCCAATAATAAGCCATAGTTCTGAATGAGTGTGACGATCGTACGCGGCTATTTAAGAATAACCAAAGACGATTGCCATTTTACATTCTATGGGGCCAACGTTACGCTGCATGCAAATGCCATCCTCCTGTCCGGGATTTACGTGCATGGTGGCTCGTTAGTAGTCCTTCCCGGTATCGGCTCATTATATTAGCTACGTACATCATCGTTTGACTTTCTGATCGAGTTTGCTGCTTAATAGCAGGAAACACTGACCTTCTACGTAGACAGCTACGTCTGGTGCATCGCGGGTTCAGTTAGGTGTCCACGATTGTTTCGTGGACATCTGGGTCCTTTCTCCTCTTCATCGTTTAATCCTTTGAGTGACTATTAATTACAGAACTGGTAACATTTTTCAGTCATTCATTAAAACGATTTATCAAGTTTCTGCCACCCACTTTTCAATTATTTATATCGCTAATATTCGAATGTGTGACTTATTGAACACCCAAAGGATTAAAAAACGTGGAAAGTGGTATTCCTTCACCGCATCTCGAAGATATTCTTCGTTTTTGAGTATACAGTGGTGGCCAATGAGAGTGCACCACCCCTTATTAAGGGGAGACCCTACCATGTATGCTTAGAAAAGGTTTGGTGAGTTTAATATTTTTATTTTCGAGTGATTGTTAAATAAAACAGAACAATGATTTTAGAGGATGTTGAGTAGTATCTTGACTTTATTTTCGTGCATTTTTTATTCATTAAGGTTATCGGATAGCCGAGTTGTGCAATATTGTTTATCATCGTGTCTGGCGAAACTGTCAGGCTGGTAGCCAGTAGAAATTTGAGATTATTTGTTTACTCAATTTCAAATTCTTTGTGTTCAATTTATTGAACTTGTTTAATTAAGGAGAGATATTTTTAAATAATCGCCATTTTGTTATTTCCTAAAATTATTTAAGTGAATTGTATGAAAAATGTCTTCCACACACTTTAAACATATAAATACCATTTGAAGAAATTTTTAATGATTCCAGTGTGGGTTAAAGTTAATATTTAGTTAGTTAACAATATTTCAATTAAAAAAACTATGATTTAGTTTAAAATTTAGTTTACAATCTATTAAATTCAGTAAAGATACTTTTACTTTATATTATTTATTATAATCAATAATGCAAACAATTATTGTTCACTTGAGTTTTAAACAAAAAACAGATATTTTTAAGGTGAAATTTGTATAATTACTCTGAGTCTGGAACATTATTTCATAATAAAGATCAATTTGAATTTGTTCCTTTTAAATTGGACTCTACAGATTTTTGATTTTAAATTCTTTACTTGGGACAATGATACTTTGTAACATTAATTGTAATAATTTATAATTTAATTAGGTATTTGTATAAAAACGTTTAATCCAGTAATCAGTTGTATAACTATGCTTCGATGATTTATTGCACAAATAAAGATGATTAATTTATTGTTCATAATATATAGGGTAGTTGAAACGAATTTGATATCAGGATCGATGTTTAGGATCAATGTAATTTTCTACGGTTACTTTGATATTCTGGTCAGCGAAGGATAAATTGGAGTAAGATGGTATGAGGTGAGGTGAGTGTACTACCTCCTTCAATTTTCCTTAATGAAACCGACGGACTTGATGGCCGATGTTTTAGCGGGTATTAGTTCCGGTTTGTATATCATGTATTTCAACCCTTTGCCCCTGGAATGATGCCTCTATGGTGATATTTTTTGAAATTTGATATTTAAATCCTGTTCATATTAGAATTCTCGGTTCAGATGAATGATATTAGGAATTAAAATAAATAAA
Source organism: Anthidium xuezhongi (assembly GCA_022405125.1). Taxonomy (NCBI): domain Eukaryota; kingdom Metazoa; phylum Arthropoda; class Insecta; order Hymenoptera; family Megachilidae; genus Anthidium; species Anthidium xuezhongi. The sequence goes on from CM039647.1 coordinate 11,987,206, forward strand.
TGCAATAAAGAAATATTTCCGAAGGATTAATTGTGTCGTAGACAAAGAGATGTACGTATTTCACCAAAATCTTTTTTTAAATTTGTAATTACAATTTTTGAAATTTCACCCTTACAACTTGCGTTTGCAATTTCGATCTTAGAAAATTTATCTTTGCAATTTTTCTAATTTCTCAAAGCGCCCCTTTAAATATCCTTTAGTCCTCTGTAGAAAGTAATAAAAAAAGATGAAATACAATATTTTTGATAAAATAATTTCTCCTCTCCAAACTTAATAATAATGTTATAAATCTTAAGCATTATAGTATTACCCTCCCCAGTTCAATTTTCTTAACTAACACTTTGAAATATTCAGATAAAATGTTCAGATAAGATTGTAATAAATGAATCAATATATTTTTGGATTCCCGTTAAATAACATAAATATTTAAAATATAGAATCTGCTTAAAATGTAGGGCATTTTAACTAAGGAGGGCAAAGTTTGAGTAACTTGCGCATTTGCAAGATTCGTGTTCGCGCATGGTTTTCTTCGTGATTGATTCCGAGTATGCGCTTCGGATGTGTGTTGTGTGTTCACACACGGGGAAATGAGTAAGTTGGCCAACGTGAACACGCATCTGTAACGTAGTGGTAGATTTGTGGGTAACACCTGCTGCATCCCCTGAACCGCTTGTTGTCGTGTTTACGTCACGTGGATCGACTAATGGTTCGTATACTACATTGAATTTTGTTTTATTCATTTCGTACTAGATACAGGTGTCCCGTAAAATTGAACATTCAATTAAAAATTTTTCATTTTTGTACTAACTTTTTGACTGCTGAAGATTCTCACTTGTTTATTTATTCTCACCCTGTATACATTCAATAAATTTGGAGAATTCCAAATAAAAAGTAACTTTACTTTGATTATAATCTTCCTTTCTCTGATTTAACTAAAATTTTATTAATTAGATAATTATTGAATTAATAATAAAATAAAATATCAGAACAGATTTAATAATTTAATTAATTGAATAATCCAGTTGGTTAATTGATTAAAAATTGAACTAATTCAAGAATTTTCTATTTAATTTGTTAATTAATTGCCTAATCTAAACTTTTAATTAATTGATTAATTAATTACAAATTTGACCGGCAATAAAAATGTGTAATATATCGCTTACTGTTTATCAATTTATTATAATGATATACGATTTCAATTTATTCTATTAACTCCATCAAATATACTTAAGTGCTCACTTATTATATTCGATATTGATCAAAAAGTGTCTGATATCTTTGATTGCTGCCTATACCACTACTAATGCGATTACGCGATTACGTTCATTTAATATTTAGCAGATTTTAATCGATAAGAGATAAATTAAATCGCAATTAAAAAGCTATCAACTAAAAAGAAATTAGCAAAACTACTAGAATTAATACAAATTCTACAAAAGTCATCGATATTAATTAATTTTCTATCACATAAATAAACATCTTTGTACCTTACGTGTAAAATCTGATTTTCCTAATTTTTTATCATCGTACTGACAACTTCGATACAATTATCATCGTGAAAAAAAAATATTCAACCTCTTTAAGAAAGAGGAGATGTCAACCGACCCTTCTTCTCCTCCCTGCTTAAGTTTTCTTTCGTTAATTAATGCAAACGTAATAATTTCTTCAATTGTCCCCTGTTTTTCATTTTTTTTTTTAAGCCACGCGGTAAATTATAGAGAGCACAGTAAAGCGGAAGGTTTCCCCTTACGTCCACATGGCAGAAGCTCATCCAGAAAACGGGCGGCCCCTCTCCCATTAGACTTAATATCAATTTAGAGCACAATACAAGGGAGTATTTCGATGCCGTGTAATTTCCTCGAACGTTCGTTAAGTATACCGGGACAATTATAACCGTGGCCAATAATGACAAGGCTGCACGAGTAGGTACTTATCGGTCAGGCCGGTTGCAATACGCGTGTCCTCAAGGAAGCTTATTAGCTAACAGGATATGCTAAATGGCGAGCTTTCGTAACAAGGAGAAAGAAACAATCGGGGGAAAAGGATCAGCGGGGACGGAGCACTTTTAATCCCTTGACTGCGGCGTGATTTGATCAAAAATCGAAGACAAGATTCTTCTTTGACACTTTCACTGCCATACTCACAATGCATATTTTGTTATTTCTATTATTCAGAATATTTCAATCAAATAAATGAAAGAATTCCTAATAATACAGGCGACGGCTTTTAATGGAACTTCAAGTGTCACCCATACGTGAGTGACGTGGCAGTTAAAGTGTTAAATCAAAGAAAAATTGTAATTGAAGTTGAGTTAATTGTTTTTTTTTTTTTTTAATCTTAATAATAGACAGACTTTCGTAGTCAAAGGGTCAATATTTTAATGTACTTTTTTTATGTAATAATCTACATGCATTTGTCATTTGTTTATTATTCCTTTCATCGTCCTTAGTATCGTTATTATTAATTCCTATTATCATTGCTATAAATAATTAATATTATTACGTGTATCATAAAAATAATCATGTTCAACTTCCATCTGCCCTACCTAACCTTAGCAATCGTTCCCCCCTCGTCAGAATTCCTTACCCCGAGGTTTTCTTATCGCAAAAAACGAGGAAATTCTCTTTCTTACGATAGCTGTCACCTAACTCAGTTCCTCTCGTAACGGATAATAAAATAATTAAGTAATTAAAGTTCCTATTAAATCTCTCCGATTAAATTATTCTAACAATTAGAATTGATTATTGGAAACTTATAAATTTGATAAATTTGTCGTATAATTGTAATAATAAATTAAAATGGGTGTCTACAATTTGTAGAATTTATTACATTTTTTATAACAAATGACAGACTTGTATTTAAAAATTATAATTATCAAAATATATATAAATGAAATATTGTTTCTATTATAAAGTAAGGAATTAATAATATGATACTACATATTTTATTAATCTACTATTGTGGATAAACTATGTTCTACTGTTCTATGCTCACGATGTTTGTTCGAAATGCTCATTTTTCTTTTGCATAAAAATAGAAGAACGCGCACAGAGAGGTATTCACAAGGATTCATTAATTATTCGTTCTTCTGATTCTTTGTAATGAATGTGGGTCACAACTACTTACTTGGAAGTTCGATATTGCACGATGGTGACAGATGTTACGAGATTGTTTCAAACTCGTATTTACAGAAACTTTCATATGACAAAAGTTTTATTTTCCTTCTTTTTAATACCATATTTTGATACATTATTCATGATCATTCGTCAAAATATAATATGCTCGAATTGTATAAAGCAATCAAACCGAAAAAAAAATGAATCTTCAAGAACAGTAACTAATAAACACTGATTATTCTTAAATAGAAATATCATCTCTACCCAATTCATGAAAGCTGAAATACTTAAATTGAAAAATTTAGAGAAATTTAGAGAATACTTAAAATTGAAAAATTCATTAGAAATTGAAAGGAAAGATACTTGGGCTTTACTCCCCACCGTAAATCGAGTTAATCTTTTCGTATAAATTTATTTCGCAGCAACTCGATGCTTTCCCATCCCACAATACCGAGTACACTCCTTTCACATATTAAATTTTGATTACAAATAATGAAATTGATAAACCACTGGAAAAAAGTACACGGAATCGTACAGAAGTTACTTCAATTAAATAACATATTTTGAAAATAAAATTTCAGAATTTCAGTCGTAAATTATTCAAACTATAAAACGAATCACTGTTCAATTTCTAATCATCGTTAATTGGTACAGTATTATATAAAACGAATAGAGGACATTTGAAACGCGATACGCGCCCCATTACCGCCCTTCAATTTTACGCGGGAAAATACGAGCCGGCTCAGTAATTTGAAAAAAATCCTTAAAATCCATGGCCCGTGGTATCGTAACCGATGATTTGACGAGGTAACGAGACGAGAGAAAGGGAGGGATGGATGACGGCAGGGCAACGGGGGATGCGAAGGATAAAACGGAAAAAGAGGGAGAGATCCTGGTCGGCCGACTATTCCGTGCACGGCACACTGTCCCGCAGGACACGTGATTCGACTCTTTTCGCAAAATGTGTAACTCGCCGCTGTAACACGCCACCAACTTACCCGCGCTTTTATTTCTTTTCCCTTTTTTTTTCCTCCCTGTTCTTCTTCCTCTTTTTTTTTTTTATTTATTTATTTCCATCCCTCCGACACCTCAACACCGGCACCCATTTTCCTTCCCGTCTCTCCATCGGGGATTCCCTTTCGTGCCGCGTTCAACGCCGACGCGGCTTTCCGGCCGTTACTTCCAGAACGAGTGACGCAAGTGAAGTGACACCGTCGATATATCGTTTCGGACCGGACGTCGTGTTACCGGAAGATTCTTCTTCGTTGATCGGTAATTATTTGAACCCTTTACGCGTGAACGATTCGCGATCGAGTTTAGGTTGATTTTTATAAATGAAAATGCAAAGACAGAAACGTTTAGGGATCTCTGGGTTGGTGCGTATGAGACACGTTTTTTAATCCTTCGATAAGGAATCGTGTATAATTCTTCAAATTTCTTAAAGTTCCTTGCAATATTCAAATTTATAATATATGTCTTTTTGTATGAATTAATAAACGTTTAAGAACGTATTAATTCCTCTTTGATAGGGGAAGGGTTAAAGTGAAATGTTAAACTTTTAGAGATATCTAGTTTCTTTTTTTTTTAAATATGATGCACAGTTTAATACTTTGAGTGCTAATTTGTTTTAGCGAATTTGATTAAGTATTTGAAAGCTTGTGCAATGATATGGGACTAAAAGTTATTTACACGTTAACTGCCACTGTGAAAAGAGATATATGTTGAAACCTTAATTATTGAGGGTACAATTAATTAATTTTCGAATGTAAGTCATTCTTTTATTAAAAGAAAGCGACCCCCCATAAAATAATTTTGAAATCATTATTTTTAAATATCATTTTGACTGTATCACAAATGTAGGAGTTTTTAATTGGGGATATTTAATTTAGCTAATTATAATTTATACAATACTTGAAAATTTGTTTAATATCAAAAATATAAAAATAGTATATTACGAATATACCATAGAAAAATAATATACTGCTTTTGTACAAAATAATATGATAAAAATGAAGAAAATTAATTTGGGCTGGAAAGGGTTAATTAACGCGTTACTTTGCAGGGTAATTTAGCAGGCAAAAATGTTTCTAACTCCAAGTACCTAATATTAGTCTATGAAATTTGAAAACTTTTTATATTACATTTAACAACTATTACTTTATCGAAGAAAAGTATACGTTCATTAAACTTTTGCTCAATAAAAAATATTTGATTAAATAAAATAAATAAAGGGTGGTACCTAAAACAGTATACACAATAGTTCTTCGTCTTGAAAGAAAGTAATTCATAAAAAGAACCCTGAAGAGAATTACTTTGACCCATTTGGTAGGTCTAGTGTTAAAGGAAGGTATAGTTGGAAGGTTAGTAGTTGGAGGGTTAACAGTTTGAACTGTAATTTCGATTTCACGATCAAACGATCGATAAGCGAAATGTGATCGAATCTTGTGTATAATACCTTACACACAATCAGAGCTCTTTCACCCCTCGCCCTGATCAATCTCATAGATAAGATCTTCCCGAAGGAAGGAGAGTAAGTAGGGATTATTGTGACGAACAGACTTCCCTCATTTCCTATCAACCTTTAGTTGACACACTTTTATATAATTATAAGAATAAAACGGAAATAATTATAAAATTATTCGAACTAATTATGTAAAATTTGATTATATACTTGATACATTGGATAAAAAATGAACTTCATTGAATATTGAAATGATTAAATATACGAACAAAAAGTAATTTTCATTTATAAACTAATATTCGTCATTTTTTGGTAAAATCTGTATTGTTTCACTTTGAAACATAATTAATTATATTATTCTAATTTTTCAAATTGAAATCTACACGTTATACAAATTTTGGGTTTCTATTATTAACTCATTCCACGCTTTAATTAGTTTTTAATTGAAAATTAAATATATATAAAACTGGTTATTCTATTTTATGCCAACATATTTTCCGTTATTTATTCATTAATTTTCTCAATCACTTTTCAACGTAATATGTTAATTGAATTAATTAAACTAAATATCTGTCCACATTGATTGCCCCAATTGAATTCCAAATATTTTCTTATCGATCCTTTAGCTAATCTGAGTTTAAAATTACGTATTTATTTCCCTGATAATTCGAATTTAATTTAACATTGAAATGTTATTTTCTTTATTTATGTATTTAATTAAAAATTAAGTATGCATCCACGTTGACGATTTCGATGTTAACAATTCGTAACATCGTGTACCGTGGTGGACAATTATCGAATTAATATTTAATTAATCGGGAGAGAAACGAAGGAATTAACGCGTTAACGAAACGAAAAGATCCCAAATGGAAGCATTGCTTCAACAAAGTTGCCTCGAAACGTTGAGACGCATCTTCGGAGCAGATTTTGCGATGCGTAGTTGAAAAAAACAAGTATTCAAGACATGCATGCGTTATTAAACGAAATGTAAAAAACATAAATACAACGCGAAACGAGATGCTGTTGTACAGCATTGAACATTCAAGAGAAAAAGGATCGTCGCAGAATTGTATATTGGCCATTAAAATCCTTTCAATTTCGAGGGGGGGATAAAAATCTCGAAACAATAATACTACTAGTTTTAAATTCCCCAGAATTCCTCCCTTTTTCTGCCACGGCAATCGATGAGAACTATCAGAAATATTTTTTTTCGTTTCAAAAATATATGTTTGTAAAAATATTGAAAATATTTCACCGCAGTGACACCGATATGTATTTTTCATTTCCGTGAATGACAAAATATTCTTGCAAAAATAAAACTTGTTTCGTTTTGTAATATATGAAATTTTGATTTTTCAATTTGTGCTTTAAATTTTCATTTTGAAACATAATTGTATTGTTTCATGGAAAGTTATTAATTCTATATCGAATGCTGTTTCTTTCGTACTTAATTCGCCTGTCGGAAAGCGAACAATTTCTTCTTTCCTTTTTCTTTTCCATTGCTAACCTTTACGGAACAGGGAAAAATATTTTTCCAAAAATAAACAGATCCAAAACTAAAATCAGATTTGGTTATTCCGACAGAATTTGAATATTTTTTTCCTCTTGGAGTGATACTTTGAATCTTTTATTTATTGCAATGCTGATCCTTGACGGTAATTTAATTTATTGCAAAACCTCCAAAAGAAACTGTTATTAATGTTACAGTTCTGATGGCCTTCGCAAATGCAACTTATATTTCTTTTCTATTATAACTTTCGTTTAATTTCCCCTTTTTAGTCAATAAAATGCCAATTTTCTCCAAGTAATAATTTATATTCGATAGCTTTCATAAATATAACTTGTACTTTACTTGTTATTGCGTGTTTCGTTTAATTTTTCAATTTTATCCGTCACAGAATTTTTTTTTTTTTTTTATATTAAAGGATTAATTAATTCGTGTACAGTGAATAAGTTCGATTTCCAAATTATCCGAATTATTCGAATATTCGAATTTTTTTAGACCTAACGGCTGCTCGAGGTTCACAACAGTGCTCGTTAGAGGAAAATCATTAATCGGGATGGTGGGTGTTTATTTCAGGATATTTTTCTAGTGACTCCGCGGTCCTCCGCTAGTCGATCATATAAATAGAAGTTGCAGATGCAGCTGCGAAGATATGTCTACTTTCGAATGCAACGACCATTAGAAATATTATCGTGAAAGGGAGAGGGAGAACAGACAGAGAATAAAAAAAGAATTGGTATTATGAAATTAAAGTGATACGTCGCAACAATGCTGTAATCCATTCCGTGAGTGTCAATCAAATCCTTTTTTTTTTTTCATTTTATTAACGCATTGATTAAAAACGCGAATCGACTTTTCTGCTTCCCAAGTGTTCGTAAGAAATGGATCAGATTTATGGTTAGATTTTCTTTTCGACCCTCAGTTTTTCAGATAAATTATAAAAAACGAAATTGTCAATCAGTGTAGTAAAACACAAAGGGTTAATCTTTAACAGAACCTCTAATCTTTTTAATTTTAATACAGATTTTTAGGAAACTTTTAACCCTTTGGACTCGAAGCTTTTGAACAATATTGCTCTCAAAGTTCAAAAATACTATTTTGAAAGGAAAGATTTACAATGCTTACGAATTTATTTATTTCTATTTCTTTCTATAAATTGCACGTGTCACCTTAGAGGCACCATTCGAGCGCAAAGGGTTAGTCTTAATAGAAATATACGATACGATATTATGTGAAGTGTTCAGGTTGATCGTATGAATTATAAACGTTTGGCAAATTAATCATTTCGAATGTAATCACGAGGGTGGAAAGGGGTAAACGCGTTAAAAACTAGGCAAGCGATCATTATGATACTAAAGTGACAGTGAAACCCCTATATCTGCGGGGGTAGGTTGTGAGATTATCCGCGTATAATACTAATATAAAATAAATTTAATTAACAAGCAACTAATGCAAACATTTCTATAACAACTAACAGAAAATATCGAAATACTAATAACGGCTGATAATAAAATATCAGAATTTAATAAACAATAAATAACTAACAGTTATGTATAGTTTAGAAAAATTGGAAATTTAATTTTAATTTGCCATACTTTAAACTGCTTATTGTTTGAAATTTTGATAAATGTATCCATTAAAAATTCCAATAAATGAAATGATAAGTTTCTGATATAAAAATGAAGTATACCATATGGAATCGTGATATTACGTCAATAATTATGAATTATTAATAACACTTTTGGTGAGAAATAATTGATAAATTAATTCAACGAACTTATTTACTCACCAGTTTGTTGAATTTATTAATTCTATCGATTCGTGGGATATTATTTGTAACTCACTCACCTGGAACAAAAAAAAATACAGATATATTAATACGTTTTATATAACAATAATAATAAATGGGAACAAAAGTATGTACGAAAAATTTCAAATTTATTGGACCATTAATTTTCACGATTAATAGCCATTTAACCCTTTTGTTGCCAATGAAAACAATGAAATATGGTGCAAGATTAAAAATTTATTTTCAATTTTGGAATCAATATCAGATAATTAATATTGAAAAAATCAATATTTGATTCTTTGAAAATTTTCATTTTTCATTTCCTATTATTTATTTGGTACTAACAGCAAAAGAGTTAAATTGATTTATAAAATTCCTTTTGTGTATTAGTTTTACATTTTACATTTTACACGTCATAATTCAAATATATATTTTCATATTTAATCGTAGTATTGTATAATAAGCAATAAGATATTGATGTTTGAAGCAAACACTTCTTGTTTTTTAAATATAGCCAATCATTGCCATGCACTAATTAATTACTATAATTGTTCTAACTTTTCGAAACGTTAGGAAAGTATAAAATTTGATTACTTGAAGTAATGAAACTATATTTCTGGATTGCTACAAATCACGATGTTACGATTTCGCTCAAATGATGAAATATTTTCATAATATCTTTATAAACCAAAAAATAGTAGATAAGGGCATTTTACTCTTCAGTGAACTTTACTGTAATTAATTATCATGCAAATATCCAAAGTATACGAATTATTAGTTCAAACTAGCTTAGAGCTGCACCGACTCTACTTGAGGGTTAATTAACCCTTCCGACTTCACCTCAGTAATCTTACTCTCTTATAAAATTATCTCAAAAATGATTGCACAAAATTGAAACATTCGAACACAATGAATAACTATTTTAATCCACAAATTAATACTGTAAGCATTTTGAAAGTTACTGCAATTTAACCTTTGAAGGACACATTTTTATGATAAATTTCAAACTTTGCCTCGTACAACTATGATTCAATCATACCACAGCAAATAAATATTGTGTCTTGCGATCGACATAATTGAAATTTCATATGAAGGATTAACAAAATTTCAATCGACCCACGATGTCTTGCGGCCAGAAAGATAAGGAGGACAGTATCTGTTCATCCTAGTTCGAGAAAAATTGCTGAAAAAGCTAAAGGAACACTTTGTATCGTACAAAGACTCTCGTTTTTGATCGGGCGAGGCGAATCTAGCCGCGGTACATCGGATCGGCGAAGGTGCATACGTGAGCGAAATTGTGAACGGTCTAATAATAACCAAGCTCATACTTATATGGACGCTTGATTTTAATTCAAGCAAAAACGTCGGCCAGACCTCGTCCTTTTGGTGCGCGGGGTCAGTGATCATCATAATCGAAAAACGCGATCAGCATCCGAAAGCGGACAAAATCGTCCGCCGCCCAGACGCGTATCGCACCGGGTAACGTCTCGTTCCACCCGTAACTCCTTGATCTTGAGTTATTTACGTCGTTTTCAACCGAATGAAATCGCGACTATTATCACGTATACGCAAAGCTGGATAGTTAGCCTTCTTCAGAGGAAAATTGATGACAGGGGAAAGGTGTCTAAAATGGCCCCTTTGATCCTTGAATGATGAAACACACTCGTCAAATTGGACTTCGATTAAAATTGAGCTTGAGGTAAATTATACGAAAGACCTTCAGATATTAAAAAGTAAAACTGAAAAGAATAGGGTAAAATTTATAAAATAGGAGTTGAAGCAAATTTGAAATTAGGTTTATGTTCTGAATTTACTCTTTCGTTCATTTGGTTGAAAATATTCTTATTAGATACTTGAAATTATTAATATTGTAGGGATAATGAAATATTGTGGAAATAAAATGTAAAGTTTGTTAAAAATAAAATTACTTCTAGATAAGATAAATAATTATTTAATCTAAGGAAAATGGTAATATAGGGGTAGGAGATCTTATCATTCACCTTATATTTGAAAATGACTAGATATTACTTTTAGATATGTAAATAATTAATTAATCCAAGAAAAATAGCAATATAGGGAAAGACGTATGAAAATTAATCTAAGAAAACCTAAGAAAATTCGTCTTGATACTCTATAATTACTAAAAATTATACAGGGTGTATTATCTATTCGAACCAATACGATTATTAATGTAACCAGTGAAAGAGGATCTACTGTACACTTATCGAATACTCTTTGTCCGAATGCTGTCTTCGGGTAATTCCGATTTTTTTCCGCATGCAATGCACCAACTATTTTCAGACTATTAAGCCAAAAACATTTGAAATTTAAAACAATTCAGAAATAAATCAAATGCGCCGTGCTCATATCAGACATGCATTTCATTCTAATTCAACGCTGAATCAGATGTAAAATGGTGAAATATTGCAAACTTTTGTGTCATAAATCTCGTGGGCTCTGCTTGCAAAAAGAACATCGGATGAAAGAGATATTCCGACTGAATTCTTAAACATTATCAAGATTAAAATCGTTGGTGAAAATGATGAATAAGAAATTGCATTTGGAAATCAATCGAATATATTTCTAATCAAAATTAAGTTGCTTATATGGAATTAAAAAAGAAATGATTTAATACATTTTCAGAACGTAACCCCCCTTTTTTTACTGGCTCTGGGTCTCGTATAACACGGTTTCTAGGAACCTTTTCACCGTGTTATAGAAGGGTTACCTCTATGTAAAAACAGTATCGTCGTTTGTATTAACACTATAAATACCAAAGGGGTCAAAATGACTTATTCCAATTTGTTAATCTTATAAGATTTCTTATCAACTCATATTTGCCAAAATGTGAGCTAATATTTGTTCAAATAAAGAGTCGTTCTGTTTAATAATTTGTGTTTCATCCCTTATTTATTTTCTATTCGAAAGAGTGGTTCTAGTGTTAATAACATTCGAGAATATGTTCTGGTTACCGATTGATTATTATATCTTTTGTTGAAATAGGAAACGAGCGAAAATTAGCAAAGATGTACGGCCTAATTTTAGAGAACTTGTCCGAGTATATACGACAGGTATACGGGGAGGACAGATGGGAAGAGATCCGACGACAAGCGGCCGTAGATCAACCTAGTTTCAGCGTTCATCAGGTTTACCCTGAAAACCTCATACCGAGATTAGCGAAGAAGGCTATTCAGGTACGAGTAATTTCATAAATATTCCAATTAATTCCATACCTGTCACGTATACATATAATAGTTTTCGAGAACATTATAATTAAGAGGAGAAGAATGTATTTTTGCATAGTACGATGTTAAGAATAAACTGGGAAGCTATTATTACATCGCATTTAGTGTTTTAAATTACAATAAAGGATAATACGATCGTTTATATGGGGAATAAAATAAAGAAGATAATAAAAGGTGTTTGGTATCTTTTCTGCTGTTATAAATTCGGTTGACTATTAACATTGAAAGATAGAAAAAGAAAGTTAAAAATTTTGCTATAAAATGATTTTAAATAATTCATATTATTAGATAAAAATCGAAAAATATTGAAATTTTAATTTCTGAATAATTGTTTCGTAATTATAATTAACTTGCTAATCAAATAAATTATGATTCATATTTTCTGTATTAACTGACATGTTTGAAACTTGAATTCAATTCAATTTGTACATTAAATACAGCGAAACTCTAGTAACTAATATTAAAATATGAAAATTTCGTTCAGAACCACTGATAATAAAATAAATTAATATAATTAACGCTGATTAATAATAAAGTATTAAACTTATAGTTTCATACGAAATCTTAATTGAAGTTTCTGTTACAATTAACAATCTTTATTAATTATTATAATTTATTATTCGTTATCGATTGTAATTAAAATATTTTACTATTTCATGAAATGTTTCTCGAAGAAACAAGAAAAACATGGAAATAGTATAACGAATTGGTTTGAAGAAACAAAAATTTGTATTTATGAGTTACAATTTAACCCTTTCGCTGCGATAGTGTTCCAACCAACAGTGACAGTGATTTTTGATAAACGAAGAGAAAAAACATGAGAACTGCATTTTAAAAATAAAAAAAAAAAATACCAATGGCGCTTATTATTCAGGAAAATTATAGGCGGAATTAGAAGCCTTTGAGATGTCGTACAGACGTCGGTAGTAGTGAAAGGGTTAAACGATGATTGTTTAATTCAATGGTATATATTTTTCGCTCGTATCACAGGTACTTGGCATTACGGAAAAAGAATTTTTCGATCAGATGGGTGTACACTTCGTAGGATTCGTTGGACAGTACGGTTATGATCGTGTGCTTTCAGTACTTGGACGTCACGTAAGAGATTTCCTTAATGGATTGGACAATTTACACGAATATCTGAAATTCTCATACCCTAGGATGAGAGCTCCTTCGTTTATTTGCGAAAACGAGACGCGGCAAGGTGAGAAACTTTTCAAACGAATACAATCGAAAAGGAAAAATGAATATTTTTTAAATTATACAATAATTTTTGTCAATTTGTTTAACTCCCCTCCCCCGAACGGGGTCGCGAAAAATTACCTTGGGGTCGCAAGATGGATGGATCGTTAAGAATACATCGTTGACGAACTTTTTTGAAAAAAAATATTAGTTTCTAAAATGTCATAAAAATGTCAAACGCGAAATGTCACATCTTTCTAATTTTTAATATTACCCAGTCCTAGTTTTTGAGTAATTAGAATTAGATTATTGATTATTTTAATTTTCGATGTCCCATACAGAGTCGGACAGTATTATATATTCTAAGAGTTGTAAACTTTTATTTTAAAAAATTTTCCCTTTTTTATTTATATCTCCATCCATAGCAAACTTAAACTTCTCACCGCAACACTCTTTGATAAAAGAAATGTAAAAATATCGACGGCAAAGGGAAAACGAGTATTTTGGTCGTCGTACAACTGATTCTAATTCACCTGCGTTCAATCAATTCGATTTTACGTTCATTTTTTTCGTATTGTAGGGTTGACTCTCCATTACAGGAGCAAACGACGCGGGTTCGTTTATTACACGATGGGCCAGATAAGAGAGGTGGCTCGTCATTTTTATCACAAGGAATTACAGATTGAATTGGTCCGCGAGGAGGTCCTATTCGACACCGTGCACGTCACGTTTCAGCTCACCTTTGATAACAGGGCTTTCACCCAAGCCTCGTTGACGATGACACGGGAGGAGAAACATTTGCCGATTGGAGCCTCGGTTTTGTTCGAAATATTCCCTTTCTGTATCGTTTTCGGGTAAATATCATTTTATTTCTATTAATAGCGCTATGAAAAATGACTTAGGATAAAAGATTCACTTATTTAAAGGGGCAGACCAGTCTAAATGCAAGGGTTTGGTAAATTAATTATTAAAACAAAACCACTCAATACATAAAATTGAAAATTTAATGATGTTTTAACAACATTTCAAGCTTTAAATTCCACTACTCATCAAGTGCGTGGGTGTTCATGGGGAGGGGAGTCTTGTCCTCGAACTTTAAAACGCAGGCCTTTACGGTGTCCCTTCTTACGCCACTTCCGGTGGTCGTAGAACATTGAAATTTGGTGTGAACCTTCGGATCACCCTTCTGAGTTACTTCAGAAGGGTTAATTAAAACTTGGAAGAGTAATCCTTGCTTTCAATTTCTTTTTCATCGTAGCACACTTGACTTTCAATATTTCAATAATTATAACGAGATTTATTAACCGGTTTTTAATAACGTAGGGTATTGGAAGATAATATGTTGTCTTGTTTATATAATTTTATTATATTATTTTTCAGATCGGACATGATTGTAAGAAGTATTGGAAACTCACTGCTAGTAATATTACCTGATCTTGTTGGTAAAAAGATAACTCATTTTTTCGATCTCGTTAGACCATTGATCGCATTCAAATTTCATTCGGTAAGAATAATTATTTGACTCTTTATTACCTCAATCTATATCGTATTTAAAATGACATTTTTTGTTGCAGATCCTAAACAGAACAAACAATATCTTCGAATTGGTAACGGTGGAACCGATCCTTACGGAACGACCATCCGATCGACACGGAAACGAAATTTTATTGAGCGACGAGCTTGATTCGATCGATGACAGAACGTTGCGATTAAAAGGTATCTTTATCAAATTTCTATTTACCTTTTTCTTTATTTATCCGTAACGCAATATCGTGTCGCTCATGACCTCTCTCCTTCATGCTTTGATTAAAATTCAATGTTAAGTTCTATTATAATTATAGTTTGTATAGTATAATACTTGGATTTATTTTTCATTTGTCCTAATATTGGGGCAATGAATATTTTTCTCTGGCGGAAAAATCCTAAGTTAACCCCTTGCCATATTATTTTTCCCAAAATTCAATTGTACTGACAGTACGAGTCAGGTTTGCAATATTAAACCTCGCAAGATGCGCCACGAGTTTAATTCGTCAAAGTATGGCAAGGGGTTAACAATGCGAGATCAAATTGAACTTGCAGGTAAATAATAAACACGTTCTTCAGGTCAAATGATATACATGGATAATTGGAAGATGATTATGTACCTTGGCACCCCTGTTATGCCGGACTTGAACGCGCTGATAGCGACCGGTCTTTACATAAACGACTTATCGATGCATGATTTTAGCAGGTACAGTTATATTTCATTTCCGAATTTATCACGGCCTGAATTTCTATAGAAATTTGTTATTTGCATTATCAGGAATGTGTACTTTCCGTTTCTGATTAATTGTATCAAATCAGTACAGATAAATTGATCGACGTTACAGAGACTTGATGCTTGCTGGGACTCAACAATCGGTGGAGCTCAAATTAGCGTTAGATCAAGAACAACTGAAGAGCAAGAAACTGGAAGAATCGATGAGAAAGCTAGACGAGGAAATGAAACGTACCGACGAATTACTGTATCAAATGATACCGAAACAGGTGGCGGATCGTTTGAGAAACGGGGAGAGTCCCATAGACACGTGCGAGGTGAGAACAAAATTTATACATTTCCGATACTTTCTACTTTCTTAATAAAATCCAAAGGGTACGACTATCCCCCGTCCCAGAAATCCTTCAAAAATATTTATTTGATACGAAATGCAATATTGAAAGAAAATCATATCAAAATAAAAATTCTATCTTAATAAAAATCTTCCCTTCAAAATTATTTTCAAATTTTCATCATAAAAGAACCCTTCACAGTTGTGACCTAAGACACAGGTCCATTTATTGATCAGAATGATTTTGTATTAAATGTGACTAATTATAAATACGTGATAAAAAAAACCACCAAAAGTGTCTATTTTGTGTTTAAAATAAAATTTAGAAATTTATTCTTCGGAATAAATCCACATTTCCTTAACCCTCACCCTTAACCAACAACTGTACTAAAAGAGAACGACCCTTACTCTGATTATTGTTTAATTTAATCATAATCGTTTTCAGATGTTCGACAGTGTATCAATTTTGTTCTCGGACGTGGTCACGTTCACAGAGATCTGCAGCAGGATCACACCGATGGAGGTGGTATCGATGTTGAACGCCATGTACTCCCTTTTCGACACATTAACCGAAAGGAACCGGGTGTATAAGGTATTCTTAGGTAGTAAGAGTTAAACATTTATTTGTCCTCACATCAATCTCTTGCTTTCTTTAAAAAAACAACAAAAAAAAAAAAGTTGCCCTTTCGTTTATTCTTTCTCGATAAACAGATATTTTTTATTATATAATAAAAAGAATATACGTTCTTGAAATCTCGCCTTTTGTTGTTAATTAGGCTATTTTTTAGCGCAGCGTTTTTCAAACTGGAAACGATCGTTCTAAGAAATGCATGTATAAGGTAACTGCAGAAACGTAGTTTTAATACAATTTTATTAAAAACTTTGAGGTACCTTTATAACGTCTATGAGTCTATTTTGCAATATTGTATTGTAATATTTGTAATTTGAGAAACGCTGTTTTAATTCGACAATTCTTTAATTCACGTAGGATGTCGAATATTTTCTTTGATATATTTGCATCGATGCACTTATACATTTTACTTTTTTGTTCAGGTTGAAACAATCGGTGATGCTTACATGGTGGTTTCCGGTGCCCCGGTAAAAGAGAATGACCACGCGGATCGTGTCTGCGATATGGCGCTTGACATGGTCGATGCGATAACCAATCTCAAGGATCGTTCGACAGGTAAAAATTCAAGGAAGGTATTTAACCCTTCGAGGACGGAATATTATTTGTTTCAAATGAAATAAATAATATTAAGAATCTCTGTTGTCCACACTTGAAGATATCATTTATGGCAAAATCGTGGGGCAATATTCGTTATATACACGATTTTGTAAGTTGCTATGCAATTTCCAAAGAGACTTTCAGACAGAAAGCAGTTTATTTCCAAAATTTTATACGAATAATTAAATTCAGAGTATTTTTTATATACAGAGGAATAATCTAACTTTGTTATTTTTATTATTAATACGAGTATTTCTAATTAAAAGAAAGACTACCTAATAATAATAATTAAAAAAAAAGATGTCCATAATATAATATAGCCAATTATATTATTTTTTTTCAGGTCTTCATCTTCAAATACGAGTTGGAATACACAGCGGAGCTGTGGTGGCTGGTATAGTAGGCCTAAAAATGCCTCGATATTGCCTGTTTGGTGATTCGGTGAACACTGCGTCCCGTATGGAGGCGACTAGTCAAGCCATGCAAATACACATATCGCAATCGACCCGGGAATTATTGTCCCCGTCGTACAAAGTCAAGGAACGGGGAGAAATTGAAGTCAAAGGGAAAGGTACAGGTTCGAAAACTGAACAAAGATTCATATGACCAAGAAAACAGTATCTGATGTGATTTTTATTTTTTGCCAGGTCGATCCACCTGCTATTTAATTATTTGCTACCATTTTATAGTCTATTTATTAAAATATTGTACTTATTTTTGTACTAAGACTATTGTACTAAGACTAAACTGCTGCACTTATATTTATTGAAATTATTTAATCTGGGGGTGTTCGACACTTCGAAGGAAATTCTCTTTTTTTTTACCACGTATAAATTATAATTTGAAGAAAAACGATATTGTTCCTTATCTTAGAATGCCTGAAGAATTTTCTTTGGAGTGTCGAACACCTCCCAGTGTAAATAATTTAAATAAATATAAATGCAATAGATTAATGTTAAATTTTGGAAGAATATTAGTAAAAATAATTGCAATAGCTTGAGTCTCCCAATTTCTAGTTTGAGATAGTTTTATTTGCATTTCAGGTACGATGAAGACGTACTGGTTGGAAAAACGAGAGCACAGGCCATCTTTGACAAAAGCTATTACCATTCATGAACCACCGCAGTGGCACACAAGAAACACCGAGAAAAGAGTGTCAGCGGGTACCCCTGCTGGTTTCACAGCAGCTACAATGTTAGATGGTCAACACTGTTTGGACGCGTCTTCTAGAAGGGGTTCGAAGATGGCATCACCGACGCCCACCGATTCGACGTTTCTTCTCGAAACGGAAAGAAGAATGTATTCGCCTATCACGTTTCAGGACGTTGCTCGCAGATCGGTTGCGAATTCACCGACGAAGAACAACGATACGAAGGGTAAGCGAATGTGTCTTCGATTAAAAATAATCCTGAGTTCTTTCGAAGTTTAATTCTAGACGTGGAACAATTTTAATAATCTATCCTGTTCTACTCAACGTTGGTTACGTGCACACGACTGTCTTTTACGTTATTAATAAATTTATAACAATTGTTAAGCTCTATGGCATCTATAAAGAGTATCAAATAAAAGAAAAGTAACGTAATGAACTAGAAATGTTTCGTAAGTTTGATTTTGAATGGCGCTCCTTGAAAAACGCGCCATCTAGCGCCATCTAGCGCCATCTAGCGGCAAAAGACGGAACTGACAGAATAGAAAATCGCGTTTTATCGAAAAATGAGCCAGCCTTTGCAATTTTTAAATGGTATTCACGGCGCTATCGAGGGGTGAAGCAATGTTGATAATATACCAATTATATACTTTTTACTAATATCGATATATTATCAACATTATATTAGTTTTTCTCTTCCTTGCTAGATAACGCTACGAGTATCATCTGCGGCGGTCCTTTGAAAAACACGATTTATTAAGATTGTTCATTTCAATTATTTACCAAATGTCTTTCATATTCAATTACTGATGTTCAAATACAGTAATGAGATTACAAGTTCCGGAACACCTCCAATTATTTGTTTCAAATAAAATAAATAATAATTCCCTTCCTCGAAATCTTTGCTGTCCACGAAGTCTTTGTTATTATTTATTTAAATCTTTGTTTAGCTTTATCTGACGCATTTGTAAGAAAAATGATACGACTATAGGTCAAACCATTTACGATAACCGCGTTATAGGGGGGTTTACTGTATCTTCCACCAAACGTGTTCGCAGAATGTCGATCAAATTCGATGGGGACAATGACGACAAGGAACTCGGAGATGTTTGGTTCCTTATTAAGCGACACGGAGGAGCACTTTAGACAGCACAGGGACAGTTTGTCGCCCCGCGCGGAGAACCAGACCGCCGGTATCCCGACGAAACCGGAAGTGAACGTCAGCGTGAACTCCAGCTCGTCGTCGGACGGCTCGCGGGAGGACACCGCATGCTCCATCGACACCGACGTTTCGAAACGCGAGGTGACGGAACAGTTCGAGAAGACTAAGGAGTACTACGCGACGTTTCACAGCGACATCAGCAACTCGCAGTCGTTGACGCAGCAGGATCAATGCTGTCCCGGGTTCACGATGTCGAAGAGCGGCAAGACTCGCCATCAGAACAACGGCTGCAGCGTCGCTTAATTACCGAACGATTCTCGTCGATTTAAACACCCGCCTTTTGCCCGAAAGCGGAAACGTATTCTGCTTCCCTCGGGTTCGACGCTGGAGGAAGCTTGTTTTGTTCGTGGCCAGGCCTTGAGAGTAGATCCTCCAATTGGAAGAAGGTTCGTTTCGCGAATCTTCGTCTAAAAGTAGATTTTGTACTTTCAAGTACTCCTCGAACGATCGGGGAAGGGTTGCATCGCTATCCGAGCTAGGAACTTGTAATTTTGGGCCGAGAGTAGGATTTCTACTCTTGATCGGGCGAGCTAATATTTTTCTAACGAGTTCGAGGACGATGGAAGAAGGTTTATTTCGTAGTCTAAAAGAAACGATGACTCTTGGAACGATTACGATAATTAAGACTTTGACTGCCACGCTGCGGTTACTAAAAATTTCATTTGGTAGTAATTTTATTTTTGAGAAACTTTATGTTCTGTTTCCACAATATTTTGCTATTTCAACCAAATAGGGTTAGGCAGTCAAAGTGTTAAGAACCATGGAAGAAGCATGGTTTATTCGTCGTTCCGGTTAGAGGTTTGTGATCTTGATCTGAGAGTAGATCCTCTACTTTCGTTAGGTAAATCACTGATAATTAATACTTTTTGAATAATTCGGGCCATCGAGAATGATGGAAGAAGACTTATTTTAGGATCTGAGTTAGGAACTGCAAGGGGTGTCCAGAAGTTTTAGACTCCATTTACAAGTTTCTTGTTTTATGTGTCACGGATGCCTAATTAACTTATCGCAACATTTGCCCTTGTTTTATTACTTTGAGCATCAATTTTGCAAAAGAAATATAGAATTTATTTAAACATGAAACAATTATACCGAAGTGTCGAAGAGAAATGAAAATTTCAGCAAAAACAAAATCTTTTGACGAAAATTGTGTTTAAAAAATAAAAAAGTAAATAAACTTTTGATTAAAATGTAAGAAACCTATTTAAAGGATTAAAACTTCTGTATACACCCAATATATAAATCTCTGTCTAAAAATAGATTTTATATTTTCGATTTAATGAACAAATACTCTTCAAATGATTGAAATAATCAAGAATAATTAATTATTCGAAGACTTATTTTATGATTTATAGGCCAAGTATTTGTAATTTTTATTTAAAAGTAGTCCTCCATTTTTTTAAATACTCTTCAAATGAATGGGATGGATAGTGATTGTGATCTTTGTTCGAAAATTTGATTGGATAAGTGATCAAGAACGATCGGGAAAGGCTACTTAATCGATGGTTGTTCTATATTGAACGTAAAATTAGGAATAAATCGTTGGAAATGATTAGTTGAAGGTTGATTGGAGAAATGGTTCGAGAAAGAAACTTTTTTGAACAAAATGCAACGTGTGATAACAATATTAAGGGATATGCAAAATTTTCTTATACCTTTTTCAACATTTAACACTCAATATTACTTTAATATTGAATACTTTCACATTTAATATAATATTTCTCAATTATTTTTTAATATGTTAAATTGCAGTAATAATAAACCATTTCAAAACTCTAATTATTAAGAATATAGTTAATTAATTTTCGAATTCAATATTTCTGCTTGAACCTTGCATATTTCATCTTTTCTTTTATTATTTCTTGATTATTCAACATTTTTGCGTTAATCAACTTTTTCAATTATTTACTCATTTTTGTTATTAATTACGATAATAATATATTCTTAAAATATTTAGCAATTTATGCATAACATATTCTTTGTCGTGTTAACACAAATGTTGAACTAAAAAAGTAAGTAATGTATTCTTAATCGGGTTGAATTGTATTTAATTCATATTTAATTCAATGGAAACTTTTGCATATCCATAATATATGAGAAATGCGTTACGGACAATTTAGGATATTTTGAATGAGATTCGTGTAAACGTATGTCCCTTTTGATTCACTTGTTACAAAAATAATAAATAATAATATGTGAGTTGCAAAAATAGTTTATTTTTAAATTCTAAATAAAGAAATGTATCTTAAAAATCATTGAATTTAATAAATTTTGAATATAAATCGTAGACAATGCAAAGTTACATATTTGTAAATAACAAATACATTTTTCTGCTATTCAAGTAAAAAAATCATTTGTTATTCTTGATTTAAGTATCTTTTTAGTTAAAAATTTTACAAATAGTTACTCTAACGAAAAATTATTGTTTCAATTAAAAATTATCATTTGTTTAATTTTAATAAAGAATTCAATAGAAATAAAAATATGAAGGACGAAAATTTATTTATCAAAATTAATGTGAGGATAACAAATTATTCTTTTTCTTTATATGATTTTATTAATCAAACCGGATATACGTTTACGAGTATAATTAATAGATCATGGATATTTATGCACTTAGGACATATCAAAATACGCAAATATTTGCAAATTGTATGTTGCATACGAAAAAAAAAAAAATGAAATAAAACGTTTAGAAGATGCGAAAGCACGAAATTAACGATAAAATTAATTCATCTATTTAAAAATATTCAAATTTGAAAGGAAAAATCTATAATAAGCGACTGAAATAAACACAAAAAAAAAAACTAACAATTATTCTTGTATATGGATACTGTATATTTAAAAATCTCAATTAAGTTATAATTAGTTTAAAATATCAATTTTGTGCATTGTTTAAGATAATTAATTAATTTCTTTTTTTTTAATAGTCGTTCGATAAAAATGACAAATATAATAATATGTATAATTTGGAATTATACGAATAAAAAAAAATATTTAAAAATGATAACTAAAAAAATCAAAGAGAAAGGAATGACATTTTTTTATTCCAAAAGTTACGATAACATTTTTCAGTTTCTTTTGAAAATAATCTCATTTTGATATTAAGATCAGACAAATATTTTAGAATCAGCCTTGTTATTTAATAATTAAAATTTTATTCAAAATACACGTCTGACAAAAGGTGTTTAAATCAACGATGAGATAAACGTCGCTGTACGATCACTTTTATACTTATTATTATATCAAGATAGAAATTCATTGTGATTTAAATACAACAGGCATATTAAAACAACTGTTGTTCTCGTAGAAAAAAGAAACGATTAATATTAATCTAGATGTATCGATCATTTCACGCAGTTATGTCATTTTTACGACAAATTATCAAACGCGATCGTTTCAAAACATTTGGTAATCACAATTTTAATTTTAATTATTCAATAAATGTATTAGGTGCATTCGCGTTGCTCAAATTTCTTTTCTTTTCAGGAATTAACAGTGTATTTTTGTTTCTCCATTAAGTTTTTCGAACTTTTCGATCTGTGGTTTAATTTAATAGAAAAAGAAGAAATGATGTAAAAAGTAATATATGGATAATAAATATGTTAAGTATTTTCAACACGTGTAAGAAATAAATGCAACCCCAGAAACCTTATATCCTTTACAGTTCCTTTTTTCGTCCTGTAACGCCATTGACTTTAATCGAAAATAAAATACAAAATATGTCACCCAAACATTTTAAACAGACTTCAATCGAAAGTGATAATTTAAATAATAATTTTTCCCTTCGTTTAGAACATTCCTTTTTGAACAGGATACGTAACAAAGAAAAATACAGGAAGTGTTTGAAAAGATTTTATACGCAACATTGCTATTTTTTTCCAAGAACATCACGGTTACGTTCGCAATTTCAAGGAAAATACGAGATTTTTTCTATCGCCTTTGATCTACGTGCACAAAATGACAAAATTTCGAGGAGTTCAATTTGAGAAGCTAAGCTAGTAATTTGAAGTAATTACGGGCAGTGTTATCGTAACGGTCCGCATGAATGATCGAAAGAATCAATTTTGCGTAATTACGTCGCTCTTCAAAGGGAGTATTTAATGATGTCAACCCCTTTGGAAGAAGAGTCGACGATTATTATGAAAGTATTCTGAGGTCAGTTTTCGAGAGGAAAGCACCGTAAAAGCATCGATATGGTTAATAAAATGGATAGTGTTCAATCTTATTACTTGAAAAATTGTAAATATTACTTGTGCTTGATTGGCCTGTGGCCTTATCAAACTGTATTGCAAAAGACTCTGGTTGGAATAATTTATATTCCGATTATTAGTGTTCAAGTGATTCTTCAGGTACTGTGAGTTTGTGAAAGTTTAGATACAAAATTATTAGTTTAAATATTAAACTAAATTATTGTGTATTATATTTTTTAATTTCTTTTCTCTCTGTCTAATATTACGATGTTCTGATATTCTAGTATTTCAGTATATTAGTACTTTAGTATTTTAGTGTTACAGTAGTTTAGTAGTTTCGTAGATTAGTATTCTAGTATTCTAGTATTCTAGTATTCCAGTAACTATTTCACCAACTTTATCACACTCTATTTTACTACTTAATCATTAGCAAAAGATTTTTTGCAATATTAGTCTGGTGAGTGTTACAGGGAGGTGGTATGGTGACTGCTTTGATCGACGGCGATATAGATTCGTTTTTAGAGAGTTTCGCGCCTTTTGTAATCAGTTTGATGTGCCTCTCAAAGTTTATCAATTTCGTATACCATCACGATCAGGTAGAGACTTGAACGCTTTCATCTACGTAACGCGTAATCGTTTATATTGAATTAAAGTGAACGTTCGAAATACAGATGAGACGTTTACTGGACATAATGCAGGAGGATTGGAAAATTTATGCTCAGTTGACAAACGAGTACGATATTCTTTGCACCCAGTATGCGATGGGAAAGAGAATCGTAACCAGATTTGCAGGTAAAACTCTTTCAAGAGTTAATAGGGAGAGATAACGTTTAATTGATATTTTCCAAAAATCCTCTGAAGAATAGGTTAAAATTTCTAAATAAAAAGACAATCTTTTACAAAAATTAATCCCTCGAAGAGACATTAAAGTAGCCACAGTGTCAAAGAAATGAACAATTCGTAAAGGAAGTAGAAGAAGAGGATGCACCAAAGAACGTTCGAAATTAATAAGAATCATCGTTTAATTAATGACAACAGGCTTTTTATTCGGTATGATAACGCCGTTCGCGGGGATGTCGTGTCTATTGAACGCAGCTGACGCCATTGGACTGTACAACATGTCCGGGGAACGACCGCTGACTTTTCGCGTTGAACATTTTGTGGACGTGGACAAATATTACTACCCCCTTCTGATCCACTCGTATTTCGGTACGGTGGCGTACGCAGCCATCGTTGTGGCCATCAATTCGATAATAATCACTTTTGTGATACACGAGTGCGGACTTTGCGAGATCCTCAGGTAATCGTACAATCGTTATAAACTTTCTTCAAGAAAATGGCACCGTTTCAGGTTCAAGAATTAACCAGTAACGAGAATCAATTAGCATTTCGGTTAATATTCACTTATTTAATAACAAAATAGCAATAACAAATAAGCTTAGTAACTTTTAAGTGTAAGACGAATGGCGAGGCATTTATCCCCTATATCGCCATTTTCCCTAGGGCCATTTATATCGATCAACAGTGCATATTTTCAAATTGAAATTTTTATGTAAATAATGTGTAAATAATGTAATATTTCTTATTTTAAAAGATGAATCCTTTTTCCAATTGAATCCTTTTTTGGATTTTCGGAGTTATATCTAAAATTTGCTTTGCAATATTTCAAAATTTGACGAAGCACCAGAGGATTAAATGAATTTTGAATTCAAAGATTTTAGGGTGGACTGTTATAACCCCCACAACTCGAAAAAGGATCAAAGAAACAATTACGTCGATCTGATCCATATTTCCTAAACAAATGATCATTTCTCAGATATCGGCTAGAAAATTGCGGCAAGAACGACGATATGGATATAAAGTTGCATCTCGACAAGAAAGAGGACGACTGGTATCAAAACGCAAGAGGTTGCGTGTTGTTGCACAAACACATCATCGAGTTAGTATTTTCCACCAATTTACCATTTACGTTTTCTATGTATCAACATCTTTTTAAAAACGTTGACGCACCATTGGTTAATAAAGATTCGCTAAGATAATCGAGGACGCGAACACAACGTCTTACTTCTTTCAATTAGGATTGAACATGATTTGCGTGAGCTTCACACAGTTCCAGGTCGGTTGCCGATTCTTCCGAATTCACCAACGATACAGCGTTATATTTATTGTACGTTTCTTTTGTTTATAATCAGGCGGTTATACATTTAAACGATCCGAATCAGGCTCTTAGGTACGCCTCGGTTACCGTCAGTCTGCTCTGCGATCTTTTGTTCGTTAGTTGGCCAGGACAATTGTTGAACGACTGTACCGAAAAGATTTTCGAATACACGTAAGAGTTTTCTTTCTTTAATTTTATAATGAAATCCTGTCTTTCATTGCCCTATTTGTAAACTTCAATATTTGTTACACGAGTTGAAACGTTGACTGGCACAGTGAAAACAGACGCGTGTGGTCAGACACACTTCAATTTCAATTATCATGATTTCTATCGATTAATTTTTAAACGTAATCATTCAGACGAGTACTTTGCACTATTAGTTTAATATTAGCAATATTCAATATTTATTTGACCTTTCCTTTTATTAATTATCACCTCCATGGTAGTCAACGTGTTAAGGGATGAACAAGTTGATATTTTATATTTATTATCTTTATTTACTAAGAAATTGTTTAAAAATTTTCAGAACAAACAACAAGTGGTATTTATCTTCTATCAATGCTAGGAGGCTTTTGGTGATCATGTTAGCGAAAAGTCTGAATCCCCTCAAATTAACAGCCAACAAACTTTACACTTTAAATATGGAAAACTTTAGCGCGGTAAGGTTTGTTATACAATTTTATCATTTTTATTTTCCCCCTTGAATGATATATTAGATTGTATATGTGTATACGTAAATCATAATTACTGGAATTTAATTGTTACTGTTTAAAAAGAAAATTTATATTACAGGAAGAAAATGTCTAATTAAAGTATTTTATTAACAGTCAAAGAGTAAATATTTCACTTTAACTATTAAAGTATTATAAATGTATAATTTTTTATTAAACTAGGAAAAATTTTTAATTATACAATTTTTTTCTTTATTAGTTTAAGTACTTGATATTTGTTATTTTTGCAACATCTTTTTAAGGTACTACGAACGTCATTCTCCTATTGTACCGTTTTATGCTCTTTACGATAATTACATCGAGCAATTAACGATGGCTAATTGAAGACATCTTGACAAATCATCAGAACAGTGTAAATGTTTGTTGGTACGAGCAAAATAAATTATAAGTTCAACATGTGTATATAGTTGAAATAAAAAAATTGTTAATCTTATTAGTTGCCGATATTTTAAAACAATATACAGACAATTTCGAAATATTTCGCAATATTCGAAATATTTTTCATATAATATTTCTCGGTTTCCAAAATATTTTTTATATACATACACATTTATTTCTTAAGGACGTGTATATCGCAATTTATATTAATAATGACCAGTCAATACTAATACTAACCAAATAAAAATGTCGTAGTGAATAATTTTTAAGAATTTATCACATAAACCAGTAATTATTAACTTTGCACTAGTAGTACTTCATGTGTGTCAATAGTATTTTAATATACTGTACCAAGCTACGCAAGTAATTATTAATAATTATCGTGAATATAATTATTAGAATTTATTATATCAACTATAACACATATGTACGCGTTTCTGAAAATGAAAGGGTTAAGGGGTGAATACAGCTTCTCAAATTCTCCTGAATACGCCTTTGTATCTTTCAAAAATACGACTTCGAATCCTGCATTTTACGAAATTGAAGGTGCACATGTACGAATTTGAGGTTCCATCCACGTGCATCGACAATGAGTCGTATCATACGCCTGGTGCACCATATGGTTCCCGTGGGTCGATTCTTTTTCCAAAGAAATACGTTGTCGACACTGAAAACGGTACCACCGATCTATCACACCCTCGGCACGCGCGTCCCACCTCCCACCTGGGGGCTTAATTGATTTTCGTTCACGTGTCTATCGAACGAGTCATTCGAACCTCGATAAAAACTTGTTAACGACTCGTCACAGTTTACGAGCTTATTCGTCGGGAACCAATTTTCGTCGTCAAAGGGACTCCTAATATAACGAACGCGTACAACACGAAAATATTCGGAGGCTGACCCATCAAACTCTTAACAAATGAAGAGACTCTACCAAATAGGAACAGAAATTTCGTCAAAATCATTATGATCTTTAAGGGAGCCAATTAGGACCTTCAAAAAATCGATTTTTCCTTTTTAATGATAGAGCTACGTTTGTGGAATGTTTTCCTGAATTTCGAAGTAAAATTCGAAAAACTTCAAAAATTTGGAGGTGTCAAAACTTTAACCAATTATCCGCCAATGTCCCATTTTTGGGCGATTCACCCCAACTTTGGGCGACAGCTCCGCCATTTTGAAGTTAGTTTAAATAAACAAAATTTTGTTGTATACCTGAGTACACTATTTCAATGTACCTGCAATTTCTTATTAAACAAAATCCTCCAAGATTGACTAATTCTGTGTCATCTAATTGTGTCATCTATTTAGTTCTACTTTTGACAAATTTTATATTCTATTCCCTCAATATTTTGTTATTTCTATTATCTATCATTTCTAACATCTAATGGGAACATTCTCACCCAAATAAATGATAGAATTCCTAATAATATGGGAGACAGTTTCTAATGGAAATTCAAGCGTCACCCATGGGTGACGCGGTAGTCAAGGTGTTAAAGCGTCGGCTCCTTAGCACCCAGAGTAAAAATCGACGAACGAGAGGATTGAAAATCAAAGGACACCGCAAGAAAATTGACACCTTAAATGATTTTCCTGTCGTCGATCGAGGCACTCACGGATAATTACGTCCTTCCCGGGTTAACGGACTTCGATCCTCGGAAGGACGGTGTGTCTTCACGTTTGAGTACTTCTGAGACAGTTTTTTTTTGCTTCCCCTCCCCCTTGTCGGCGTTCTTTATCCTAAAATCTCCAGCATTCGCCGGGGTAACACCTTGCACGGCTCCTTTCGTCATGCGTCCCAGTTGCTCGTTGGCGCAGGGCACGCGCCGTGCCACTGGCCCCTTCTTAACAGGGGTAAGATACCGCTGCGAGATGGATATCTCTAATTGTCTCAAGGCGATTCCCCCCCGAGACACGACCGTTGCATTTTGCTAATTTTCATCCGCTTTACGCGTTCCTACAGCTTGTCTTCAACGATGGCTATTAGCATGTTACGGTAATACGCGAGCAACGTTTGAATAACTCGAAGGGTATTTACTTCTAAATGTAACCTATCGTCGATACGTTTCATTCGATTCAGGATTGTTGTCATCCTACGGGGTTCTTTTAAATCCCACCGTGGCGAAGGAACTTTATTACTATGGAAGTAATGATACTGGTTGCTGAATTAACTATTCTTGAATACTTTAACCCTTTGGACTCGAAAGGCTACTATTAAGAACCACTTGATATTGTATAATTGACTAATATTACTATTTTTGCTATATTACTATTTTACTATATTACTATTTACTATTTTTGTCTATTACAAATTTGAACTACGCTTAAAATTATTATTTCAAGATAGACACTGCTACAGCGAAGTGTTACGAATTGTTCGACCCTATTATCGTCGTAGCTATTTATTTCTAATTTTCTAAAGATTGCAACTTTTTAATTCCCCTCCCCTTTTTCAATATGTTCACTTATTTCTTCAACTTGTCATTTACGATAGATACTGACAGCCTGTACTATTTTGAGATCCATTATCATGGACACAACGAAAGTTACTTTTAACAGTTATTAGTTTGTCAGTGGTGCAACAGAACGTATCGATCTAGGTAAGTGGGTATACCGTCACCTCTTTGTTTTCACTTCCTTTTCATTTACAGCCACGAATAAGATACGCGTATTATATGGAGTTATTACATTTCCGTAGCTTCCATTATAAAAGCATCTGGTGCTTCGTCGAAACGAGCCGACGGAACGGCGAAAGTTCGTCCAAAGCGTTTCCTTTGCGCGAGACAAAGGGCGGAAAATCGGAAATTGGGAGTAAATTTTCATCGTCACCCTTCGATCACCGCATTCGAAACTATTGGATACTTTCCAAAAGTTCTTGTATCGGATATCATAATAAAGATAAATTTGAATTTGTATCTTATTGGCTCTATATATTTTTGTATAAATTTTGGTGGCTAGAACGAGATATTAAATTCTTAGAACTTTATTTTAAGTTCCTATTCGTTTAACAAAAATTGGAAAGTAAAAGCACTGATTATTCCAGTCAAATTTGATTGAGTATCGAAAATAGACGATACTCCGTATCAGTAGAAATAGTAAATACTCAAAACTCCAAATTTCTCAAAAATGCAATTTCGTGAGTCACGGTAGGTGAGAAGACAATATTCAAAGTTCTAAGAACTCATAGATAATTAAGCGTTAATATCGCAATAATAAATATCTGACCCTGATCGATCCACCAAAGCCAAAAATCCTAAGTTAAAGAGTTCAATTTCCAGAGAGGCCTCCCTTTAAACAGCACACACCCCCTCCACGAATTCAGCCGACGGAATTTAAATCAACAGGTAGCCCTTCCTCGGTACCCCGTTATCTAAATCAACAGGTACGCCGTCTCTCCCTTGTTCTTCAGGAAGTGTTCAGCTTCTGTTCCATCGTCCAGATAAGGTCCGATAGGAAAGGCAAAGGAAAGAAAGTAGGGGGAAAAAAGGAGAGCTAGCGGTGGCGGCGACGAAGAAGAGGAGTGGGTAGGTACAGAAAGGAGACCAGGATGGGCCACACCAGGTGCACCTACAGAATGGACATAAAACGAAATGGGAACCATATGTTGATGCGCTGAAGGACGCTCAGGCACGCGCCACACTCATACTTCTGCTTTTACGCCGCGAGGATCACTGACTTCTGACCATTGTCATTGGACATCATTTCGACTAATGACTACGTATCGACGCTGTTCGTGATTTTATTTTTAAGACATCAGAGATCGATGGTGACACGTTCGCGTTGGAAATGGTACTTTTGGGTTAGGCGTGACGTGCAGGTAGATCGAAGTCCGCGATCGAGTGAACTTTGCAATTTCGTGTGATTATTTTCGAAAAGTCAGTGAAATCGAAGGAAAATATTGTGATCGTCACGATGATTGTGTCGTTGAAAGATATTTATTAATCGAACTAAACAAGTGAGTTAATTGACACTTTTGTGCAGTGTGCTTTCGATTTGGAATTCTGATCAGTTTACGTTGAAAAAGTTTGTTGACAGAAAAAAAAGTGTTTCATTGATTCGTTAATTTGATATTGTGAAGGATTTGTTAATTAAGGAAATCGATCTCTTGAGAGGAAGCAAAGGATGGCTTTGCTGACGAATCATCAAGATTATCCAATTTCCACCGAAATAATAACGAACACGTATCCCAGCGAAACAAGAACCTACGACACGTTGTACCCATCTCCGTATAACTCCCCGAATTATGATTCCATTAAAGCTCCGTACGCGGATAATTACGCGGGCAAAGGTGAATTGACACCGCGGAAAGAAACCGAGACGATTAATTATGAGAAAGAGATTGTCGCGAAGTATTCGAGAACCCCAGATTCCTACGAAAGAAGCTCTTTTAGCGTTTTGACACCTGTGACCCCGCAAAGGTAAGTTAACTTCGAGTTTCAGGACTTATATGCACCTTCAGAAAAATGCTGTCGTTTGTATTTGATGGATGTTTAATTATAAATTTGGTGTTGTAACTTTGTTCTCTTTCTATTAACCCTTTACAAAGTATCCGTAAGATTGATATAGTAATACACACTTAAAACAAAATAAATAATAATTTCCTAATATTGAAATTAATAATTATTATTTATTTTACCATTCATCGCAAATTAAAATGATAAGTATACTTTAACAGTGGCCCACCTTAAAATCTTCGTAATACAATTATTTGAAAATTTATAGAGTTTCCTATTATTTTATTAACTTTTTAAATACCGAGGGGAAGATTTATCAGTCCTAAAAATGACCAAAATTTCCAAATCAAAAGAATAATCGACGCCAAAGCGAAATTTATATAATAACAAAGTTCAATGCAATTTTAACAGGTACGAGCCCCAACATGTCATAAGTCACACGGCTTCACCGAGTTCCTTGTTACACGAAGATAATTCGATGGAATATCATCCACCGGCTTACTGCTACGAGACTCCACCTCAAGAACAAAAATTTCAAACTCTGGAAACCGGTAAACCGATGCGGATGATCGGTGAACAACGAAGAAATTGTTGGGAACCTGTTACATCTGCACAGGTGAGTTAATGATCAATGATTGTCTGTTTATTTAACTGGGAAACACACCTCTAATTGAAAGGATAGCTCATTTTTGCTGTCTTAAAGGAAGAATTTATTAACTCTTTGTACTTGGACACCTTTTTCAAATTATTTACCAATAACTCAAAAATACTTAGTTGCAAAGTAGTGAACGACATGTTATAATAGATAAGATAATATAGTATTGGAAATAATTATTAGAAATAATTCTATTTTAATGATATTTGGAAGGAAACTTAGAAAAAGAAAAATAAATTAGTTATATTACTCTTAATTTCAAAGCAAAATTCGAAAAACTTAAAAAATTACAGCCCCGAAATCACCTTTTCGTGTCCCCTCAGAGGCGACAATCGAGTAGGAAGGGTTAATCCCTGCACCCGAAGCATTTTTCGATATAATTAAATCTAAATTTTCTTTTAAACGAAGCTTCAAAAATTGAAAAGCACTATTTTGGAAGAACAGTTACAAATGCTGATGAATCTATTTATTTATACTTCTTCCATTAATTTTAAATCATTCTAATAAAAAAGTTGAAATAGATGACGCCCAAAGAGTTAACCCCATAAGACTCGTGAAAATTCAAGGGTACCACTCATTTTCGATTACAATTCTAAGTATTCTCCTAAGTATTCATTCCATTAGCCCGAAATTTGTTTACGTTTCGTGTAAGACGCAACGATGCGTAATGCAAAATGTGAGAAAGAAAGTTTCGAACATGAAGTTATACCTTATACACAAATAAAACGGTAGAGAAGATAAACACGGTAATTGCAAGGTTTCACTTCGCCAGGGTACACAAGTAGAATCATCCTATCATTCATTGGTAGAATAAAATAAAAGCACAGTTACACGGGTGAAGAAAAATGCGCAAAGGTCGTCGCCAAAGAGTTAAAGGTATTCAACACTTGTATCATAAATCATTCGATCATCAGCCACAACGTTTAATTCATCATCCGACAACCGTGAGATGGTGTCGCATATACTGTGATTAATAATCCTCGAATTTCGAATATTTACAATATAAACAAATCATTAAGGTGAACGTTCGAAAGGACAACTAATAATAATTTGACCTCTTTGTGTCAAAGAGTGATACAATTAATATCAGAATAAGTTGGAACCTATATTAACTCTTTAAGAATCGAATTATTTTGCAAATTTTTCAATTTAGTAAGTGATTATTATGTCTGATAATATAATGCACAATTCATGATTAACACTAGAACTACCTATGTTCGATTTACGTTTTCTTTAAAATTAAAATGAAGTAAATAATAAAATAAATAAAGGATAATATATACACTAGCATGTATAGAAATTTAAGAAAATTTTTAAGAAATTATTAAGAAATTTTGTAATTTCTATATATAGAAATATATCATTTTGTAATAAGTAAGAAACCCATAGCGAGTCATTTTAATTTGTTCAGTAGTTCTAGTATTAAATTATAAAAAGAAGAGACTTCCGGTCGGCAAAGTGTTAAGAGATTAAAATTGTCAACTTTTCGATTGAATATTATTGCAATGTAAGGGTTGACCCTTTGAGGACGTGGCAATTACAAAATAATCACTCTACGAAGTCGATTTAGTACATAATTATAATTCTTGATTACAAAATTGTATGTAAAGCGTTCTCAATCAATGTTTAATATTTTATTTTTTTAAAAATGCTAATTAACACGTTGACTACCATAGTGGTCACCGATGACCGAAATTGTGGATGCCTCAAATTTTCTATAATCGAATAATTAATAAAGGGAAAGACAAAATAAACCCTGGAGATTGCTAGTATTAGACTAATAGTGCAAACTAGTAATCTGAATGGTTACGCTTGAAAATTAATCGACAGAAGCCTTAATAATTGGAATTAAGGTGTGTCTTACCACACGCGTCTGTTTTCACTGTGGCAGTGAACCTGTTAATGATTAAAATTTCAGCGTGTCTTATTACATACGTCCCTTTTCACTGTGCCAGTCAACGTATTAAAAAGTTCGATCAAATATTAGATATGTTTCGACCCAATGTCCTCAGAGGATTAAAAATGAAGAGCGTAATCGTTTTACAGAAACAAGTATCACCTACCAGTAGTCCTCGAAGAGGAAGACGACGTTCCAGGGACATACCCCCGTCGCCGAGCGTCCTGAAGCGTCGTCGTCTGGCGGCGAACGCCCGCGAGAGGAGACGCATGAACGGATTGAACGACGCCTTCGATAAACTCCGCGAGGTTGTACCCAGCCTCGGTGCCGATCACAAACTGAGCAAATTCGAAACACTGCAAATGGCCCAAACGTACATCGCGGCTTTGTGCGACCTTCTGCAGAGACACGACGAGAAGTGGCAATAATGTTTACGCACGGCGAGCGGCGAGGAAATGATTTCGAGATTCCTGAGGGGAGGAACGAAAACACGCAAGGGTCCGTTGCAAGAAGTCCAGAAACTTTGAAATATAAACATAAACATTATACGCTGCCGAGTCACGTAGGCCATTCGGACACCAGAAACAGAAAATTATTTTCATTGATAGAAGTAATGTAACGAGAAGTTTGTAGTAACAGAAGTGATCAAATTAATTGAGATAAAGATATTACATAAAAATACATTTTTAGTCGTATTTGTCTGTAAAAATATGGAAATTTTTGTAAGAATAATCATCAATGTTTCTGAATAATCAAATTCGCTTGAATTATTTATGAAAAACTAGATAGTTGCAATACGTCTGATTAAGTAACTTATTTTATTTTAAAAATATAAATAAATGTAAAGGTATTTAATTAATTTTTAAAGATCTTATAACTGTTGGGAGAAAGGGTAATCACCCCTCCTTGGATTTCGTCCCTGAAAATACCAAATAACAATGTTTCAAATAATCTTTAAAATAGCAATTATGAAATAAGTTATTTGTAAACTTGTAATTTTTAAGAAATTGATACTAATATTTAGTTTTTAATAATAATTTTATATATAATTGTATGTCAATGATCGGATCTCAAAGTATAAAACATTCCATTATTTTATCATTCGCTTTTTAGCAACTTTGCATTGTGTGTTTTAATGAAAATTAATTTGTTTATACTTATTATTTATTTATAAATTGTATGAAAATAAAGAAGACGGCTAACGATCCAAAGAAATATTTTAGACGATTAAATTCGAAATAGAGTAGTAATTGTAACGATAATTAATTGTTAGTACGTATTAATTAAGTTGTATGGTAAGCAATAAAAGATAGGAGTGGATACAGAAGCTTTGCTTAAAGAGAGTGAAATAATTAAAATACATGTATCTAAATGATTTATTTTATTAAATAAATAATATATAAATAGGATTTTTAAGATTTTTTTATAAAAAGATTACTCTCTTTGCGTGCCCTCTGTATTCAATATAGGTATTATTAATTATTATCATATGTAATTAATTAATGAAAAGTGAATGTATGTAGTGCCATTATTGTCTTAATTATTTTCATAATTTTAAGCATTCTGATCATCTTGATTAAATTAATTGTAAAATTGCATAAGAATTATTTAATAACATGATAATTAACGTTAAAGGTACTTAATTTTAAAAAATATATTAATTACTTAAGGTTATAATTGTAAGAAATTTGATAAAATAATTTTAAACATTTAGATAAACTGTAGTAGAAATTAACTATTAAAAAAACTGCCAATGTATTATTTATTCACTGTCTAACTAGTCAGGTATTTTTTTTGAAGTAGCTGCTAATTAATTAAGTTTAAAATAATTTCGAACCGTCCATCGATAAGGTATTGTGTAAAGCCAAAGAATGATAATTATAAGTAATTTGAAAATTGTAACAACTAGCTATTAAGTAGCGATGATTTTGTTTGTAACTATTTAACAAAAAGAATAAGTCTGGAAAAATTGATGTTAATGTATAATATTGTAAATAAAGTATCTATGTCATACCCAAATATTTATGAAATTTGAATAAAAACAAAAAGTGAGTAAACTAATATCAGGAGTTAATTAATTAACTTTTATTGTACTGTTTTTATCAAATTATTACATTAGCAATTAAATGTACAACCCTTACTTTTTTATCGATAAAATTATTTGTTAAAACTCAACAAATTTCCAAGTTAAAGGTAATATCATTGAAACTAATTTTTTGCAATATTTCTGATAATTGCTTATATAAATCTGCAAAGCTTTTTAAAATTGGAAATCTGAAATTCAATATACTTTTATGTTACGATTATTTTCTAAATAAAATACATTAAGAACAATGGCAGATTAAATTGCAGGAGTTAAGAAAATTAAAAAAAAATTATATTACAGAATAAAATTGCACATAGCAATTATACATATTTAACAATTTAGCTTTTGTAATAATTTCAACGTAACACAAATGCAAAATTTACTATACAATAAATCTGATATAAATATTAATATTACCAGTATCTTAATTCTATTATATTTCAATCTTCTTCGGCTTTTACCTTTTTTTTATTTTCTGTGAAAACCTAGGAAAATTGGTAAGAAAGTTCGTTCCAGACCGAAAATAAACCGTGGAACGGAGCAGGAAGGTCGAAGAAAGGGGTGACAGTGATCGGTAACCCTTTTCCATTTGTTAGATTGGCAAGAATTGGGGAGACGAGAAAAAAAAAAAAGAATTTTTCTGTTTCGAGAAACGTGGGCGGACAGCGGCACGTGCCGCACAATAGAATCTCGTTAACGGTTTCGCATCGTGGTTTTCTTTTTTCCTCCGCAAACGAAACATCCACCTTTACGCAGTAAATAAGAATTCCATTCAATCCCAGATGCACGATAATTAGCGATCATTAATTAACCGGATGGACGCGTGCCACGGACGATATTCTGGATAAAAGTTGAAAGAGACCGCGAGATCTCTTATCTAGATTGTATATCGAAACGATACCACACACGTTTCGGTTATTTCAATAAATTTTCACATCGCATGTGTTGGATTGTAATTAGAACTGCAAAAGTTCATATGTGTATACGAATGTTCAGATAATTTGAGTAATTTCGAATTCGAACTTGAAATTCGAATAATGAAAAATTAAAGTTCTAGTAATTGAAGTATTTGAGTTTTTTAATTTCTTTAATTTGATTAATTTAATTAAAGAAACAGAAGAAACAACGAAAGAGCCCAACGCTTTTACCGTGAATAAAGATTTTACCGAAATTCGATTCGCTGTCAGCCGGACGTACGTTTGAGTGTTCCGTGTAATCAAATTAACGGCAAGAATGGAACTCGACAAAGGAATTACAATCGTAAAATTTGTAGAAATGACAACAAGCTTGGAAACGAACAGAACGCGCGGGACAGATTTGACCGAGCATCGGGTCTCGGCATTGGGCGTGACCCAAAAATGGACGAATTTTCGAATTTCTAGACCAATATTCGTTTCAGGTAAAATTCGTGACGTCTGCAACCTTTCCATGGTGTTTTTGAATTATTAAGCAAAAACACTGACCAATCAGAGCGTTTCCTCATTAGAAAATCTTGAAAGTAAAAAAGGTTTATTAGTAACCTCTTACAATGTTCATAATTATAGAACGTTATTGAAATATCAAAAATAAATAAACATATTAATAAATATATATACCAAATTGTGTCGTACAGCTTCTTCGTTAAAAAATTAAAAAAAGAAACTTTAAATTATCACCTTATAATCTAATATCATATTAGAACATCATTAGTATTTCAAAAGTAGATTGAAATCTCGTCCATAAGGAAAGGAAATCACGAAAGTAGTCATTCCGGAACGGACAATTTTCCAAATTTCAGTGTCTACCCGTCAATTTCGCACCCACAATTTCAAAACACCCTATTAGACGAAAGTCGGGACGAAAGGGCGGTTTCAGGGTTGTAACTCGTCGATAATTTTTCCGGGGAAAAATTACATCCTCATTATTGCGACGCCTGTTCGATAACGAGGTGTACCTTTAAACCGTAGCGTAGGTCGGGTCCCGAAAAAGGACAATTCGTTCCAGGATGCGAGAACATCCGAAAATTTTGTGACACCTCGCTACCCTTATGGTGTCAAAGGCAGCACCCCTCGACGGGATTACGATTCGTACCACCTGACACCGTGTCGAAAGATTTTGCCACCGGCCCGACGAACAACCACAGAACTCGTTAACCCGTTCCTTGATTAAAAATTCTCATTGATTGGCCTGCGGGGCTTTTGTTCGGAGAAATAATGCCGACAAAATTAGTTTCGAGAACTCCCATGGCGCCTTATAAAGTTCAATGTTAACCCTTTTGCCTCGAAGAACGTACGTATACATTCTTCAAAGAAAAATATTTTTAAGCTTCTATGGTTCAAACAATATAATATTTCGAGATTTCTAAGTTTCTTATTTTGATTTACATTTTGAAAAAAATATATTTCCAGTCGGAGCGAAAGGGTTGTATTCTTGGATTTAATCGGAGGTAACGTAGGGAAATATTTTGTAAAGAAATTTCGATTAACATTTCAAGTGATGAAGATTATGAAATGAAGTCAACAGAAAAGCATAAACGAATATAAATTTTAATAATCAATCGTATTATCACATAATAAGAAAATTTAATTTGTGCTAGAAACCAAAAAGTGAGGTCAATGTCGCGTCGACTCGAGCTTTTTCGATTTCTTAAATCCATCACGATTGATAACACAATTTAAGGGGAATTTCACAAACCCCAAACTCTTCTCCCGTTCTCTAACTCCTCTTCGTCTTCCCTCAAATCACGCTGCTGCTCAACTCAACCTTCGTCATTCTCGACCTACGGGGTGGGGTCGATGTAAATTCTTTTCCTCAAAGAATCATTTGTAACGTGTGGTTCAAGTCTTATTTTAATTATAGCCAAATGCCTCGCCATCCCGTTACAAACGCATCTTTTTAATATCATTGTTTTTGGGAGCGTCTAATACAGGAAACCCGGGCCAATGGTCACTGCCATTCGATACCCACGATTGAGACGCTCTCGGACGCGCTGTTAATTAAGTTTTCGCGGCGTGAGAACGACGGCACGGGCCGTATTAAACGCAGAGGGACACGCTCTGCGAATCATACGACACGATCGAATAAGAGAAGAAGAGAACGCGAAGCAAAGGATGTCATCGAATGACAACTCGTTGGACAGTTATCATTTCTTGTCGACGCGTCGGACCTCACCCGATCTCTGCTTCTAACTATCGCTGTTATATACAAATCGATAGGTAGATCGACCACTAACGAGAAAGTGCTAGCAATTGACGCGACATCTATTTAATTTACTGATGATAACGTGTATGTCGGTTGGTCTGTCTACAGGCGCGATAATAACAAGGACAGTATTTTGCGAATCATGTTTACATTTCAGTTACGACAAAAAAGTAAGAAAGGTCGCGTTGTACGAGACAGAGTCAGACAACAATGTAATCTGATTATTAATTGAGATTAGAATTAAAATCAGGCTATTAGAAATAATTAAAATTGAAATTGTAACGAAAAGCGAGGATTAATTCTCTGTAATCATTAACCACGAAATGATTACATTTTTAATTATGATTGAACCAATAACGTAATAGTAATATTAATTCTGTGTATTTTTTGAATAATACATATTTATTGTTTACATCGCTACCTATATTTTAGTCTTCAATGTACAAATACGAATTACTGGTCCCAAGAAAATATAAATTGATGGATCAATAATTTTTTAAAGTTATTTTAAGATATTGCAAAGAGAATTTGTTTAAACGTACCCATTTGAAAAGTAAGGTCTTCGAAGAAGTATCTAAATATAGAAATCTAAAGAAGGGTTAAGGGGGGATGAAACGAACCGCACCAACGAAGCTTCTCAATAAGACAATTACTATGAAGTCACTGTTCAATTTTACACGACTGTCGAACCATATGTCTCATTGTTCGCATAAATTATTGCCTCAATATCGATTCTTTCGTACCTACTGTAATTTCTTTTAGCCGCTTGTCACTGGGCTCCCGGGTACCATCGTATTATCGACACGGCACGCGCCCTGTCCAAAATATGCCGAACAGATGACCACGATTGAATACCATTGAAAAAAAACTGTAGATGCATTCACATAGACTTTGCATCTTACGACATATATCTCTGGTCAGAAGATGAATAAGCTTCGTGTGCACCAAGTGCTTCCAAAAGTTTCGAACAAGTTTGACTTCTGTATTTTTTTCTTTTCAAATTTTCTCAAACTTTATATCAAGATCTATTATATTTAATAATAATTTAATAATTTTCTATCATATTTTAAGCTATAGCTTTATTACAAAATTTCTATTACATTTTATTATATTTCTGTTATTAATTAATGGTCCTACATTTTCTTACATTTATTTTATAACCTTCTTAAACACTTTGTAATTGCCATTTGATATATTTCTAATTAACGATGCTAGGAAATTATTGAAATTAACTTTAAAATTAGTGAAATCAGAAGTAACATCTTGTAATTAATAGAATTAACAGTAATATTGTGAAATTGATTAAATTGATATATAAGTTTTAAAATGAAGTGTGCAGAGGTAAAATTCTCGAAATTGAAATTTATTTTTAATTCAAATTAAAAATTC
Organism: Anthidium xuezhongi; assembly: GCA_022405125.1. Classification (NCBI taxonomy): domain Eukaryota; kingdom Metazoa; phylum Arthropoda; class Insecta; order Hymenoptera; family Megachilidae; genus Anthidium; species Anthidium xuezhongi. The sequence goes on from CM039647.1 coordinate 12,027,806, forward strand.
TAGACTCGAGTGCACTAAAATTTAATGGGCAATTTCAAGGAAAATTTAAAGAATGTATATAAAAACGAACGAAGCATTTAATAATGGATTTTATGTAAAAAGAAATCCTCCATCCAATAGCGAATGTTAGAAATCGTACGGCGACGACAAGGGATATCTTGTTACAAAACAATTTTTTCACCATCGATTTACAACGACAGCCTCCTAGCCAGGCAATTAGAAGGTAATTAATCCCCTGCACCTCGTTTATAGTGGCCGACCACCGAGGACGGTCACGGTTTGCCGGTCAGGACGTAACCGATGCAACAGATGACACTGACTTCTCGATGGCACCACCCAGCCCTATCACTACACCATGGATACCGCATTTATCCTCCGCCCTATAGACTCGTGCCATGTGGCAAACCCCTCGTCCACGTTGAACCATCCTCCGACACGTCATCGGTATAGCTAATTTACGATCATGCCCTTCCTTTCTATTTTCGATTTTAGCACATTCGAAAAATCGCTTGGATACTGACTAAATCAACAAGAAACCGTAAGATTCAGATTATTTTTTAAACCATGATACAAATCCTTAATAGAAAATTTAAATTACCTGAATTTTATTGAAATTGTTGGTGTAACAACATTTAATTTGTACAAAAATGAATTCATACTGCGTTGTGCAGTAAAGGCTAATAATTTAATTTAGAAATCCCATATTCCATTAGAAATATTATCTTATTTAACCCGTCTTCGTATTACGGGGGCTGTGATGATACTTATTTGTAAATTTGGGTACATAAATCTTTAAAAATGGAGGAATTTTTTGAAAGACTGAGTCTGTAATAATGCTTTGTCTAAAATTGTTCCAACCAACCGTTACCATTCCTCCGTTCCATTTTAATCAACCGTTACCAGCAGCTAATTCTCTGAAAACGCAACAGGCGCCTAACTTTCCTCGAAGTAACCGCATTTCAGGGTCCGTTTCAAGTTTGAAATAATCACGTTATCTGGTTGTGTGTTTCTTGAGCCGAGTACATTGTCGAACATCAAAGACTTCCCTAAGGAAAATAGCGCCACCCTAATCCTACAAATTTGCCACTTGTTATAATCGTGATAATTTTTTAATATTATAACTAATGGTGGGGACACCTACGGCACCATTTTCCCTAGAGATACCTGCCGTGCTCAAGATTGTACGTCTTTATCCCCGCTCTGTTAAACGGCGGGTCGGACAATGTCGTTCAAAGAATATTCGCGGCTAGGTTCGCGACGATTTCTCGAGGTTCGACAGGAAATATCCATTAACGAACGGCTCGACGAGAATTTATGGTGTCTGTTATCTTCTTCGTTTTTTTTTTCTTTGCCCTCCGCCCATGTTCGCTCGTTTATCCGACAAATTGTTAACGAAAGTCACGGTATCAGCTAGTTGCAGGTAAGTCTCGAGTTTTTCGCAACGAGACACCCGAATCGTCAGGTAATTTTACAACCGTCGGCATCGCCACCCGTCATAAAACACGATCACCCGAAAATCCATCGGGGTGCTTCGACTAAGTGAAGTGTCTTGTTCGGCTATTGCGTTTCGGCTACCGTTGTTCGGATCTGACAGGGGACACTGTCACCCATTTCGTTTTCTTGTTCATTAAATCATTCGAGTATATCAAAGTTTAACACTTTGACTGAAAATTCCATTTAACAGTCATTTCATTTTTGACCAATTTTGTATTCTACCTCCACAATATTTTGTTACCTTTATTATTTCTAAAACATTTTCAACTAAATAAATCAAAGAATTCCTAATGATATGGGCGACGGTTTATAATGGAAATTCAAGTGTCATCCATATATGGGTGACATGGCAGTCAAGGTGTTAATCAAATCCTTTGAGGATGAAGCACTTCTAAGCTCGTCACATTTTGTATAGGAGTAATAATTTCCATATTCAATATTTATCGAGTACGTACACTAATTTATAAGCCACGCAAAGTATTAATATCTCATCTTTATTTAACAACTAATTCTTTTCTAATCCAGTGCCAGGATGTAGTGTTTCAATATCTCGTTGATTACAATTTTCAATTTGTACCCTTATGTTGGTAGTCGTGGATCCATGTAGTCATCTGTATTAATAGTATTAATTTTAAGATTATGTATTTTACTTTTATAATAAAACTGCTTATAACCGTTGATATTAAACAATTAATCTGTATCACCTTAGAATCATCAAACTACAACATTCAACTCGAACTAAATCTTGCGAGGTATCAAGCGAGCAAAGAAACCGATCACGAACGTTTCGTTTTAATTAAAAAATCGATAGGTACTTTCCGCGAACGCAAGAACACATGGTGTTCGTCGCGACCCCGTAATTTCGCACGGAACACACCACAAGAGTGTCGCGTGAACGCAAACCGACTATAAGGGAATTATATCGGCGGGTCCAGTTATCCCGCAAAGAACAGGGGGTAAGTAACGGAGGGTTAACCAGGCGTTCGTCCGAGCTATAGAAACGATCGTGTACGAACGCGAAGGGCAATGACGGTGTAAGGCGAGGGGAATCGAATCATCGGGGCGTGACCGAGGGGCCAGGGTGGTGCAATTGCGGGCCACGTGCCGGTCGCGTGGCACGAACTGACGAGACGAGACGACGAGCGATGCGACGGCACGTAGAGCGTCGTACCGACGCTCGTAATGCCCTATTCCGGTGTACGTCATGTGCGAGAGATCGTTGGACCCAGCGGACCACGACGGCACGCGACCAGGAACATCTCCGACGGTTCACTTCCCCTTCCCCGAAAGTGGCTTTTAATTCGATCAATTTGGCGGGAACTGCTAGACTTTTCACCTTCGTAATCTTCTCTCTTGAAATTTATAACTATTCTTTATTTTGTTTTTTCATTTTATAAATATACATTATTTACTCTAACAAGTATACCTTTTTCAAATCTAATATTTATTCAAAAATCGAGTATTTGTCATCAAAGTTTGAAGAAGTGGTACCGAACATTGAAGTGATTAATGAAAGTAAATTAAGATTAGCTTTTCTTTTTATTAAAGGATACTTCGAATAAGACTTAAATTGAAAATTAACAAATGTTGATGGGATAATAAATAATTAGTAACGAGTGAAATATGATTCTTATAGAAACGTTTGAATTAGAAGTTACTTGGCACGTGTAACGACTGATAAAGAATTAAATGCCTACGTGTGTATTTTTCATATATTTTTCTCTTTTTTTTAAATAAAGGTACGTTAAACGGTAAGAACTTAACACACGAGACAACGTGACTCAACGAAATTACGTATCCGTTGTTCTTCGTTTAGAATTTATTGCTGGTAACGGGAAGATGATGACCATATCATTATCTTAAGCATCGTCCTCTGTCTCTTTCTCTACACTTGTAACCTCTTCTATATTTTCATTGCCATAAACTGTGTGATTTACATTCTTTACGCCCACTATGGTACATTGTGTGCGAACGTCACCCTCGCATGAATGATAGAATCAGGAATTAAGTTTGCTAGTCTTTAGCAATTATACCATCTGATTTTGTTACGTACTTCGAACTAATTAAATAAAGGAAAGAAGCTAAAGCACTTCTGTTTATGACTGTAATACTTTTTTAATTATTTCACCCCTGAAAATTCAATTAATTAACACCCCTCAATCAGAATTGAAACAATTCAGGAGCTTCGTGAAATGAAAATAAAATTGGATTTTATTCTAATAAATCTTATTAAAAATATTATTATTCATTTAATTTCCCTAACATCTTCCCTAATAATTTCCTATTAATTTCTCTAATATCTTCCCCTAAGATTAATCTAGACTATTTTTGTCGATTTTTTAAATTTCCTATTATTTTAAATACAATTATTAAAAATTTATATATCCAATTTTCAGATCAGGATACTATCTTGGTTCTCCTAGGTCCGGGTCACGATTGACCTAGGCTCCATCGTTAAAGGGTTAAAGATGTGCCATTGGTGACACCATGGGTCACCAGTGGGTCCATGTGGCGCACGGTGTGTTAAAGCATTCAAGCATCGACGGTTGCGAATAAATGACACACGATTATGAAGCGAAATGGTGCACTAAACGCAGGATCATCTCACTTAAAGAGGTTAAATTCATGCAATTTGATTTACAAGCATCACACGGTCGTTGCTTACTCGTGGGTAACGATCCGTGGAAAGACAGGAATAAAAGGATGGCGCCAATGGAAGGTATCTACTACACACGAATGCGTGTGAATTCCAATGAGCCTTATGTGTTTCGACGGTTACGCTCGAAACGGCTGCACTCGTTCCGACCTAATCTACCAAATCTCCCGCCAAAAACCGAGTGTTTCTCACTCGACCGTAACTTCCTCCCTTACACGCACTACTATGGCAAATATCCGTAACATTTTGACGGCCAATGTCACGTATTCGTGATTTCGATATTTAATTTACCAATTACGATTCGATAACTTTTTTTTTAAAGCTGGACGTACAAAATATTTACACCTACAACTAAAACTAGACTAGGGAACTCTATCTTTGTCTTTTTGATTGCACTTACTGCTACAATCTTTGCAGTTTCCGGCTATATACGGGGAGGGGGGCACCGTGTCGCCCTATTAGAAGATGAACCCTGTCGCGAGTACGGTCCTATATTCATTCATTTAATTTTTTATTATAAAGATAAGTTAAATCATAATTGGAAAGTATGGTGAGTTCCATAGACATCCACAGAGATTGCAGATAATAATTAAAAAGGTAAAGACTTGCAACAATGTTTAAAAATGAATTAAGTTACGTTTTTAGTTGCAGTTCAAAAATGCCCCGAATCTAAAGGGTTAAAAGGTATAAAAACGATGCACGAGGATCGGATCGATAATCGGTTTAATGATTTATAAATTGGCTCTACTCACCCCAGGCGAAAGCTGACATGGTTCATCGCCATTCAATTTTTGGTAACTCGATCACGCGATCAATAATCTTCAACCTGTACACGTACTGATTGACTGTAACAATAAAAAGAAACGAAAACGATTATGTATTATTCAGATTAACCCTTTTCAAACAATCAATTTCAATCGAAACTTTAATTTAATAACTAGCTGTTTTATGCCAGCAATATTGATGGCACATTTATGCAGTCATTTTTATCAGTCTTTAAACTTGAAATTCATGTGCCATAAGTGCCTTTTTGAGATACCTTTAAGTCATCAAATTATGTTAGAATTGATATGTTTCTAAATTAATTACTGTATGCTGTAATTAGTAACTGATTAGTAAGTAAATAAAAATATTGACGAATGATATAGTAATTTTCTGAAATTTTTAATTTTTAAATTGATGCATTATAAATGCCTTTTATTAACATTTTTATGTCACGAAATAGTATTAAACTTTGTATATTTCAAAATCTATGCTTTAAATTTAAAATTAAAAAATTAATGCTTTTTTTTTTTTTAAATTCATGTTTTCAATTATTCGTGATAAGGAACAAAGTCGTTCTCATTTATGGAAGAAGAAACGTCGCTCTAATTAATCTGTCTACCATCTTCACACGTCGATGAGCACACCTTGCCATGTAATTACGCTACTTGTGTATACGAATTTTAAATTACCTTCAACCCTGCACATTTCTCTACCTTATATACATTATTTATTTCCACTTACACGTTTCACATAGTTATGCATGCATGACGTTGAATTAATATCAATTGATGGCTGATTAAATTAATTAGTGAATAATTGATCAAAAATTTCTTTTGAGAAGGTGTTCCTAAACCTAATCGTACCTTTAGATATCTACAAACAAAAAACGAACAATGTGGTACTCTTAAAAATTTTCTTTTGCTTTAGTTACGACCTATAACAATATACAGGGTGGTCCTAAATTCATGGTACTATTAAGGTTAAGGTGATTCTATGGCACAAAATCACTGTGTATATATGTTTTATAAAAATGGTCCGAGTGTTAAATTTTTAATTTGTTTTATATTGTACCAATTAAATCTACTATATTATAGAAGAACTGTTTTCAAAATACTTGTAAATTAAATGATTAATACTAATAATAAAATAAACAAGAATATTTAACATCTCTGAATCAATCTAACATATATCCTGTACATATCTGTCAGTTTTGAAATACCAAAATGGCCTATCCTAATTAATAAAATTCTAAATTAAAGGTCGCGTACTTTCCTTTTGTAGAAGTATTTCATATCATTATATGTACAAGAAATTATTGCTACGGTGAATATTGATAGTACAAATTGATTGAACTTCGACATTTCTTGTAACATACAAGATTTATCGACGTCTCATGCACGCTTGCCTCTTTTAGACATATGATTGGGTTGATGTTTGATGATGGGGAAATGATTGGCCGTGATGTTGATAGATGCTAGAAGTTACGTGGAAACTGCCTGAAACGGTAACTATCCGTTGAACATGTTTTATTTGCTACGATTAAATGGCTGTTTGATTGGGATATTTCACAATTTTTTTTAATCCAATGAAATATTGATACCATATAGTTTTAGTTCCCTCGAGAAGTTTTATTGAAATCTTTCTATCATAAAACATGTTAGTGTTAGTGAGCTTAACATTCGCAGATTTTTTTATTTTCGAACGATGATTGATTAAAGTACGTGTGTACGAATATTTAAGAAGCATATTATGATTGTTGTTTATAATCATTAAAATAAAAGGTCTGTGGAATTTAATACATTTCATGAATTATTGATCCTTCTGTTATTAATGCGTTTTAATATTTTTCAAAGAAATGATTTGCTAAACGAAAAAGAAATATTTTTATTTAACAAATTTTTAATTTAATCCTTTCGATGTCTATGTTGAGTATATTCAGTATGAAAAATTGCAAATATTTTTTAATGATAAATATATTTGTTAGAGAGAAAAGAAACTTGTATTTGTTATTTAAGGTAAAAGTGTAAATATAAAACATATTAGCAATTTTAAGACATCTTAAAATAAATAATATGCAATAAATAATTAATTTGTGTAATTATTTGAATACAAAAGTTCCAAATAATCAGATCTAAAATTCTGTAAATAATGTTAACGAATCTTTAAACAATAAAAATGCAATCAAAAAGAATTTGTTCTTTTGTTATGATTCTATTTCAATTTTATTACAAATGCACTTACCCTGTCTTCATCATCGTTCAAAAATGATTAAACTCAAAATTATATTAAATCGAACACTTACGGGGTTGAGGGGTTACCCAATAGATAAAAAAAAAATAAAAATCATATCCTTGCAAAAAGTTGACATTGACATTTATTTAAAAAAAAAAAATGGTGTTACGTATCAACGTGAGGATATTATACCCCCGACGATCATCACGCAACATAGTGACGAGTTGCGAGTGATAATGACCAGAGAAAAACGGGCATTCGGTGTTTTAAAGCGTACACGCGATCGTGGTAATCAGCATCGGGACATAAATTAAAGAAAGCAGCGTGTTACCCGGGGGGCAGCCGGTGTTCTTGCGACCAGTAGTCGAGATGACGAGGCAAAGTGTCGGTACTAGTAGCCACTTCCTGGGTGGTGATGCTCGAGGATACATCTGGCCACTCGTTATCAGCGACCAGAGTAACATAACTGGTCCTGCGATTCTTTTTATTAACCTTTTCAAGATAAACCCTGGATCGAACATGACCGCCGTGTCATCCATGTTTGGATGACACTTAAATTTCCATACAAATCCATTATTCGTATTATCAGAAATTCTCTAATTTATTTCATTGGAAATATTCGCGATAGGTACTTGAAAATGTGAATAATGGAAATAATGAAGTATTGAGAAAATAATAAATAAGAATATATATAATTTTAATATAATTCTATATTAATTATTTAGTTTATTTAAGATACTAGAGCAATTAAAATAACTTTGTCCACCCAATTTTGAAATGTAATACTCCTATAATGGGTTTTTTATATTTAATTGATATTTCGAAATATCCTTTCGATATTTTGGTCATCCTTGTAGTGAAAGAATTAAAAATAAAATTTCTATTTAATAAAATGTTTAATAGCTTGCAAGTGATAGTAACATTGTATCAAATTGTATCTTAATTAGCAAAACTGGGCCAATCATGAAATAATAAAGTGTTTAAATGTAAAATTTTGGAAATTTTTAAAATGAAAGCAAAAAATAGGTCAAAATTCAACTGAAATTGTTAAATCCCTCAATGATCCGTCATCCAAGGGGTTAAACGAATTGTTTCGACGATTTGCCATAGTAAATTCCACGACACGTTGCAATGTCCGCTTTCCAGGCGAAATGTAACGCACAGAAAGAGATTTCACGGAAATGAAAACGCGATGAACGCTCGAAGCGGAATCGTGAGTTTCGAAGCGCGACAGAAAGATTCGCCGCGATTTCTTTCGATCATTTTTCGTGGAATGTGTGTTAACCGTGCTTCACGCAGGGATAATTAAGTAAACGTGCGCGTCGATGCTTTTCTTCACCAGCCAGGTGAAATTCACCTCCTCGATGAAGGATTAGAATCCTGGAGAAAGACTTAACCAGATATTGAACTCGAGATAAACCACCGTTCAGAAGTAATTTATTTATATTTTAAAACAAAATTAAGTAGTATTCGAAAATTTCTAATGAAATAAATCACTTTTTGAATAAAAACTTATACGATTATATTAAATTTATTAATGACATAAATTTATAATAAAGAAAAAGTTTGAAACTCCATATTTATTTATAAATTTATCATGAAAAACTTGGTTTAAAAGAAAAATGAAGTTATGTTATGACTTAATATATCACAATTAAGATATTTAATTCTTTCTGACATAAAAATTTGTTAGTATTCGATAAATTAATTCTTTTGATTAGCGCTCAGAAGTTTATAAAGAATGGACAGGAACATAAACGGTTCACGAATAAATCGCAATAAATGATAAAGCTGATTGGAATCGGGTCAATCATATAATGTTTCATGGGAACAAGACAGGGTTCATTAATTTCTAGAGGCTAACGGTTTGTATCAATGATTAGAGCTTGAGAAAGCCATAAAAGAGACGAAATAACCGTTTCAATCATTATCGCGATGAATCCGACCTCCAATTCGCGTGAAACGATTTCGAATCAATGTCAGGGTAATCATTCGGAAAGTAGGAACAAAAGTCGAACAGAATCCTTTACGATATCGATGAATATCATTGAATTTGCTAATATCCTGCAATATTATAAATTTTCTACTTTATTTCAAGCATCTCGAACCCCCGTTAAATTTTATATCAATTTTATGATAAGAATTATTGAATGAAAAATTTCTATGTATACCAGGTGTATTATATTACTCCTATATTACGCGTTGAATAAAACATTAATTGTTTCAGGAGCATAATTTAATTCAAGCGTTCTTTTTTTTATAGATAAAATAAAATAGAATTATTGTCAATAAAGTAATACATTTTGTTATTATTTTAGCTGTGGATGACGACTGTATTCGTAATTAAGAAATGGCAATTTTTATATAATGACGACTATACTCGTCGTGTGAAAAAGTAATCATTTTTTATTTACCTACTGATAACTGTTATTTAGTCATTAACACCTCGACTACCACGTCACCCATATATGGGTGACACTTGAAGTTCCATCAGAAACCATAGCCCACATTATTAGAAATTCATTGGATATCAGAAATGATAGATAGTAGAAATAACAAAATATTGTGGGAATAGAATATAAAATGTGTCAGAAATAAAATTACTATCAAATGGAATCTTTAGTAGCTGCAACGTGGCAGTCAAAGTGTTAAGTAATATTATTTTTTCTAAACATTTGATGCCTTTATTTAACAAGAAAATGATAAATGTTTAAGTTTTCTAAATAATAGAAATAAAATTGAACAATAAAATTATAGATTTCTAAATTAAAAATTAGCTATTGTATCTAATTATTATATATCCTTTGTTGCTACAAAGCAATTGATATTTAATAAATAAATAAGAAGAAGAAAAAATAGAAAATACTTGCAAGAGACTATTTTTTTTTAGTGAATTCAGAAACAAAGGAAGCGTCGAAACAATTCATTATCGATGGTTAACCAAGTGTCAGATATGGTGTGAGCTAATCAGATGTAAATTCCATAGTGGCTAACGCCCACGGTTTCCCAGCTTTTCCTACGATTAACGAGCCGTTTACCGGAGGAGAAAAAAAAGGCCAGAAATTGGCAGGACTCGTATCGTTTCGCGCCAAAGGTGCAGCATCGGTAAGGCACCGAAAACCTAGCACCAAAACCTGTAATTAGGACACCTCGGTGTGATTCTAATTAGGGGCCTCGGTTTGCCATAAATCTAGCCCTGTTTATGGGGGTCATGTTTGAATGAACCCCGAGGAATTAGGATCTTAAATCATTTAAAAAATCAGATCTTCCTTTTCTGGTCTACCAATTATTTAAGTATTTTTCTTAAGTTATTTCATTAAGCTTTAATTTATATAAATAAAGATTCGAAGGTGTAAATAAAAATTAATTAAAAAATATATGAGTAGAAATTCAAAGTGAAAAATAAAATTAGATAAGAAGATTTTTAGGGTTAGTTAGGGGGTAAATTCAAATTATCAAGGTTTGCCCTATTTTTATATTTAATTACATGCAAAAAATCTGAAAAAATTCTATAATATTTCAGACAGGGTAATGTATATTAGACAATTTTTTCAGATTTTTTCATAAAAAATGCTAAGTGTGAAAAATGAAAAACTAACAAAAATATGAAAATATGCATATTTCGTATAGTTTTCTTTTAACAGTAGTTGTATATAATCGAATTTTTTCCAATTTTTTGGCAGAGTGCACGATCAAGTAACAGAAACCTTAGCATTATCGTTACGAATCGATCAGACGAGGATCATTACACTGTAAATCATCGACGATCGTTTGAACTGTAACTCGACGTACAACCGATACAATCAATCGATGCCCTTCGTCGGCAGCAATAAATTGATTATTGCCCGGCGTCGTATTTACCGTCGTTCGTACGACAGATCGATCGTTCCACCGCCACCTACCGAAGATCTATTATAGATCGATAGATCCGTGTGTAACTGCGACAAATCACGCGATGCAGAAGGACGGATCGATGTAATCGGTGGTTATATATCGTATCGAGTTCTACGTCGAGTTGATTGCATTTGCATGCGCCCATTAAGCGAGCAATCGCAAACGTATGAATTCTTTTTTCCTTTTCTATGTTGCAGCTTCCTGTTCCATCTTTCGATAATTTTATGAAACTCACAGTTATCGCGGATCGATGTAAACATTCGTTTCGTTCATTTTGCTATCAAGTCCTGGATATCATCAATCATTTGGCGCAGTGGTTCGCAGTCTTCTCGAAGCCGCCTTTGACCCCTTTTATGGGCCAAACTTTTTCATTTAAAATTAAAAAAATAAAAGTTCTTGTAAAACCGAAAGCAATGATATTTTTATTTACAATCAGTCAACCCTTGAACGACGTTAAATATTTATTGATCCAAATAATTTAAATTTAATTTAATATTTATTTTGACTCTCATATTTCTTCAAATATTATTTTTTTTTTACACATTACAAGTGTTTTGTAAGTCTGGGACCAAAGATAGAAGTATACTGTAATAAGTATACAAAATTTGTATTTTTAGAACTTTGAATGTGTCTTTTTTTTCTTGCAATTCGTTGTTTGGGAACCACTGATTGTCAAGACATAACGGTACGAAACGATTGTTTAAAAATTACTTTGCATGCGAGAAGAGTGGATTGAATTAACTGCAATTTGTTGCGATGTTGAAAAGGATACTGTTAATTTTAATACCGATGATGTGTGATATGCTCAGCATGGAGATTCGATAGATAGAACAGCTGATTGAAGCTTATCTATTCAAGTTCACACGCCTTTTTGTATTATTTTTTATTGTGAAATCGTGTTGGTCATTATTGCTGTGAAATCGGTCACTGTTTGCTCTAATTAATAACCAGCCACTTTATATTAAAAATATTTACAAAACACTTATGCAGACATTTTTCATAATTTCAAACTTTGTAGGTCTAAGAATTAATCAATTTATTATTCGATCCACTGTAGCATTAATCGTTTCGTATTCAAAATATTATCGAAATCCTTACATAGTTATTTTTATTAAACTTTAAGCTTTCAATCCAAGTACGATAAGTGGCATTTCGTGATACTTTTGTGTCATGAAAATTCGAAACCACGCACACTTAATAAAATTACTAATTGATAAATAGGAACACCTAATCCAGGGCTCGCGTACGAAACAGATAGTTTGACGATAGTAACTTTCTATAAATTAAAGCTCGCTCGTGGGCGTGCAAGCCCTTTTTTCCCTTTGTGGGTCGGGCACACGGAATCGGCTCATTTGGTGCGTATTAGCGAAGGATAATGAGCTTCTTGAGGCTGCCGCCTTTTGCGAACAGCCAAGTGACTTCGACTTTCCGAAAAAGAGGAAAGAAACAAATGAGATACGCCTACAAGGACCCCGGGCTCCGACTTTTCGTGGGATCGAAAAATTTCGAAAATCACGGGTTTACCCTGGACAACGTGTCGATGATTAATCCATTTTATTTACTTACCGTCTTTACGTCGCGTTAAGAAGAATACACGTATTTATGGAAATATAATTTCCATGAATTGTGATACTTTAACCCTTTCCTTATTATCCCCCTATAATTACTTTATTTATATTTTCTTGTTTCTTAATAAATGTAAATAGTCTGTCTTTTAATTATTTTTTTCACTATTAAAAAATCCCACAAAACAATTTTTTTTCTTTTATAATTGACCTTTAATTTAAAAAATTGAAGAATTATTGTATTAGGAATCAAATTTGACGAAAGAAATAATTTTAATTAGACTAAATAATTATATAATAGTTTATTATATTTATAATATTAAGTTTATAAAGAATGAACAATTTATTAACAGTCTGTGAACATTTTTTAACATTTTAATGCAAAATCAATGCACTGATAAGGTGTTAATGAACTCCAACCGAGATTCTAAGAAGTAAAACGGACGTTAGGACCAACATGGATATTTACAATGATAAAAATAATCGTGTACAATAACATTCGTCAATAAACATGTTTCTGCTCGTTTCATGCATCGATTCTAGAAACGCTATTTTCAGATCGCTGATATTTTTAAAATTTCTTATATAATCCTGTACGACAACTTGTTATTGCTTCCGCTGTTTACCATTGTTATAAACGTATCTTCAAAAGCGTTAGAACGTTAAACGAATTTCATAGAAATATTTGACGAATGACTCGACGATTATCGTTAACTAATCGTAAGACATACTTTTCTTGTGCTAATTAGTTGCTGAGACCAAAAATATAGCGAGTCTATTATTTTGTTTTCTTTTTATTACTTTGTAACATTAGTTAGGTACAAATACAAATTTTCTGTTAAAAAAAAAAAAAATAAAGCATTAAGTATAAAACTCATTCATTTAATTATTAATTATCTGTTCATTAAACATTTTAGAAAAAATTCGAATTGACACTTTCAAATATAACTGAGTGTTTTTAAGTTTAACAAATTTCGAGTTACTGTCTTCAAATATTAGGACGTACGAGCAAGTGTCTTCAAGTTTGAGAAAAATCGATGAGAAAAGTCTTCAAAATTTTGGATGTTCTAGCTAGTATCTTCAAATTGGAAGAGATTCGAAAAGAAAAGTCAAGAAAAAGGTAAAAGAAAAATAAATTGATCCGAGGTTGGCTGTTGTGTCTCGAATGTCAAGAACGCGGCGCCTCGGTCCCGTGACCGTGCGTGCCATTTGATAGAGCGCCTTTCTTTCACGTCGATCGTCTTTTCACTCTGACTGTTCGCCGAGAGCCCCCAGCAAAGAGACGAAGGAAGACGAGGGGCGTGTCTGGTCGCGCGGCTTCTACAAAGAGATGCCCACTTCCCTGTGGACCCCTTCCACTTCCACCTTCGATCCCTTCCACGTGGGTCCCAAGAGTCCTGTGGTTGCCCCCACCATCCGGCCCTAAGAAAACTGGGCAGCATGGTCCAGACCACGAGATCGCCAGGTGAAGCCAGTTTACGCAACGCTTCCGTACGCGAAGCATACACGGTCATCCGAGAATCCTTCCAACCCTTTTGCACCAAAAACACCAATCATCCACGATCAAAACAGGAATCATGCTATCACCCGACAAACTCATTCCTTCAAAAATGTTCTAAATCCAACCGTTGTCGTTCGGTTTGCTTCGAGTTTAAATGCGATGACAGTCGACTGAAGGATCAGAGAGCTTCCGAACGTCGTGTCTCGATCGTTGTCGCCGAGGAACAGAGGACTTCAGAGGACCCGCAAGAATGACCACGTACACGAGCTTCCAGCAATACGACCTGCTAGATTCCGAGGGCTACGGGTCCGCCAGTAGCCCGGAGTCGAATCCGCGCAGTTGGACGCACCCTGAGATCTACCCTCAGCCACCCAGGTCCAGGGGTAGCAGTTGCGGGAGCGTCAGCTCGATCGACTGTCAAAACCGCGAGTACCAGGAGATCGGTACCGCGAACGGTGCCTTCCAAGTGACCAGCGGCCACTTCAGCTTCACCGAGTTCTACGAGGGCTATCATCAAGAAGCCTGTCGAACCGAGCACCACCAGATGGGTCATCCCAGCAACTCGAGGCTGACGAAGGACCAGAGCAAGATGCTGTTCAGGATGAACGAGTGCGTGGACGGCTACGAGGGCCGAACCGAGTTCTCCAGTGACGCGGGACCCCTCAGGACCACGGATGTCCCCGACAAGGTGGAGCATTCCGTGTTCGCCAACGCCAGGTGCGATTTCGTCCAGAGCCAGGAGAGCCTGTTCGCCGCGAAGAGTTACGGTGCTCCGAAGGGTGACGCTTTTTTGCCCTACGGGCAACGCGACGACGTACTCTACCTGGGCGCCGCGTACAGAAACGAAAATTACCCGCAGAACGACAACCAGGCGGGCAAGTGCGACCCCGCCAGGTACCACCAGAAAAACGAGCCGCTTCGCGTACCGTCGATCGACTACGGCGCGCAGAAGAGCAAGGATACCATGCAGAAGATCAAAAACGCCACTCCCGGCATCGAGGTGCTCAGAAAGAGGAGACTCGCGGCGAACGCGCGCGAGAGAAGACGAATGAACAGCCTGAACGACGCGTTCGATAGGCTGAGGGACGTGGTGCCCAGTCTCGGCAACGACAGAAAGCTCAGTAAGTTCGAGACCCTGCAAATGGCGCAGACTTACATCGCAGCGTTGTACGAGTTGTTGCAGAGAGACTGAATCGACTTCGAATTCAAAGAAACGGTTCTTTAAGAGACTGAGACATTTTTTAAATGAACCTTCTTGAAGAATGAGTACACTGCCAAAAAGGACATCTCAAAGTTTCCAGTTTTTTGCAACCGGGAGTCCCCTGAATCCGCCACGTTGCTGGGAATACTGTTGCTTGTCCGCCGAGACAGAAATGGACTTGGTCTTCCCGAGGAGGGAAGGTTGAGCTTGAAAAGGGAAGAAAATACGACGACCGGGATGATTGAGACAGATATTACGGAATGATGTGGTCCACGACGTTAATTGACAGATGAGTAAGTGAAATGATGCAGGAAAAAGCATAGGCGTCTTTAATGCATTTCGTGTCACGTGAATTTTATTTTATCATTTGTATGGTGACTTGCGAATTTGATCAAGTTGAAGTAATTATTTATGGAAAATAATGTTTTATAGAGGCATATTGACACGAAACGAAATTAACCCCCGATCGGTGAAACATTAAAACGGAGACTGTTTAAATTTAATTTTGCAAATCATTTTTATTTGGATATTTCAGAGCTGAGCATATTTATAAATAACGAATAATTTTTCATTCAAATAACCTTTGTGATTTTTGCATATCAATGTTTTTAAAATAAAGATTTATATTAGTAATAATTTATTCAATCAAGAAATTGTTTGCTGTTGTCAAATAATTTTTCTTTAGTTGGAATTTGGATAAGAAATTATTCATTTATTCATAATTTTCATTCGAACGATGCTCAATTCTGTTTCCAATATACCTAAAACAATTTTTATACGGTTTGTCGGTTATAATTAACCCATGACCGCCGTTCGATAATTAACCCTTTGATTCGACATCAGTAACACTTTGACTGTAAATTCCATTTGATAGTAATTTTATTTTTGACAAATTTTATACTCTATTTCCACAATATTTTATTATATCTAATATCTAGTGGGAACATTTTCAACCAAATAAATAAAAAAGTTCCTAATAATATGGGTGATGGTTTCTAATGGAAATTCAAGTGTCACCCATACATATATGGGTGATAAAATATAAAAAAACAAATCTAATAAAATATAAAAAACAAATCTAGTTACGCCATTGCACTGAACCCATCACAAAATATTTACATATTATTTAAACTTTGATGTGTAAAATTTGTTCACTATTTTTATTCAAACTACTAGGTTGACAACTAAATTCGCGATCATTCATTTTGTAATAATTTGTCAATTATTAAAATTGATCGAATTACAATTTTTTCAATCAAAATATGCATTATCTAATTATGATAATTTTTGCATCTCCCAAGACAGAATTTGAAGAACTCTAAGGTCTCGAATTTATTTTTCGATAAAAAATTTGTAACATTTTTCGAAATGAAAAATAATTGAGTGCTAAACATCGAGTGGATTACCCTGTGCGCGTAACAAGATTTCTATTGAATGTAGAAAGTGTCGGATCAAAGGGGCCAATGATTGTACTGAGACGAGAAAAATGAACATTCTGAAACGTTTTACGATCCCTTGCGCGGAACGCATCGAGGATTTCCCGAAGAAACCGGGGAAAGAATTTCAGTTTCGATCGTTCGCGGATAGTTTAATTAGCGATGATCGCGGCCCGCAAACGCGGCATACGGCTCCGCTTGCTAATGCTTTTTCCTCGTGCGGCCTTGTTGCCGGATTCCGGAACATTTTTCAACAGATTAAACCGCGATAACGCGGCTGATACAGGAACCTGACGAACTTTGCGACCCCGAGGAGGTGTTCGAATTATTAGTCTGACCCCGCAATGATCGCGTCCATAAATTGGAACCCCGGAGCCAGAGCGTGTTAAGTCACACATCAAACATTAAGGGGTAGTAATTCAAAAGTATAAAATTAAATGAAAATTTAATTAAGCTACATTTTGAAATATTTATTAGTAATATATCACACGTTACCAATTACTGGTTAATAAAGAAAATTAGCTTAATTTTTCCAATTGCTAATTTGTGTGATAATATTAATTACTTGTTAACTTTTGCACATATACCTAATATTTAACTGAAAAAAATAACTGTTTAAACAATATGGTATTTATTTTATTTAATTCAATCGCATATTAAGGCTTACTACTATCGCTATTATATACTGAATTTTAATTGGAGCACCTCTGCTAAGGGTCGCAATTAACATTGTAAAGGCGTGAGAAAATGGAAAGACACGTTAACGAAGGTGATTCAAGCTTAATTGTACATAGACGGTGTCTTAATTGTAGCCTTTATGTAAATATCTGATTAGAATCGATTAAGTTATTGCGATGCTGTATAGGTAATTGTGTACATATATAAATAGACACAGGGATCTCTCGATTAAAATGATCACAAAAAAAATATAAGATCATCTTTATGTTGCACGATGGTACTTGATCGTTGAACGTGTCGTTGATAAATTAATTCTTTTTTATTTAATGTAATAGATCGAAAGCACAACTTCAACCCTTTAACTCTGACAAACGTTTATAAGTATATTTCTAAACTTCCAAATTTAAAAAAAAAGAACATCAGAATATTTCCAAATTATAAATATAATTTTTGGAAGTTTTTCAATTCCTAAAAATATAATATCTCTTTTCTGAATTTCTATAAATATTTGATTAAAAAATATGAGAGTGAAAGGGTTAATTAACGCTGTGTCGGTGTGATGGGACACGTAGTATTCTAATTTATTGCAATAAAATTTTATTTTTTATTTTTCAGTTTCTAATTTGGTTGGAAAAAAAAGATACAATTACAGATATTCTCATCTTAAATGGCTAAGATAAATGATATCCCAACACATCACCGCGCAAAACATTAATTTTTGATTTAATCCAACGAAAGCATAACGAATGTAATATAATTGAAATTACTGTGTAATTAAGCGTAACAAAATAACTTTCTAAAATGGTATCTTTCTGTTATAAATCTCTACATCACATATTAAGGAGAAGAAAGATTTAGTAGCACGTGTTGATGTAATAAAACATAGTACCTCGTAAATTTGATTTTAAAGCCTAGTTTACAATGGTACAGTAAATAAAGCTAATGCAAACGATTAGGTACACGTTTAATGAAAAATGGGACGATAAAATACACAGATAATTTATTTATTAATTAGTAAAACAAACAACCCCAATTGAGAACATTTGTTTGCTATTTTAATAAAATGATTAATAAAATGTTAGCTGCAAAAAATCGAGTAACAGGATAAGAAACAAATCACTTACGACAATATTTTTGACCATTTACTGCACCAATGTAAACTAGGCTTAAGAAGCAGCGAACTTTACAATCGACTAACAGTTTCCCAGGCAAACCAAAGAATCTGTAGGCGTTAAGGAAGACATTGCATTGACTCAATTAATTTTACGACTGTCAGAAATAAACAAAAACGTTATTTCAACGTTGAAATCCAATGAAACTTCTGCGTCAAGTCTTTACACCAATCCAACTAATCCTTTTTGTATGCAATTCTTGATTGTTCAGACACAATTCGTTTAACCCTTTAACGCCCAAACATCTCTTATGGAAAATAAATTATTTCTTACAAGATTATACCCAGCGATCATTGGGAAAATTTAACAAATACGAACCTTCAATTTTCTTAACTTAATTTTTTTTACAGGATGCAATATATGCATTACACTGAGCATTCAAGAGTTAATTAATATGGCTTAAACTCCCTCAAAATTTAACTCTCAAAGGCTATCATGAAATAAAAGAACCTACGTAAGGGAATTTATTGATTTTGTTATAACATTATCAATATTAACAATACTGAATAAATACCTGAGTAATTGGGGTCATTAATTCTAAAATAAAAAAAAAAAATATGTAATAGATCCTTATGGAAATCCACACCAAATATAAAAGATCTTGCATTCAAAGTGTTAAGGGTGATGAGGGTAAACTTGACCCTGCGACTGCACTCAAGGGTGAAAGTGTTCCTCTCCAGGAACGAAGATTTCAAATTCGCGACACAATTAATTCGGAATCAGGTTCACGATTTAGCCGCAATGTTCCTCTTGCAATTAGGTGTATGCAAAAATCGCGGGACAAATGGTCGCGGTCAGCCACCTCTACTTAGCAGTCAATCACAATTAAATACAATTTTGCGCAGGCTTCGGGGCCCGGTAATGGCGCAAAAAGAGAGCAAATTGAAATCTCCTAGCTGACAGAATGATAGATGGTGGCGGCCGGACGCGGAAAGAGCGCGAATCAGAAGCGAAGGGAGACGGGATTAAAAGTAAGAACGAGAAAGAAGTTACTTCGCTTCTTTGGATCGTGCGAGAAGGATGATAGCTGTCGATCGGCATCGTGTAAGGCGCAAAATGACCAAATTTTAGCTTGTATCAATAATCGGATGTGTATTGATACTTTGAGTACCACCTCTCCCATATTAGGGCAGAAACATGAGACACCATAAACGTCTTTAACCCCTTAACCTATGATTTGTCCAATGGGCGCGTTAATTAGAGCTAAATATTTATTTCCTCGGTGTTAAAACAAACGAAGAAACACGAAATTGGTAAGCCTTGATTGCATTAACTATAATTGCAATTAAACTTAAAATTAAGATGAGAAGTCACACCTGAACTGTAGGGTGCGTCACGCAATTTTAATTTTGAAATTAAATAAACTACCCTTTCCATTCCTTTATGGTATAAATGGATATACGATCAGTTGACCCTTTAACTCTAGACCATTATTCCTGAGAAAATAATCATTTCCTGCAATTAGCTATTGCAGACTCGAAGTTATTCAGAAAATTACAGACACCAATTTTTGTACATAGCCGAAAACAATGTATCGTGTATGTTACAATAGGCGTTAAAGGATTAAAGAGCGGCAAGTGTTCGTAATTCGATGGCACCCCACCGTAGGTGACCGTCGAAGAAAATCATTTCCGACTGTAGCGATTCCTGTAACGCGAGGCAGTTTGTTATTCACCGTGGAAAAAGTTCATTCGTTTCGCGTGCTTTTTTCCGTTCGTCCGTGTAAATACAAGGAGGGAAAAAGCATCCCGGCTAGACTTCCAGGGAAAAACGTCTTAGATTGTGAAGATTCACATGAAATCAGTGGAAATTACTGTTACACGCTGAAAATAAGAGATTACTGACCGACTGTTTAACTGATCTTCAAATTTAACCCTTCAATCTTTTGTAATCCACGTAATTCGCCAAGAAATGTTGAAAGGTGAAGTTTAAGTTCTGTTTATATTAAACTATTGTAAATTAATGAAAGAAATGAGAAAATTGTATATCTTTTTTAAACAAAACAGCGTCGCGAAAGGGTTACAATGCAAAGTTTAATTAATTTACTAATTTAAATTACAATTTACTGTAATAATAATATTATATGTCATTTTTTCCTTTTCTTAATTCACCAAACTATATTATTACCTAGTAATATAATTAATTATTATTCATAGTTCGCATTAATAAATTCAGTTCATTCAAAAATAAATTTGCCAAATTATGTTATTCACAAGTTTTCTTCTTTCTTTTTTATCAACGTGGATACAAAAGTACCTATTATATTTCTGAAAATAAATTTCGAAAAGTTTCTAAGTTCCTAAAGATACAATATTTCTTTCCTCAACTTCGATTAAAAAATACGATATACCCAGCCAGAATGGAAGGGTTAATATTAGAAACGAGGAGGCAAACCTTAGAATAATTTTGGTATTATTCTAATAATTTAAAAATGAAAACCCAGCTTTAAACATAATTAATATTTTAATGTATCGTACTATAATTGTCCAATGACCCAGACATTCGGAAAGAAAAATTTAAGAAAGAAATATTTTTAAAAATCTATATTTATTCACCAAATTTCAATTCACTGTTAAAAAAAATAAAGAAAGTTCAAAGTTATAGAAATATATACAAAGAATTAACATTGTTAAGTTTCTACGTCACCAAATTTGAAATATAAATGATGAAATTTTAGAAATATTGGAAACCAGAATGTTTTTCTTTTGGTAGACCTCGAAATTCGTGAATTTAAGGGCTGCTTAAAAAATTACAGGCATTCACAAATTAAGTTGCATCTTTTCTATTCATTTTCTTTCCCTGTGTTTTTTAAATGAAATACGCAGTTTGTTTCATCTCGCGTGCAGTTCTTGGCGATATTATCATAACTCGCTTCTAATTTGCAGACGAGCCACGAGGGAAACTTCAAGAAACCAAGGGGTTTCTATCGAATGGCGCCTTTCAAATTACAGTATTCCCTGAAATATTGAATTAGAAATTCGACAGATCATCGTTGAAATCACTTTATTCGAACAGCGAAATTATGTGATATTAAAACACAGGTTTTTAAATAATTGCATTCGAAAGCATCGAGAGTGTCATCGTGTGACTTTATAAATATGTGTGTTTGTTAAAGAGATAAAATTTAATTAACGAGATCCCCTTTTGGTTAGATTAAAAATTCCCACCAATAATGTTCCTTTCTCGAGACCAAATGTATTTAAGAATGTGCAATGTTGAATAAAAATCATTAAAAAAACAAAATAATTCAAATTATTCATTACATTACCTAAAATTTATTCCTTTCCTTTTTTTAAATTCAAAATAACCATTAAAGGAACAAAATATAGAAATTTAATATAAACTTTAATAAAAAAATAAAATAAAATTTTTAACTACTTAGATAATTATCTTTTTAAATTATTTGAAACCTTGAGTGTTAAAGAAAGAAATTATAGATTTTAAAATTCCTTAAAATTATTTGGAATTGTCTGCATTAAAATTGTATAACTTTCGTAGTAATTTATCAATTTTATAATATTGTTCCTTGTACTTTTTTTTATAGAACCCTCTTCTTGAAAGTGAAATATTAAATGAAATATTCAATTATTTTGCTAACAATAAGATATACTTCAAATTTTGTTAAAGAATTAAAAATTGTCTGCATTAAAAAAGACATAGAAGAAATTTCCTAAACTTGAACTTCTTTTCTTATAAAACCCCCTTTCCTGGCTCTAATTTTCTCGTCTTCGATCTTCTTACCAAGAACCTCATCCTTTTTTGATATGTCGTTATTTATTTCCCTTGTAAACGATTACTGCATACGCCTGGATCGGAGTGAATTATGCAGATTTCGTGGTGCGTTTGAAGTGGACGATCGAAAACACTCGTAAGTATATTATTGGAAGATTATCAAAATCGATCGAGTCTGACCGGCATAATTTCCAACTCGAGAGACGAACAATCGATCGACAGTGAAGAGACGATCGGGATGCATCAGAATGCACATCCCGGCTTCGAGAGTTTCGAGCACATCGAAACGGAGAACCGCCTAAACTGCTGCCCCGGGGCATGTCGATTTTTTTCTAGGAAACCTAGGATATAACTGCTCCAACGATTTCGAGGATCCGTCGAAAAATCTATCACGACTTCTACGATACTTTGAACAATTCCAGCAGAAAGAATTATGCAGAATTATAATTAAATTATAACTATGAGTCATTCAATTGTACTCTAATTTGTAAGTAAGAAATATTAATTAAAGACAGATGCATTTTATTATTAATACGTCGACTGGTACAGTTGTCAGATAAGAAACACTGGAATTTTAATTATTAAGGATTCCATTAAGCATTCGAACTGGTATTTTGCATTACTAGCTTGGTATCGGCGATACCCACACTTTATTTTACGCCCTCATTTCGGTCCTACTCTGCGATATATCGTCGTTTCGAGACTTCACTGTATCTCAAACACATAATATAGTAATTCCTTAACCCCTTGCCTTACAATATCTTGTCACACACGTGACTCAATTTTAAATTTAATTCTAATCGCAGTTTATGTAGTCAAAGCTTGTCAAGTGTGAAATTCATTTATTTTAACATTGAAGCGGTACATATTTAGCTGTAACTAACGCACCCGATAGAAAAATCGTAGGTTAAGGGGTTAAAGGAACAAGGAGATACTCTTCCCCTACAGCTCCATTTTCCCTAAAAAACCTACGGTACCCCGTACTCTACCGATCCTGAATCTCTCCTAATAGATCAGACATCGAACAAAAACATTCCTCACGTTTAAACACCTACCGTCCCATTCATTCGCAACGTTTGATTCCCTCTTCCGATCGTTTACAACGAACGCAATCTCCCGCGATCTCGACAACACTCCCTTGACCAAGGATACAACCGGGGCCCCGGTGAACACAGAAGAAGACGCTATTTTTTTTTTTTCATCTTCTTTATTTCCAACGGTGCACCAAAGTGTCGCCGATAATCTACAAGAGGGAACGTGGCTCGGCGAAAGATTGCAGCAGGCGTTTAGAGGCGAAAAAGCCTCGATCCACGACATCGTCGTCGTCGTCGTTTAAACTGGCGATTTCCATTCGAAGGTGAGGTAGCGTACGCGGCGTACAGGTAATTGGTATCTTACGCGGCCGTTGGTAGAATAAATCGATCGTAGCGAATGTTGTTGGGGTTTGATAGAATGCCGGATAGCGGCTCGCACAAAGCGACCTTCGTCTGGTCGAGTGAACCTGCTACCAGCCAGACAAATTGATACCAGGCAACGCACTCACTCTCCCTATCTTTTCCGCCTGTACGACCGGGGGTACCTTACGTGCCTCCGGTAAGTACGGCCGCATAACTCGCCTGAACCTCGATACACCGCTAGAATCGAGACGATCGGAGCCGACTCCTCTGAATAATTTTTAAAGGGGCTCAATTTTCGACAATTTATTAACTAAAGAATTGTCAGGATTTTTAACACTGTGCACGATACTCTACATGGGCTGTCCTATCTTTTGGACACGAGGATAACATACGAGGTCTGTTCAAAATGTAATGAGAATTTTATCAAGTTTATTCTTTTTTTGTGTATCGATTGCCCTGGCAATGTTTTGCACGATTTGCCTCAAGTAATCCGGAGAAAGTGCCTTTCAGCATTAATTTTAATTTTGGAAACGAGAGAGTAGAGAAGCTGGGGGAGGACAGTCATCTGATTTTTGGTACAAAACTGACGAATTAACAAAGTGGATAATTAATTCTGATAGAAGAGGTTCTACTGTATTACTTAATTTAGATGTAAATATTCGACTATAATCCAACAAATGATTCATTTTCATACGTTAACTCAAACATCCACGTTTGCTCACATTCGAAAGCGTAATTCGTGCTCATTCCCAGTCGACGAGCTAACTCTGACCAATCCTCATAATTGCAATAATAACAGTAATCCTGATAATGACGGTTTATTGCATTGTAGAGGGAGTACAGGGCATTAACTTTATTATCGCGGCTTGTAATCGTCACTGAATGAAACACCTGAAGTGGGAACCAAGGTGTGTCTAATTCGTTAACAAATCAGCAAAACAGACAAATAAAGTACGTCTTCACTGAAATCTTATCCGTTATCAAAAATATACCTACAACTATTAAAACTATCAAAGTTTTAGAGAAGACCCTCTGACATATTTTATTTTTGACTTGTGGGGTAAGTTTTGACTTTTGGTAATGGAAAAATTTCAAAAAGATCAGGAACCTTAATCTAAATTATTTATTTATTATTTATTATAGATACTTTTGTTTGTAACAGAAAGTAGTATTTTGAGAATAATATACTTTTATCCTGTGAGAATTAATGGGTCAATGGAACTATTTCTCGAAATAGAAAATTATTGGATACTAGAGCAAAGATTTCTATAAATCGTTTCAAACGTTCCAGACCTACAGCACGTAGAACAGTGGGACAGGTCCGGGTTTCTACGTGTCATACATGACTTTGCTATTTCCTCGATCTTGTTTGCTATACGTCACCATCGGTATTATATGCTCGTGTCCATCATCGGAACACTTCAATGACAGTTTCGAAAGCAATTCAGCCTTTAAATTTCATTTCTGCGAACTTTATCGATACAAAAATTGGCACATCATCGATCACTCTAAGATAAAAAATAAAAAATACTCTATTATTCTAAGTGACACGTCTGTAAAAAACTGATATCTTCTAATTTTCGTCTTCAACAAACTTAAAAACCCTTAAAAAGTCTCATCGTATCCTAACACTTGGGATTATTCTTCTTTTTTACAGGAAGATGGAATCATCCCACAACTCGTACAAAAAAATAAAGCAAAGTATCACTAATTAGACCATTAATTGGAACGTGTACGCGATTGAAGCGTACGAAACGGGTGTTAGAACCGATACACAAGGCCGCGTAGAGAACGGGCAATCGTTGCACTGGGAGATAATGCCCTGAGAGAATATTGTTGCAGAGTGGCCGTGGCTAACGCATCGGGTGATTCGTGGCATTCCTTCGGGGATTAATCGATTTAACGGTTCGACAGTGTCCACGTTGCTATAATTTGATGGAGTGGCGTTCAGCGTACATCTTCTTCCCGCGTCATCCACATTTTCGCACTGTCACCACGTAACCGTTGCCGTCGTTCTAGCCGCCTCTGGCGTACAAAGCGAAGAAGAGGAGGACGAGGGGGGAGAGAGAAAGAGAGAGAAAAAAAAAAGGTTGAAGAAACGAATCAGGGAAACGAACGGGGAACAGGGACAATAATACCCAGTCCGCGCGATCATTAATTCAACTTTGCTCGCAGATATTCTCGTCCCCCGAACACGGAAGCCATCGTCGTTCCTTATCCACCTTCTTCCTGTTTCCCTGCCTCTGTTCTGAGGTCCTTTAGAGAGGCTCCAAGACGAATACGACAGAAATGACGGATAAAACGAACACGAGGAGGCGCCGTTCGCCATACACCGTTGATGCAATCGACTTTTAAACGGTCGAATGTCGTCTCGGTGAAGGTCTTTCAACGATGCTTCCTGCCATGGAAAATGGTCAACCGTCTACGTATATATAGCCGTGGTTTGTTCGAAATTTATGGTCTTTGTTGTAAATCTTTGTCAGAAAGAGATACCTGGGTTCTAGATAGACTTGGACTATCTTTAACGCTTCCTACTCGATGCTTCACAAAAGTAACAGAAATTTTCTTAGCGCATTACTGACCGCTCTGAAATGACAAAGTACGCACTGCCACTTCATTACTTGCTAGTTCTAGTGTTAAATTAGAAAAAGAGGAAGGAGAACGGTATTTTAAGAGATATTGCCTCTCCAATGACTACAAATGCTAAATTCAAACAATACTAACACATTACCGACTGTTAACTTGAAAATAATTAAAAATTTGGAAGTCTAACTTTTATTATTTCAATAGTGTTAGAGGTTTATTAATCGCTTTTCAATCAACAACCCATAATATTGAAAAACCAATTAATAAACTTCCATTGACGACTAAATTCACGACCTCTATTTTTATCCTTTTATTTGTGAATTTTTTCTCTAAAGAAATATTTGCAATTTAATTAATTTTCAAGATTGGTTGAGTTGAAAATAATTATTTATAATATCTTAGTACTGAAGCTTTGTGTAATAGAAATTTACATAGTAAGTCCTAAGCTAATTAAAATATTGAGTTATGATTTCTTCGGTTACAGGTAAAATAATTATTTATTATATTTCAGTATTGAAACTTTAAGGTTTATAAGATTTATAATAAAATTTTATAATTGTATTTTGGATACATTTTATATTTTCCATTATTTATATATTCGTTTTTTTTTTTCAATTTATTTTTCATTTAAAAATATATATTCATGCAGATTAATTGTTACAAGTGTCAAAAGATCCCTGTCTCGTTCATTTAATTTCTTCCAAAGAACCGGACGAGATGAAATAACGAAAGAAAATAAAGAAGAGTAAGACACAGATGTAACTTCCTCTCTCACAGATTACGAACGAATGAAAAATCTTTTTATTCGGTAACAGCCCCTAATGACCAACCACGACCAAGCAAAACCAGAACGATTACCACGGTGTCGTAAAGAATAGTCGTTTAAACCTCTTAAGTGCTATGGTTAGGTGAGAGGTGTGTATTAATATCTACTTTGACAATGATTTTTTTTTCTCTCACCGAATTAAAGTTCAGAACTGGTTTAATAAATCGCATCACTAATAATGTACTCTTATTTGTATTTCCGACATGTTAAATGCTCTCCTCTTCCTTCTTTTTCTTTTTCTTTTTTTTTTAAATGGTTCACGACCTTATGACCCACGAAATAATTTTAAAGGCAACGTCAAAACAAGGTTTGTCATTACTGTTTTACTTGAAGTTAGAGTAATTAATCCAAGTTGTTAATTATTTTTATTTACTAAAACTGAAAAAATATGTAACTTATTGATATTATCTCAATTTAGTAATTTAGTAACTTAGTAATTTGATACTTTGATAATTTAGTAATTTTGCAATTTGGTAATTTGGTAACTTGGTAACTTGGCAATTTGATAATTCAACAATTTAATAATTTAGTAACTTAGTAATTATTACAAACCTATTATCTCGAAAATTAAATTTTAAACCAACAAATGTTATTCTATAGTTTTATTTTATTTCCACCCACTTGACACCTTATTTGCTGTCTTATACTCAAAAACAAAAGATGCATTATTAAAAAATATTCCTTTATCTATTAAAAAGAAACCTCCCTATATCAGGTGACTTTACTCCAACAACTAAACGATGCCCACCACTGATACCAACCACCACCAACCGACCTAAACGATAATAACAGAGCTTTGGGTGCAACAACGTTGGCAGGGTGTTTCGAAATCGATATCGGTGACCAATCAGCGTCAACTATATCGATAACGATGCGACTTCGCTTTCGCGCCAGGTATCTGAACGCTGAATCGAAATCCACCTCGATACACCTATAAATAGTCGGCGTCGAGAACTCGTGTAATCACAGATCGAGGCCAGAGGTTTTCGATTCTTATCGATCTATCGCGAATATACGGCCGGTTTCGATCCCCTTCAATAATTAAATAGCCGACGAGCCACGGGTTCTGCAACGTCCACGCGCCTTTCATCGTCTCTCTTCAACCCGCTCCGAGGACCGCTCGTCCACGGTCGTTCACTGGGAAGAAAGACATCACGCGCTGAATCGTTCTTCTATTTCACGCTTTACGCAATCGTTCGATCGGCGTGATCTTGAAATTCCTCGTGTTTCATTTGCCACGAAGAGCCGAGAAACAGCGAGGCGCATTCGACGGCTCCTTTCATCCCTTTCGAGCCACTCAATTGCCGTAGAATTTTGAATGATAACATTATTGGCCTCTTAATGCAATAAAGATGAATATACTTTTGATTTTGAATTACTTTTCATTCAAATTAAAAAAGTCATTTTTTATACAAAAAGAATTGTAAAATGACATTACCTTTGCCCCATAATAATAATAATAATAAGAATAGTATTAAATTATACTAAATAATAAGCAGTTGTAAATTATATTTAAGCCTTCAATCAAAATCAGTGTCCCATGACATCTGAAATACTTGAAATTAACCTCAATTGACTCTTGAAAGCAATTATTTATTGTATTATTCCATGATTAGAAAATTTTTGTAATTTAATGGTAATAAGCATGATTATTGAAGGATTTTGTTTTAAATGTCGAAAATTAACACTTTAACGCCCACCGCCTGTATTATTAGGAATTATTTCGTTTATTCGGTTAAAAATATTCCTAATAGATATTTGAAAATGTGAATAATAGAAATACTAAAATATTGTAGAAACAAAATATAAAGTTTGTCAATTACCAAACGAAATGTTTAGTAGCTGCAGCATGGCAGTCAAAGTGTTAAACATTGCCTGAATCTGCAAAATAAGTGCGTGGTGAGTGTCAGCCGTCAAATGTACCCAAGGTTTAGGGGTTGGGGTTGAAAGACTCGCCTAATACACCGTCTAAGAATTACAAATCTCACGCAGACGTTGTGCATCAATGGTTCCTCAGGAAACGTGTTATTTCCAAAATGTATGCATCCCTTTTTACACCGGTATATATTATCTTATAAAGCATACGTGCAACGCGATCCACGATGGAATAGGGTTCGGTCGAATTCGATCAGAAAACGAGAACGGATCGCGCAGTTAATTGGTGGCTCTTTAACATTGCAAAACATCGATAATTCAACGGTAGAACGTGTAATTAAGCATGATAAGTCACATCTACCTCTTCTGTCTAGTAGAGACACGAATAATAATTTGCATTCCCAGAGGCAGTAAAGGTGCGATCAAGAAAGATCCAGCAAGTGATCGATGGCGAACGCGTAACTCCGGCAAAATCAGTTTCGGGATCTGCCACCGATCCTCGACGCCCGATCCGAATGGTTTTTCGTCCTCTTTTTCACGCATTCATCATGCGCTTGTAAAAAAGGCTTAACTAGGCGTGTCGGCCGGCTTCGGGCGAATTTTAGAATCTGATATTCCACGGGGTCGTCTAGAACTCTCGCCGATACGGGACAGGTGTGCTTTGACGATAACCTGCAGGCGAATCTTCACCGAATCCTCTCGATTCTTTTCTCTTTATCGAGAATCTTGAAGATGGTCGGCTTAGAACGCATAACGTTGTCGTTTAGAGTTCTCGTCGAATGCTACGTCATTATTCGTCAAAAAATAGTTTTCACTCATTTTTTTTTTTTTTAATTATTTTCAGTAAACCTTAAGCTTTGAAATGAAGTGCAATAAATGCCATTTTGTAAGATTTTCAAGTCATTAAATGGTATTAGACTTAATATGCTTCAAAATCGGTCATCGTTATTTTTATTTAACTATCAACCATTTTGTATTGAGAATACCGATAGAGCCTTTGTATAATCACTTTTGTCAAATCTTAACTTTCAAATTACCATATCATAAATGGCATTTCGTGATACTTTTATGTCATAAAACTTGCCGTATTTGAAAATCGATCATTCGATACGAGAACCCGAACAGCCTTTTTTTTAAATATTTCGTTACAATGCTGAACGTACCATTTTTCTCGTTATCCCGGCACGTTGTCGGGTGATTTTTTTCACCGGACACACCGTATAGCCAGTGGCTCGAAAAAGGTTAAAGGGATGGCAGTTAGAGGAGTGGAAAAAAGGTTCGAAGTAGCAAAGATACATAGCGGGACGTCTTTGGCGAACGCGTTCGTTCATTCTTCTTTCTCTCGTTAACGGGGTGCTATCATTCTTTCATCGAGGGTGTGCATTTAAGCGCCGCCGGTCCCGTCGCGATGATTTCACTAACGAACCCAGCGATTTATATCATTCGATCGAGCCGTGTCCGCGGTAGGCGAACTCGAGCTCACCGAGTGTCCATTGTTAAACGGTACCCGGCAGCCACGGACGACCCTTATCGTTTGCATTCGCGATCTCATAGCCGATGGCCGTTATTAAGGGATAACGCAACTCTAGAATTTTGAAAAAGATCGACTTCTTTTTACTTAAACGATGCTTTATTATGTGTAGAATATGATAAGCTTTGCTTATCCAACAGTTCTTGGCGAAACGCAACACTGTTGTAGTGTCACAACCCCCCTATTCCTTTCCTATTTTCCAAACTCAAAAGAACCCTCAAAGGACATCGTTTTTAATCAATAGATGAGATAAGGGATAAGGGATAACGATACCTAATAAGGCATCCCACAAGCGTTTCTCGAACTGGAAACTGCGTTGGCAAATGTGTATAATATCAAAGGGGAACTGCTTTGAAGGGAATGGGACAAAAATTGAAGATTAAACAACGCAACTCTAGAATTTTGAATTTCAAATTTTGAAATATATTGCTCGACAGAAAAATGACACGAGTCTGAGCTTTTGAAAAAACGCGGATAAATTGTTCTTTAATGACGCAGGAGTGTAGCGTTACGAGAACGATTTCGATCGTGGGTCGAAGGCTCACGTGGCAAGATAGTAAGTCAGAGTTAAGGTAGGTCGGGGCGTAACCCAGGATCAAACGAGTCAATAACTCGTGGCGTGCCTCCTCCACCTACAATGAGAAATCGTCCTGGCATACAATGAATGTGGGTGCGAGCTGACGCAGCCACGTGTTCACGGATATGTCTTCATGGAATCGGAACCCCGAGCGACGGGACATTCCTCGTGTTGGCTGGCAAACGTATAAAACAGTCCTGCCGGTGGAAAAATCACGATTCCGATCGAACAAACCAGAAAAGCGGGCCGCGGTCTCGAACGAGACAACTCTTTCGCTCGACTGACCTATTGTCGACGTTTTATCTATTAGAGACACCGAATTGAACAGAAACGTTCCTGCGGAATGCCACGCTCGCCGTAATTAATTAAGTCTTTGAATAATTCTTTCGCGTACGTTGCACGGACTTAACGGCCAGTCTTAATCCTTTACGAACGGTCCACGCGTGTATACGAGCCGACAGAATCGTCACGGTAATTTATAAATTCATACGCGCGTTCGACAAATGTAATACCGTGTTCTTGATATAAAGGACAACTATAAATTTGTACAGCGGAGATTTATAACATTTGCTGCGAAGCAGAAACTCGTATCGAAATGAAAAATGAAATAAAATGTGTGATGTGGATGTATATGAAAATATCTGTATAGATATTTATTAAATATATTTTTTTAAATTCGATTTTTATCAAGATTACAGGATAATTTATTAATTATATTATTTGAAATAAATTATTCATAGTAGTTAAAAAGAAAAACTCACCATTTTCTGAGGACTTCGTATGATAAATATCCTTACAGGCCACCTGTTACAAATCAAATTTCATATGTTACTAACAATTAATATTGTACTTGAAAATCAGTTATTAGTTAAAAGATAGTTGAATTTCCTTTTTCATTTATAATTTCTAAAATATTTCAATTCTAATCCAAACACTTTCCTATCCTTTTACAAAAGTAAATAAAATAATTGTAAAAAACAGGCTTTGCTATTCTTTTACGTTGCAATTTTTACAATTTTTATTTTTGTATTACTTAACCCATTTGATCCATTATTAAAAAACTTATTATACTGAAAATGGTACACAAATATTTTTATCTCTCACTGTTGATTAATCCTTTCCCCTCGATTGTCTCTTCCGAGGGGACATGAAAAGACTGCAGGTGATTTTTATTTTTCTTTTTCTAAATTTCCTTCCAAATATAATTTGAATAGAATAATTATTCCCAAAACTACATTATCTTATTTACTATGGTATTTTGTTCACCACTTTGTAATTAAATATTTTGAAGTTTCTGGTAAATGAAAAAGGGTTAAATAACATACTATCTCTGCTCGATGGATAACAATCATCCAAGATACTTCTACTGTGTCCGAGATGGATCCAGACGTTCTATTGGCCAGCAACTATCGACATTATTTTTCGCTATTTCGCCGTTTCGTAGATGCTCGTACGGCTGCATAAAAGCTGAAGCGTGGCTGCGTGTGGCACGAGACAATAATAATTCATGGCTTCGGGGCCCGCAGCACGCAGACCGTTGCTCGCGATTCTAATCCTTCGGCAATTTGCAGAAAGCGCCGTAAAATAAGAACTGAACGAGAAACAGCCATAGAGTATCGCCTATTCCTCTCGTCGCTCTTTCGGATTCGTAGAATAAAGAATTTGAAAGGACGAACGAATTACCGAAGGATAACACCGACAACTCCAAACTGACGTTCTTTAACCCTTTCGTAGATAACGGTTACTAGTCTCAAAGCTCGGTACTCAGCAATTTCGAAGCAATATTTAGTAAATTGTAGAACTTACTAAATTAGTATTAAGTCACTTATAATTAAGCTTGTTTAGTAATTTAATTATTATTTGTCATTCGATTCATTGCAAAAGTGTAACAGAATCGTAACGAAACGAGCAGCTTAAATAAATTATCATTCTTCTTTTAACTAATTGTATTCCCTTTCACGCAGAGTCCTGCAAAAGTAAGTAAACGTCATTCGAAGGAACAAAGACCGACATTGTATCAAAAACTCGTCGAAACTGTACACGAACGAGTTCAAGATACTTCCAGAAGGGGAAAGGAATTCGCGGAGATGAACCCTTTGACCGGGGGGACAAAATACTTCAAAAGTCGAGTGATGTTAATCGTTTCGCTGGACCATCAAACGAGCGTTCATCCGTGTCCGAGCGGAATTCCTAGAGCGGTCAAAAACCCAGAAATCTGGCAGAAACGTTTCGGTGACGCCCGAAGGTGAACACTTCGAACGAGTGAAACCTTCCTTTAATAAGGGGCCCAGAGCTATCACGAGAACGGCCCAAAAACGGTCCGCGGGCGAGGACCTTCGAACCTCTTCCTGCACTTCTTCCTCTTCGTGTATGCTAAGCCGGCGACGTTTCTTTCAAATGGCGCTTCTTCAGACTCGTCTGCAGGCTTCAGGCTGAATTTCGAGAAAGAAAATAAAGAGACGGATCCTCTTTCACCCTCCTTAGATCAATTATCCTAACAAACATTTCAAAATACCCAAAAAGAAACTTGTAGGACTTGAATTAACTGGACAGTAATTAGGACAAGATCTAATAATGTCTTTCTTGAATAATACAAATTATATAGTATTTCAAATATTTTAGATATTTTGAAAAATAAAAAGGTATAGATAGGATACTTTAACTAAGGATAGCAATCTTAGACTGTCAAGAAATAATGGTCGGATGGCAAAATGTCGTTGCATCGAACTGAGACGGCGATTAATTAGATGATGCCCGTGCACACCGCGGGATAAGTCGACCTAACAACTTAATGGGTCTCCTCTACCCCGATGCTGCCCCGCAGCCGAACAACTTGAAGAAGCGTGCCCGCGGATCGACTTTGATCTTCATCCTCCTTTCGAACGAAGTCGAAGAAAGCGAGGAATTAACTTTCCGACTCAATCGTTACCTTTGTTACACTTCATTACACGTGGCTTTAACCTTTTGCAAAGAAAAATATTCTTCTTTTTTAAGTCGTAAATTATTAAATAATATTATTAGGTATTAAGGGTACCAAATTAACACCTTGACTGCCACGTCACCGTTAGAAATCGTTGCCCATCTTATTAGAAATTGTGTCATTTGTTTGGTTGAAATTATAGATAATAAACATAACAAAATATTATGGAGATGGAATATAAAATTTGTCAAAAATAAATATTACTACCGAATGGAATTTTAAAGTGTTATAATGTTAAATTTGAAAATGAATCAATCACAACCTTAATACCTTCTCTGTCACGTGAACAATCAGTAATTGACACTATGAATTTAATATTATCGAATAATTGAAGAAATAGAAAGTTAAACAAATTTTCTATAAATTTTATATTAATATTATATGCAATGATCGTATCCTGAGAAATTGCAATTGTAATGTTACTATATGTTACTATGCCCATGTGTTAAATATTTATATCAACATTTTAATAAACAGTATTTATTAATAAAGAAATTTTTAATTTATTAATGAAAGAATCCCTCCCCCCTCGGTTGCATTACTATCCCGTCGCGAAGAAGGAAACAAGCTGGCTCGTACTATCAGTTCGTCTGGATCAGTGAGAACAGGGTGTCGCAGTGGTCCCGAGAACATTACGTCAGGAAATAATTCACTTGCACTTTCTATTCTTCCTCCGAATTGATATTTCACGTTCGTGGCACTTTCGAAATTGAAATTAACCCCGGCATAATCAATCCACCAATCTCAGATGACTCTGCGTGCTGAACAAGAGTTGTGTAATTACCAGATGCTCCGTAACACGGCCAACTTGTTTTGATACGAGCCTCCTCGTACACCCCGGCCCTCTGACAGGTGCCGACTATATCGTGATATCGATCAATTAAATCGTGACTCGATACAAGTGAACTTTCAATCAACACGCGCTACCGTGCGCACGGAAGGGTATACTTATTTGATAAGCGTAGAAGTTCTGTCAGTTTCTATGATACTTATTAACCCTTTCAGGATTATGTCCATAAATATATGTTTTCAATTTGACAGAAAAATTGTTAATATTTGTAGAATTGTAGAAATAAGAACACGTTGAATGCAATTATTAATATTTAATTAATAATAGGTTAATATTCCAATTTGAATTGATTATTGAGCTGACACTTAGTAACTAATTAATTCTCATAATCAATATTATGTACATTATTATAATATAACACTGTTACTAATATTAATAATATCAGTAATAATTATAATAATTGTAATGTTGTATTTTGATTAATAAATCTAAATACCTCTAAAGTATCATTAATTAATTAAAATTATTATATCAATTAATAGAAATATAAGTACCTCTCTGTATACACAAAAAGTTCTACGTATAACCAAAGTTTAAGAAGATTAAATCTTGATCAAATAGATCATGTTAAGAATAAATTAAAGTTTAGACCGAATTAGTATCCATTCGTTTCAGAAGTTCTCTTAAATTACAACACGTGTACAAAGAGTTTCTCTGAAGTGAATAAAACGCGAAGTTAATTGTCAACGAAGAGGTACATCCACCACGGACAAGGTCCATCCAGAGTGAAATCTCTGAAACGGCCACTGACCTTCCTCACGGAGAGCAGCTCGCAACAAACCCGTAGCGATTCTGCACACTCAAGATATACCCGCAAAGTACGCACTATGAAGGTCGTGTGAATGCTTAAGCGTAATCTTCTTCATCGTCGCGTGGAAAAGAGAGGATGCTTGAGATCAAACGAAGAAAGCCGTGTGTGCTCGTTGATAGAAGGGGGGGGGTTAACTAGCATCGATCTCAGGATGGAGAACTAGAAGCGGCAATTAACTCAACCTCCACTATCTTTCCACGTCCTTTCTTTCAACATTACTTGCACGTTATGTTCATCACAAATTCCACGGGACACAGGCTTGATCCTCGTGTCGCGATCCTTATCTGGATCATGATATCATCATAACGATTTTTTGGAACTTTAACCCATACGCGGTGCGGTGTTCGTTTTATTACTTGTTAGAGTTTATAAAGATGTTAAAATATTTGCAAGTAATTCGAAAAATTAATAAGTCGTGTTTATAAACTTTTTTTTATTTATAAATTCTTTTTCACTATATCAGTTATTTTGTGTGATATGGAATTAGAAAAAATTCTTATAATAGTGTTAATGTGTTATCAACCCTTTGACTACCACGCTGCAACTACTAAAACTTTCATTTGGTAATATTTTTATTTTGAACAAACTTTAAATTCTGTTTCCACTATATTTTGCTATTTCTGTTATTTATCATTTGAATCGTCTAATGGGAATATTTTATATTCCTAATTACATACACGACGATTTTTAATGGAAATTCAAGTGTCACCCATATGTGGATGACATGACAATCGAAGTGTTCAAAATTGTATTACTTATCGATTTACTGTGGAATACGTTTTCTAGGTCTGGGCCATTATTGACCCGAGAATTAAAAGAAAACCGCTAGCGAGTATAGG
Organism: Anthidium xuezhongi; assembly: GCA_022405125.1. Classification (NCBI taxonomy): domain Eukaryota; kingdom Metazoa; phylum Arthropoda; class Insecta; order Hymenoptera; family Megachilidae; genus Anthidium; species Anthidium xuezhongi. Next base: position 12,064,404 of record CM039647.1, read on the forward strand.
TTCAGTCGCCTGATAATGAACATTCTTCGTCTTCCGGCCGTGTCTCCTCCGCTTTATCCGAGCCTCTTCTCTGATCCTCGAGTTGACTTATTCCCGCTCATTGTCGCCATACCAAGCCGCTCGTCCCGAGGGGGAAGAAAGATCGAGAATGCGGCAAGCAACATACGAAGCTGAAGAAGAACGCTCTTTCGCGGGAGACCGGGTTCGACCTAGGAATTTATCACCGCTACCGACAGCCATTAATATGGCATTGTACGCCCGCGGACACTGGCAGTGGCTCGTCCATCTTTTCGTGACGCCTTAACGACTGACCTACGACGCCGAACGACCGCTCTTCAAGGTACCATCCGAGTGTCACCGTATTGCGACATCCAGATCTAGATCTGTGTTTCGCTTATCTTTTATCCATGATTTAACATTATCCCAGGCAACGAGTAACACTTGTTTGTCTTTCGACGATAATTCCCAATGAATATCCAATGAACGATCAACTTTTGATTGAAGACTTGTAGAACCGAGGATAATTTAAAATAAATTGAAGCAAATAGCTAAAAACTGAAGTACTTCCACAAGCAAATACTATTTCAGTGAACGCCTAAGTAACGAATTAATAATATTTGTACTCGATTTTGTATTTAAATGGAATCTGATATCGAAGATAATTCTATCCTACTTTTTATTTTTTATTCTTCACACATCGATAATAAATGAAACTGACAAAATTTTTAGCACATATAATTGACATAGACATGGTAAGTAATAGTAATAATTTATAGTAATAATTATATTTTAATTATTAGTAGTAATAGTTTATACTTTAGTTAATAGTAGTAATTCTTTTCCTTATTTGTATCAAGATAATTTAAGCCCAACATCAAATTAATTTAACAATTCAAACCTACAAAATCGAAGATAAGCATTTCTGACTTAGCAGATAATTTCCATTAAAATACACGTTGATGAAATATTTTCGTAATGAAAGGATCGAATAACAGCGAAGCTTGATTAGCAGCATCAAACAGGTCACCGAACTATAATTCCCAGTACAGTTCTGTTTGCGGTACCGATCGGTAGCAATGGCTGATTACTTTGATGCAGCGGTGGATTCTTTTTGTCAGTAACGAGAGAGGGAAACCTGTAGGCCCGTTGATCCGCTCGCTGTCGAACGATCATTAATCATCGGACGAGCGGTGACTGTGACGTACCGATGTTTTCACCTTGGCAATGATCCAGGAAACGATGAGATCCAACGAGGGAATCCTCGATCCAAAGACGTTTCTATTCAGAGTGGCGCACGTGGTTCCATTGGTATATTGCCGGCAATCCACCGGATGAGTTCATAAGTTAAGCATTTCCGCATAGATCTTGATGCGCGCCTCCATCCAATCGTACATGGTGGTCCCATTGAAATGCACTTTCAAAAACGAAATCATTTCTTTCCCTTTGGATCCAATTCATTTTTAGTCTCGATTTTACTTCGAAACGCATGGCTTCGACAAGGAAACTCCATTACTCGCCTTGTGTTATTAATATTAATAATTAGTAATTATTAAAACGAATATTCGTCATATTTAACTTAATTCTAATCTTGCCTAGCTTTAATACTTGATAACATTAATTTAATCCAAACCTAGTCTAAAACGATGGAACCTTCGTTTCGTCAATTTTTTCGTGTATAAAAAATATGTAGTTTTATAAGGATCAAAGGATACCGTTCTTGTATGTAACAGTACAAGTATAAATGATTGTGGATGAATGTCTATGAAACACCCAGTGCATATTTAACCACGTATAGGTAAAGATTCCATCCATTAAACGGCACACGCGTAAAAGCAACGGACTAAGGATATCACGAGATTTATCGAGATATCTCGTAACTAGGATCGGGGAATTAGTAATTGTCGGATTTCACATAAACTTCACCTTAGCTTTATTGAATGGATCAAGCAGGTACTGTGTATCTATACTGAAGCTATAAAAATTCGAACAGTCGAATTTTATTGATATTCTAGTATTCGAATTATTGACACTTTAAATCTGAATTCTGTTGGTATTTGAAAATTGAATTAACGGCGAATTTAAATTATTAATTAGATTGGTATTCGATAATTTTGTTACTGGAATAATATTGTTATTATTCGAATTCTAAATTCCAATTCTACAAGTAATTGAAAATTGTATTATTTGAATAGTAGAATTATTCAACCCCAAATCTACTAAAACTCAAATTACCCCAATTGTCTGAATTATTTAAATTTTCCTTGCAATTCTAATCCGCACTGCCGGAATCGTATAAAAATGGATAATAAATCCAACATCGACGCAATAATTTGCAACATTATTCCGTTTCCGCGAGATATAACGGGAAATAAAAAAACAATAGCAGAACACGAACGGTAATTATGTCAATAGCAATTTCAACGACGGAACAATTTAAAGGGCCTCTAAAAGACCGTGTCGGAGAGGTTCCACGTAAAAGACGGTATGTCGTGTGATTAAATATTCCCGCGCGTAACACGGAAGTCCGAAAATCGACCGTGATCGCTTTAACAACTCATTTTACAAGCGAATGAACACCTTCGTGTCGCAAAATTTTATCTCTGCCTGCTTTCCCCCCTCCGCCCTCTTCACCCGAAACCCTTTCCGTATCGACAATACGGACGGCAAACGTTATAATATTTTTTTGAATTGGCTCGTTATCGAAACCGTGAATTACGATTGGCCTCTCGCTCGCTCGCGCTATGGAAACTCATTAACATTTTTCGCCCGGAGCGTTCATAAATAATGCCGCCAGTTTCAGATGGGAGCCGTGCACGGATTAAAAAAGATTCTTTAACACTTTGCGGGCCGCACGTTTCGTGGAATATTTCATTTTTACAATTTCAGTCTCCTTTTTAGCCGGCTGGAAAGATTTTATTAATAGAATTAACGGTAATTCTTGACTCCTCGTAAACGTACATATTTTTCCACGTTTTGAAAATTTAATTAGAAAATCTTTGGTATATTGGATAGCGGTTCGTTAAATGTTTAATATTTTATTTAATAAAAATTCATTAGTGAAAGTTTAATTGTAGAGGATTAAAAATATGGGATTGGTGATTGTTTAATCCAATACGAAGAAGATCCCCAATGAAGAATTAAAATTTATTCTACTCTTGTTAGTTAAAATCTAATCTAAGTTGTTATTAAACCTATAACTAATTTTATTTATTTGTCCTAACCGCGATAAATTATTTCAAAGCTTTATAGTTAACAGAATGTCATGTTTCAATTTCTTAAAACTTGAAAGTATTACGCTACAACAGTACAGGTAGTGACAGGGTGAACCGGTACCGGAAGGATGTTGCGCAAACGGAAATGCGTGCGCGACTCATTGTTTCTCTCGGCTCCTATTGAGGGATGCACCTGACTACAAGCTGCGAGTACAATAGCACCGCTGGAAGTAGACTGAATGAATAAAGGATACAAGAAATTGCAAGTCTGAAAGATCCGGACTTGCGTCATACCGTGTCCTAACCGCGGATAAGCCATGTAAGAATAATATTCGTAACCAGGGGAGGAGAGGAAAAGAATATCCCAGCTGTACAGAAGGATATTTTGAGCTTCTTAAATAACTTCATCGAACAGAAACGAAGTACACCCTCGAACATACGTTATTTGTAACTTCTATACAAATCACGTTAAAATTTCATGTAAATACAAAAATAAAAATATAATTTGTTTAGCAATGTTACACTTAATTACAATAATACTTTAATCCCTTAAAACTGAGGTCAATCTAGGATAACACTATGCATTGATTACAGTATTGAATGGATTTCAATTAGATTTTAATTAATATACTTCACAGTTTGATCCGATATTTCCAAGCTGGTTGCAGCCACCAAAAATTCCACTTGATAGTAATTTTATTCTTGACAAATTCTATATTCTATTTAATTACAAATAAATTAAAGGATTCCTAATAATATGAGCGAGTGTCACGTATAGGTGACGTGGCAGTCAAGGTCTTAATTGTTACTCTTGGGTGTTATAAATTTTTACTAAACCAATAAAATCGCCTCAACGAGATACATCGTTCGAACAAACACGTTCTCGAAGAACACATCCCGAATCACCCTGGGACAAATCTGTCATTAGATCCAACGAGCGAATCGCAAAATTCGACAGAAAAAGAAACGGAAGCAAAGAGATTCGTGCCACCCCTCGGCTCGATCATTGTGATCGTGAATCGGGCAGAAGCGCCTGTTGACCAATCAAAGAAATCACCTTCCAAAGCCGAGCGTGGCCCCCCCATCAATATTCCTGTATCGCAATTGCGTAATCATCGAACCCCCGCGTAAACGGCGAGCGTGCACGTCACGAATCACGCAAACCGGCCACCTTATGAACGCACGGGAATTATAACAGAGCCTGATACGCCTGGTACAATAACCGTTCTCTTTCTCACCCTTCCCACCATTTTCATCCTCCTCTGGACGCGCACCTATACAGCCACGAATCAGTAAAGAACCGACGAATAAAGACGGAAAAAGGGGGGAACAGACGTGTCTTTTAGGAATCGTTCGATCGCTCGTGTACGAAATCGAGGATCCACGATTGTCCATCCGGGATTTGTTGTTGTCTTCCCGTATGGCGGGTCCGGTCTGTCACAGGACTCGTGTTCAAAGTACAGGGTACGGAGGCAATGCAAAGAAAGCCAGTGATTACGCGGCTGCAACGTGACGGCCGGAGATGCTTCCTCGTAAAAGTTAGATAAACTGAAAGGACACTCGGTTGGTCGACGTTTAGAGGACCCCAAAAAGAGAAAATAGACGTCGAACGATGGTTCGGGTCGATATCTCTATTTTTATTACTAATTATAAATAACATGAAAATGTTTGATTTATGTGTATTTATAACATATTTTTAACAATTGAAAGGGTTAAGTCGAAAGTTTTCTAAAACCTTGCTTCAAGAAAGAAAAAAAATAACGAAATCACCGTAACACAAAAAAAAGAAGGGCTGGAAACAAAAGAGGAAGTCGTAATCGGGGTTTCAGTGAGAATATACAAAGTCCTCCCGAGATCACGCGGGATCCTGTCTCGGGACAGGATCAGGAAGTTGATCGGACGCATCTGGCACGCCAACACCACATCCTGCAGAATGCACGAGTCATCGCGTGGCCTACAATCAAAATGAATGAAGACACATCGTGTCGTGGGAGATCAAAGGAAAAGGGGAGTTATCGATGAAGATGTTAGTTCCACGCAAAACCATAAGAAGTCGATCAGTGGGTCTAGTCGTTTAAGGAGACACGTCAGATGGCCCCAAAAGATTAATTATTTTCGGAACATTTCCCTGGATAATTATCGAATAAAATGTTTCGATTTTTTTAAAGGACATAAACCTAACTTGGTGGCAAATAATAGCAAAATTTTGCAGGAATTTTTAAGTAAAAATTTTGGAGGTAGCCCTCCTATAACACGACTGTACTTCTACAGCACTGAATAACATGACTGTTCATTAAATGAAGATAATAGGTATATTTTGTTTCGTTTTGTGTTATAGATACGTTTATACTTTTAATAAAAATTAATACCTTGATTGCCACGCCACCCCTGTATGGGCGACACTTGAGTTTCCATTAGAAACAATCGCCCATATTATTAGGAATTTTTTTATTTATTTGGTTAAAAATATTCCCATTAAGTATTAGAAATAATAAAATATTGTGGAAATGGAATATAAAGTTTGTCAATCAAATGGTACTTTTTGTAAAAAAAAAGGAATGTTTTTAATAAGTTTCTAGAACGTAACCCCCCCCTTTTTATACTTGCTCTGGGTCTCATATAACACGATTTTTAGGAACGTATCCACCGTATTATAGGAGAGTTACCTGTGCTTTAAAAGAATTGAAACATTTTATTTAATAATTACTCAGAAAAATCGTTTTTTTAAGTCATCTTACAGGTGTACCCCCTCAAGGATCGTAAAAGGTGTTCGCAACATCAAAGGCTACAGTTTCCCAGGTTTGAAAGATTTAGCATTGTCTAACCGGCGCGTCTCGAGCGGTTTTCTAAACTGGCCTAAAAAGGCCGTGTAATGTGGCTGGATAAACCACCCACGTGGAAACTGGGTGCCGATCCAATAAAAGCGCGATCCAGGGTGAGAAGAAAGTTTCACGTTTTCACGCGATTACGCCTCCCATGATCCACATATAATAGATCCATGGTGTTGCGTTTTACCGCCCTTGAAAGGGAAACGATCGTCCCTTCGCTGTTTCGTTTTCAATCCTTTATGTGAGATCGTTCTCACGACGCACACCCCCGATCGTAAAGACTGACCATCAGAGGATGAAACTGGGTCAGTTGTGACCCAAATCTAACGAACGTGTACAATGGAGTAAAATTTTGGTGCAGAAATTTTTATTTGAAAAGTCGTGTATAATGGAGTAACTTGAAATCTAATAATTAAATTTAAGTTGATATTTATAGTAAAATAACTTGCAATTTTTCTAAATAACTTTTTAGATAGATATACCTACAAGATTTTCTGGTAACTTTTTGTATTTTTGTATAACATTTTTTTGAATTTTTATACGAAGTATCGCATTTGTTAATTAAAATATTTCACAAACTACTAAAAAAATCTATTTAGTGCCATTAAGTATAATATTTATTGCACTCTAAATTAAAATTATGAACATTCATCTCATATAAATTTCTAGCGTGCAACTGAAAAATGAAAAAACAACAATGTTTGTACGAAATTGAAACAAGCAACGCAACGATGGAATCATTTTCCTTTGTAAGATGTATCCGCTCAACGGGGTGCGTTTTTTAGGGAAACACAAAGAAAATCTACACCGACCACCCATCGTGGCCGTGGCGGCGAGGGAAATTAAATCACAATACACCTATGAGATGTGAGAATTTTGAAATAATGATCCCGGGTCCAGAACATTGGACTAATTCTTTGGAACCGGCAGGTATCGATATACGGTCGTAAAGAAATTTCCTTTCGTTAAAGAAATTGTTCTACCCCCTAAATTTTGACCCGTGCTACGTTTTTAAAAAATTTCATCTGACACGTGCAAGGTATACTTTCCCAATTTGTCTTCATTTATTCGTATTATTGAAGTTTTATCAGATTGGCAATGACTCCCATATATTTATCGAATACAGAATTAATTATTAAAGTTTTTGATTCGAAGACAATATTGTTTAAAACGAATAATCTTATGGGTTTGTGGAAATTCAGACAATTTTGAACCAATAATTTAAAAGGGTTTTACAATTTCTAGAATTGAAAAATAAATATATTATGGCATACCTATTCTGAGTTATTTGGGATTCGATATGATTTTGTACCCATGATGAAAACATAATCCAATTCATAATTTTTTAATGATTTTATTATTTTTCCAGAACGTTTTGCAATGTTAGGACGATTAAACTAAAAGAGGCAATGCAATAAGTCTTAATCTTGATAAAAGCAACTTAATCAATTTTGTATTTAATTTAAAGTAACAAGTACCGAAGCTGTCTAAGATCGAATTAAAATGAATTTTTCGACTCAACTTATTATCATATCATTTGAACAGGATTAAACGATAGTTCGAAATAGGAAAATGTCCGAAGTAAAAGTACCGTTGCCAGTTTTATTGACAGATCTTTCGCCGTACATGCATGTATATGAGCACCTTGTGCTGTTGTCAATGCGTCTCCATAAATCACGTCCGCGAAGAATCAAGGACAAGAAAGGCTTTGTAAGCTGAACGACAGGGTAGTTAGCGAGTCTCGGTCGCGGAAGTGGGGAAACAACGAGAGAAAATTTTAATAAGTTATAAATTAAAAGTCCTCCCGGCTGTCGTTTCCTTATAGCCAATCGATGTGTACTCGCCGGGCATTAACGGCGCCCGTGGTGGCAATCACGTTACGGGCAATCACCTTTGTTCAACAGCCTAACCTAACCCCCTTAACACGTTCAGTACCGTGGTTAAAACAGACATTTAACTATAAGCGCGATGTTCAGTAAAATTTCGAAAATTCTAATAATACGGAGCCAAAGAACGTCGGTAAACAAACTGGGATTCAACTCGAATTATTCGAATTATAAATCCTAATAATAATGGTATTCGAAAACTGTATCACTTAAATATTGAAATTATTCGAATTTTAATTACCACGTATTACCCTAACTTGAAAACTTCGAATGTATCTTTAATATATTAATCTACATTTATTCCCAACGTTAAAATGTATTATTGCAAAACAATAAAATAATAAAGGATACAAAATAAGATGCAAAGCCACTGTAAAAAACATCACTAAATCTTTAGTATCCATAAAAATACAACCTTACTTATCATTAAAACAAAATATTGTTATGCATTTAATAATATACAATAACAATTTTCATTATTAAAGTTTAATTATTAAAACGCGATCTTATAGCAGAGTTACAATAATATTATAAATGAAGAAATAATTAAATTTCCTTCGAAAGTTGATCTTTACTTCTCACAAAAGAGATCCATAACGGCGGGAAACGAACTTCCGCTTCGATTTCATAACACCGGGACGATTTCACTTCGATTTCCTCCAGGATCTTTTCAAGTTCGATTCGCGCACCGTCACGAAGTCAGATTGACTGAATGTTTCATGATTAAGATGACTCGTTGGAAAGTTTTTAAACCGTCCCGTTTTGCACATCTACCGAACGTTTCCTTTCTTTTTTTCATCTCCGTTGGAGATGAAGGGCCACAATGTCATTCGGTAGCCAAGAAAAGTATATCGTTCGCGGTTGTCGCCGATTCGACACGTCCAGCTTTCCATCTCCAACGAATAGAAATATAAAAAAAAAGAAAAGAAATGCCTCCCAGATCGAAATTAATGTGATTCCATCGTATTCACTCGAACAAGCTACCGTGCATTGTCCTTTTCCCGAAATTGGACCCTGAAAGGACCACCTAGGATTCAAAAGATCATTTTTTTTCGAGGAATGGAAGATCGTCTCAGTAAAATTACAAATGAAGTAGTTTAACTTCAATTGTTTGCAATTGTTTTCATTTAAACCTAAATTAACAAAACTGGGTTAAAAATGTAGTAATTGTATTTTTAAATACGAGATTTTCGTATATTGAACGAAAGAATGTTTGAATGTTTGGCTCTCTCCATGGCCCATAATCCAAAAGATACATCATTCTATGTCAGAAAGTTTTAAGGAAAAGTAATTAAACATCCACTGCCTTTGGGCAAACGAGACAGATAATAAAATATAATAAAAATATATTCCCAATTATTTCCTTTCATGAAATAGAAAAACACAAAATTATTATACTCATACTATACTTATTTTAAATATCCTTGTACATTCTTCATTTTTAAATATTAAAATTCCCAATATCAAAATATTCAAGTATTTTTGTATATCGTATGCCTTTAAATATTAAAGTTTCCAATATTAATATTCTGAATATTAATATTTCTATATTTCCAATATTCAAATTCCCAAATTTCCAAATATCCTTGTATCTATATTTAATTATTCGTGAATTAATTGCAATATTACATTTACCTCGCACTGAATTGTCAATATTCTACAGTTCATTTACAATCATCAACCTCCTCACAAATAAAACAAAAAATGGAAATAATAATGGGTGGACCTAGGACCCTATTAAGACGTATCCTTCCTTTCGTCCTTTAATACCTAATTATAGAACGATCATTTCCTGTCACGATTGAGAGGATGATCGAATGAAAGCCAGCCCATAAAAGCTTAATGCTTAATGATTGACAAATAACAATTAAACACCTGTTACGTGGATCACCATCCATCGCTTTTTTTGCCACCGTTTACATCGATTCAATCGGCTCCTCCCACGCTTCCTCTTCCTGTTTTTCACCTCGAACTTTCATTCGAGGGATTCACTGTTGTTCCCATATAACTTTTCCCCCTTTTCTTTTTTATCACCATCAGGTGATGATATTATGTCGTCAGAGTTTCCACACTTCATAAAAGAATGAACAGGAATGGTATCTTTCGAATGATAGAAACCAAAAATACAGGAAGTATCACAAAGGATCATTTGTATTTTAAAATTCAAGGTTTCTTCCTTTTGACTAATATTAATTTTTTAAATTGTTTTGAAATAATTTTCTACATAAACATATTCATATGAAAATGTACAAATCCTTAATTAATGGCATCAAACATTAATAATAAGTTATACCTATATACATTATTTCAATATTGATATGCTTAAATTGTGTAGTATAAATAAGAAATAAAAAGACAAAAGTGGATATAATTTAATTAAATCTTTACCATCGAATAAAAATAAAGAAACAGTACCAGCTATCAAAGTTTAAAGAAATGATTAAAAAAGATATCCTCTACAAACCTCTAAAAAATTCTAATTTCTAGAATTTAAAAATTAGTTTCGAACCCACCCTTAATCATTACAATCTCCCTTTCAATAAATGTCAACTTTTCTAAACAATGTCCTTGCGTTGCAAACTAAATCCCTCGGTGGTGAAGAACGTACGTAGCATAAAAGTAATGAACAGAAGGGCCGACACCGTCGTTGCCTGGAGTCGTATAAAAATCGCCACGAGATATACGACGCCGTTACCTGGATTGGAGCTAATTACCACCCAGAAGCGACGTCCATATCCCTGGTAATAGTGAATCAGCGTTAGCTGACCTCCTATTGGCGACCATAGAACCCGACCTCGGCTTCGACCTCGCCGATTTATTTGCTCGTAACGAGGTAAAAAGACCTCGTTGTACAAAGGGAGGCAAATTGTAAGGGAAACTTTTACAGTGCGCGTTGGCAATATTCATCGTCGTTCATATATCTTTCATCATCGGTGTCGTCGTCCACGGTAATCATACCTCCTTCTGTTTTCATCGTTATCGTCGTTGTTTGTTATGCAAGTCGCTACCGTACGAAGCGAGGAAAAGAGTAATCTTTGATTGGTAATCGGTCTTGCTATTTGTCGAACATCGGCAGGTGCGTTATTCCCGACCCAACTACGGGTGCCATTCTTTGACGTTAAGGGGACATACACAATTAGACGGCACAAAATTAGTCAATCTTGGAGGATTTTTTTTAATAAGAAATAATTATTCTACACCCGTGAAATTGCAGGTAATTAAGGGAAATCGCAACCTAGCTACCTTTGATTTGCAACGAAAAAACAATACTTTTATATTTAGAACATATGTAGTTTAAATATGTCGTCGGCGAAAATGAAAGAAATGCAAATTTTAAAAAATTTTCGATAAAAAATGTTTTTTTTTTCAAATGTTGAAAAAACAATTTCCGACATATTCAAGCTAATAATGTTATTAATATTTGTACAAAGTTTCGAGTCGATCGGTTCAATAGTTTTCGCACTATCGTGCACGTCATTTTGGAAACTATAATTTTCAAATAAACGCGTTTAAAGTTTTGACACCTCCAATTTTTAAATTTTTTAAATTTTACTTTGAACTTTTGGGAAAACATTCTACAAATGTAGCTCTATCATTAAAAAGAAACATCGATGTTTCGAAGGTCCCAATTGTATGGCCCCCTTAAAGCAACTGCTTGCAGACATCGAAGAACTGATCTGTAATTTCGATGTAAAATTAGGTGTTTCACGGCTATCAGACTGCAGCAAGTTTTTTATTCGACGCGTTAACGGTAAAGCGTTGAGATGTGAGAAAATTCTAATAACAGATGTTAATCCTCTTCGAGGAATATTATTTCTTTGAGCCTTTGAACTCGCAACCTCGAATAATTTCTGGAATTGATCAGTACAGTACGCCCCCCATAACACGCGTTCTTTTACCTTACATTTTACGAAGCTGATCGGTTTAACATCCAATAAACTCAGATGTTACAAAATATGGAAAAAATATGTTCGTGGAATCAACTGTAAAATATACCATGCAGCAACAGGTTTTAATGACAAAAATAAGAACCGAGCTGGCCGATGATAGACGGACAACCGTTAGGCGAAAAACGTCGCAATCAGAGATCCTTCATCATCGGAGGAAGACAAGCGGCATACTGTAGACTAATGTATGCATAATTCTATCGAAGTTGCAGTTCGAGGTCCGGGGTAAGTTTCAAGTTAAATGGTCGTGGATGAACGATACAATCAGCCGGGAGAGAAGTCGACGAAACACGGCATGGCAGAGAGATCGGTGAGAATCATCGAGAAACAAGACCTCGACCAATTACGGCAAGTAAGTAACTATCATATCGACGGCGAGGATCTTCGTCTCGTACGAGGTGCGAGATAACGAAAGATATCTTTTAATCCCGTATACACTAACGCTCAAAAGTATCAGGGGTTGTTGAGCCGAGGCTCTCAAAAATTAACCCCTTGCCGCTCGAAGGCTAACCCTTTGGCTGCGGTGTGTTTTGACAAAAAGGTAAAAAAGGTTTTTTTTTAAATCGAACAAAGAAAAATTGTAGTCGAAATTTAGTTAATTTTTATTCGAAATTGTAAAATATGTACGTGGTTTTCGTAGTTAAAGGGTTGATATCCATTACTGCATTGGTAATGCGAATAAAGAATATATTTATATTTATATAAAAAAATATAAATATAAGTTATAAATTTATGCAAAAATATTTATATATTTTTTGCAAATCTTTACAATCAAATCTTTAAAAAATCAGGATTAAAATTGATGAACAGAAAGATTGTATAGAGTGATAGTAAGAAAGTTAAAGGGTATCGATGTTAATAATGATTATTTTGAGATAATCAACGCAATTATAGATTAATATCTGCCCATTTTACTGCTACTAAAGTACATGATAACGAAAATGAGATCACAATCAAATATTCAGTTTATATTAAAAGATGATCAACAAGTGCTACAGCTTTTAATCAAAATATAATCATCATGGCAATATTTTATTGTATATCGAGTAATATACGTTACAAGTAAGTACTTTACATTTAATAATTCTGCACTAAATTCCCTGCAACACTAATATTTTTATAAAATTGTGCATTTCTTTTACAAGATATAAAAACGAAAACACGATACTGAGTTAATAATTTCAATGAATTTTTGTTCCTTTTCCACAATCTTATGAATTTATGTACCACGACTTTTGAATGGGAGTGTATATGCATTACAACGTGTGGATACACGCGTGATACTGCGATATATGTTAGCAGATAGGATCTTTAACTGTTTCGGTATCACCAGGATATACGAGGTGAATCTTTTATAAAGTGATCATTGCAATTATCTTTGAAACCTGAAAATCTCGAGATCATCTAAAAATAGAAGCGATGTAAGTCAAATTACGTGCAACTTTCACGATCCTACTTATTATATCTTTAGAAAGATAAACTTGATTTTCCCCAGACGTACCCTCGGAGTATACAAAACAAATATAGATAAAGTAAAAAGTATTTTAAAAATAAATTTTCTGTAATTTAATAATTAACCCATACACTGTATTCGTCCATTATATTAGCCATTAACCTCGTTTCTTATTAATAATACAAACGTACTTTTACATATTCATTTTGTTTTTAAAAAAAAAATACAAATTAGGTTATTAGTGGATGAATTAATTAGAAAATAATTAGGAAGAAATAAACTTTGAACTAATAATGCAAAGTATTAACACGTTAACTGCCACAGTGAAAACAGATTCCAATTATGGTAATTTCTATCGATTAATTTTCAAATGTAACTATTCAAATGAGTACTTTACACTATTAGCCTAATATTAGTAATATTCCAAATTTATTTGACCTTTTCTTTTATTAATTATTCAGATATCCAAAATTTGATGACCACCATTATTATTATTCCAATCGAACATCAAATGTATAAAACAGTGACCTTTGAAATGAAATTGTGTGTATGATATTTGAATGGTATAGAATAATAATAGCATAATTCTCATTATTGATTTTTCAAAAGAAAACTATAAAACTTGTGTATAAATAAATAATATTTAAATTTTCAATCTCAAAGCACTTCTGCAATAAATGAATATAAATTGAGTATTCAATGATCAATTTCGATTCCTAAAGCCCCATTATGTGTCACGAATTTCTCCTCATATAAATGAACAATCTTTCTGATTTTATTTTTATTACAAAAAATATTCTAAAAGAATAGCTATAGTTTAATTATTATTGCATATGCAAAATTACCGCTTATTCTTCGAACCCTTCCGAAGGAAACCATAAATATTCATTATCCTAAAATAATATAACATTTTTATCGCTATAGTAAAAAGACCCATTAACGGATCAAATATCAAGACAAATTGCTATAATACAATTGATTATCAAAATAAAACGTGAACATTCGTTCCGAGACGACCGAAATTCATGAAAAATCGGAATATTATCGACGCGTGCTCAAGATAAGAAAACCGCGGCCATTGAAACGGGAATTTCCTGCGATGCCTGTTGTTTAATTACACGATTAATCAACGCTGTCGTCCGAAACGGTCGAACGAAATCATTCGATGCGTTATGCAAACGGTGGTCCGTGTATAAATCGCGCGATTTAAAGTGAATTTATAGATAGGCATAACAAGCGTGTATATACGACGCGCGTTTATGGCCGTAACAGATTTACCGCGAGTCCCCTTTTCGAACTTTGCCGAGCTTTCACCCGTCGAAACGGTCCGCGAAATCGTATGCTTTTGAAGCCATTTGTCGCTGATCGTTTTCTAACGGAACAACAATAGAAAAAATATCGCGACAAGCGATAGAACCGCGGATGCGTTAGCGTAGTCGAGTATCGAACGTTGGACTTTGAAATCTGCACAGTCTAACTGCTCAATCGCTTTGCTAATATTCTTAGCTTTTAATCATAACAATGACCTATTTCGTGACATTAAACGTCTACCGTGATTTAATGATATAAAGGTATCATAAAATGGTACTAATGTCACATCAGATTGAAGTTTAAAGTTAACGAAAAGAGGTATATAAATATTTCAATGTTTTTATTTCAAACTGACGTGTTGATATTTATAGCAAATAATGAAAGATTTCATAACGTAAAATAATCATAAAATGGCACTTATGGTATGATATATTGGTTCAAAGCTTACAGTTTACTGAAAATAATTTGTGAATCGTTTTTTTAATATTTATTATACAAAATAGTTGGTAACAAATTATAATGGATCTATTACCGGAGCGTATATACATAACACTGAAATATGAAGTTCTTTGTACTTAAATATAATAAAAAAACAGTTTGATAAAAAAGGCCTTTTTTCATACTTCCAAAAGAATAACCCTAAATTCCAAAAGATTCCAAAATAATAATCCAAAAGAGTAAAAAACTTTTTTTAGCGGAGGGAAAGTATGTGTTAAAAATATATTATAATATAGGTATAATGGTAAACAGTAAGTCAATCAATTCATCGTTCGTTACAATAAACAACCATCCAATTTGTGCGAGGATTATTAGCGGAATCTTTATGTAGACATTTTTATCGAAGCCCAAACCTTAAATCAATACGCCGTAAACGTCATCTTATGATACTTTTATGTCATGAAATCATGTTAGACTCCATATGTCACGAAATTAATTATTGTTCGCTGCAACCGGCAGCCAACGAGCTTACATCAATAACATTAAAGGAACATTTATACCGTCATTTTCGTCGAACTTTAAGCCTCGAATTAATGTACCATACGCACCATTTTGCGGTACTTTCAGGTCGTAAAATCGCATCGGGCTCATTTGATGCAGAACGACCCAGAGGAGAAGAAAAAAAAGGAACGAGCGAAAACGCGCGCGGATTTTCCACGATGAAGAAAAAAACAAATAATACCCTTGTACATTTATCAAAGTTGTAAATTATCGAGGCAATGACAAGCTAGAGAATAGACGGGATGAAATTCGTAATTGAAGGGACGGATATTAAAATGTGAATTTATGACGTCAACGGCATAAAAGCATTCAATTGTATTGGAAGTACTTCGGTCCGCATTAATATGGATGTAATATTTTATACGGCTATAATTACTCGTAACTGTCCAAGAGGATATTCCCCGGCGACGTACAAACGAAGTGAGTAATCAGAGAGAGAGAGAGAAAAAAAAGCGCCGCGGCTAAAGCGTTTTGTATCGCGATAATATCGCTAATAACGTTGTTCCGTGTTCACGCGGTTGCGGGAATCGATGATGGAAATATAAAGAGACGACAGGCCAACGTGACCCCCGTAAAAATCCGAGACGCTAATTGCAAAATTAACTTCTTGCCTTCACGCTAATCGAAATTAATCGTAAACTATGGCGTTCATATTAATTACCCCGGCGATAACTGATCGTCCACCGTTCGTCGTTTGCCCATCGAACACGCTTTCGATGCTGAAATGGCCGCAAGATTTGTGAACCATTTCGCTTCGGACGCTTAAATAATTCCTAATAAATCGAAGGATTTTTGTTCCAAAGAAATAATTATTCTACACCCATGAAATTACTAGGGCAGTTGCAAAACTGGCATGCAACCTAACTGCCTGTAGCTTTTAATTTGTAACAAAAAAAACAAAATTGCTATATTTAGAACATATGTAGGTTGAATATGTCGTCGGTGAAAATGAAATAAATACAAATTTTTCAAAATGGCATGCATTTAAAAGAAAAAATCGATATATCGGGCAAAATTTTTGTACCTTTTCGATAAAAAAAATTTTTTAAGTTTTTCGAATTTTCCTTTGAAATTTTGGGAAAACATTCTACAAATGTAGCTCTATCGTTTAATTAAAAAAAAAAGATCGATTTTTTTAATGTCCTAAGACTTATATTGTACAAGAATTAACACCCTTCGACTCAGTTTTTTTTTCTTTTTCAAATTATAGTAATTTGATAAAGTAACAGATGCCATGTAACAATCCCAATTACAACGCGAACGAAATGTACTTAATATAAAAAATTAAACAAACTGCGTATCGTCGAGACTGTTAGGCGAACGACGGTCGCTAGATGATCGTTACTCGATGTGGTTGCTGCCCTCGGGTGTCCTGGCGAACGACGACGACGACCAGTCCCAAAGAGAAGACAGAAGAAGGAAGAGACGAGAAGAAGAGGTGGTAGCCCCTTCGCTCGGTTTTTCAAGCGAACAGGGAGGGCAAGAGAATCTGATTGCGCGGGATTCCCGCTTTGAAGTGGCACCGCCGATGTTCTCGGCGATCTCGACTCGTTACCACTACGGAATCGCCACTCTTTCCGCGATATCTTCTCTTTCGGATACGTTCACCGGGTCAACTTCGCCCGATTCTATCCCCTTCAAACTGTGTTCGACATTTGTAAAATGGTTTCCCAAAATTTCAAAGCAAAATTCGAAAGACTCAAAAAATGACAGCGCCGTGAACGCTGCGCCTCGCCGTTCAAATTTGGAGGTGTGAAAACTTTAAACGAAAAAATTGTCAAAAATTGTCAAGCTGCAACGTGACGGTCAAAGTGTTAAAGATTGTAATACGATTTTTCGATCTGTTTTGAACCTTACAAGCAACTCATCGATCAAAGGAAGTCTGGAAAAAATTCCCATTCAAATTCTCCTCACTCGTTTCCGATTTTCACCATAAAATCTCCGTAACGGAGACGTCCGTTAGAACTCTTTGAGAAAAGGTGGAAAAAAAAACGAGTAATTTAAACATTAAAGCGAATTCACTTCGGATAATAACACGTTATTATACGGTGTGGCTGATCAAAGATCCTGTCTAAGGGAAATTCCAATGTTTTTAAACGATCGTACAAAATCGACGGCCAACAATACGGGAACGGAACCGAGGTACGATACAAAGAGCCGAAATCTTAATTACCCGACGGACAGCCACTTTTCAATTTCTCACCTTGCCCCCGGGGCCCGATGGCAAAAAGTCATTGGCTATGCGTACCATGGAATATGGCGTGATACCAAGCTGACACGGTTTATAACTCGCGCTTCTTGCGTTCCCCTCGATCGACTACAGAGCTGTTCAAATTTCACTAAAAAAACCATACAGAACACTTTTCTGTTCGATACATAAATAAGTTCTCACGGTTTTTCATTAAAATACATAGAAGTGTTAATATAAAGGAATTTGTTTAATTACTTTTACACTAAATCTTCTCTTTCTTTTAAATTAAATATAGAATAGAAAATAAAGAAAATAAGAAATGAAACATGAGTTAAAGTATAGAATGATTCATTATCCTAGTAAAAATTAGCCTGCATTTTAACAAATTGTTAAATAACAAATTCGAAACGAGTCATTTTGATCCATTTGGTAGTTCTACTGTTAATCAAGGTATTACCTTTTGTTATTAATTAGGCAATAAATGGATATGTGATGGAAAAATATTTCATGTTTTGAACCCATTTTAAGATGGTGATTAAATGGCTATTTGTCGATGATTAAATATCGACCTTTTCACCTCAGCCTCATCTTCACACTTCGTCTTATTATGTAGCAAAAGGTCAATTGGAATATTTTCATTGAAATTTCATGTCTAAATTAATCGGTTGCTGTTTGTAGCATTCCTTTGTAATCGAATAACCCGATGGAAGAATCTTATAATAAAGTACCCCCTCTGTTTTTCACTCCAATTTATCATTAATATCCTAATTACCACTTCTGAAGCTTCCAAACTAATTTTGACACCTTTTGCAACATAGCAAATTAACGAAAGAAATAAAAGTAAATAGGTCATAAGTATTCGTACCTCTTTTCTCCCAAAATAAGGTTTCTAAATTTTCAAAGTTTCATTGGAAAAGAAATCTAGACCTAATTATATCCAAAAAGCTTCATCTGACATCTTTCTTGTTATTTAACTTGATAAAACAGTAGTGATTTGACCACCCTTATTAATTCACTTTAATTCCTCAAATGTAACCCACTTGTAACGAGAATGGAGTACGCACATAATCGAAAGTGTACACCTTCGTATCAGGTAATCCTCGAGTGGCGCTGAATTGGCCATAGCAAGAAGATAATGCGACCTCCGAACATTTCGGATTCCAACCGCACCAAAGAATAAGATTCTCTTTGTAACTCCCTTAACCCTTTCTGTCTCTCCTCTCGTCCCTCTGACCATTGCATCTCTCTCTGTACCCGTGGCCATTGGGTTCCTTGACTCTTTGGATAATTATGTTCCCGGGCCCTTATTCCACGACTTCGTACCACTCCATAAACGTATCGAACTCTTCTTCCGATTCAGGTCTCGATTTCTCTCTTCTACTCCCTTGTCACTTTTCAGCTCCCCCTCTCCTCCTTCCATGCGGGGTTGTTTCTTCGCCTCTTTCTCGTTTCTTTTTATTTCCAACCCTTTTTCACTTCCTCGCCTTGATCTTTCCATTAGTGATGGGTCATGATGTTGCTCAAACAGTATCAATAGCTAACAATTGTTTATCGTAGTATTGCAAGTATTAATTGCTTGTAAATTACACCTACTTGAAAGGTTCGAAAGAAATTGGTATTGATACCAACGATTCGTGATTATATACACGATTCGTCACAAAAGATATCAAATTTTTTGAATAAAAAGGAAGGTATCGAGTTTAAAACTAGATTAGGTTAAATTTGGATTGTAGTCTAATTTAAACTAGGTTAAACTTGACAAATATTCTACTCTAATTTGAGATAGATTTGGATTTTAAAATAGAGTATGGATTCTAACCCAGGTTTGGTTAAGTTAGGTTTATAATTATTTCAAATCAAGGTTGATCTAGATTACTCTTCGTGTTTAGTCATTTTCAAGTATGAGACAAATGGTAAGAGCTCCTTTTCCTATATCACCATTTTCCCTAGGAAAGTGTGTTTGACAGTCTATATTGTCAAAATTTTGTTAATACAAAATACTTGCCCTTATGGTACCTATCATGCCCATCACTACTTTTCATATCTCAAACGATTTCCTCGTCTTGCAGACGGACTCGATCCTTCTCATTCTTCAACTGTCTCACGCCTCCTCCGTTTTGCTCCTTTCCGACTTTTTGTCAAGCGGTGCGTGTTGTTGTCGCTCATCCCTGGACGTGACACTTCGTCTTCCGGCCGATTCCGGATCCAGCAGCACGAGACTGACCCACGATCGATGATCCCTCGATCCTTAGCAGTTTCTTCGTCTATTTACCACGAATAGAACACCTTATTCCGAAGAAAATATCCTACTCTTGCGATGAAAGTGTCACAACTCGAAGAAATAATTATATAATTTTTTTAAGTACTTAACCCTCTATGATCCAACACTGAATGGTAAAATTAAAATTGTATTCTGAAATACCCACTTCTAATGTGTTCCCAAACAATCTTAAACTCTACTGTAACGTTTCACAAATAGACAATTAGCTCATAAATCTACGTAACTTTCTTACACAATTAACTGTCAGCCTCGTGTATAAATTTATAATTCTCTTCTGAGAATTCAACTTAATCTTAAATAAAATAAAATGTGCAGAAACGTAGATCGTAAATTATTGAAATCTTACAAAAGAGATCGCTCCTCAAAAAAGATTCCAGATTACCGCTCTAGACAACCAATTTGTGATACGATTCCTTTATCCACCTGTAACTTCAATTACATTGTTGGTATCTATCATTATTCCATTCAACAATTGACCAAAATCGTACCAGAAAGCAAACGTAATCGCGTAAAAATTGTCTCGAAAACCGAAGCTTCTAAGCTACCTAAGAATTTCGATGTTAATCGCATTGCCGCGGGTAGACGATCGTCGTTAAACAACAATTCCCGATTCCGTGATGGTGAAACGAGTCCCGGTTAAACGTCCTGTTTCGAAATCGGCTCCTAAGAATTCTGCCAGCGCGGGGACGGCGCACAGATTTCCAGGTCTTTCATCCGCGAGCCAGAAAGAGAGAGAGACACCGAGGGGGCAATTACATCGGAGAACAATTACAGGTTGGCACGTCCTCCCAGTGCCATCGCGGCTTTTTCTATCACCGGGATTCCAAGTCGAAGAACGTCCGTGGAACGTTTTCGAGAGATTCGAGAAAGGGGTGGGTCGAAGACATTTTTATTACCGTTCAACATTTCAGCCCGGTAACGATATAACGAGAAACGACCAAAACTTAAGAGACTTGAATCCGGTCCAATAATTTAAGCACCAAACGAAAGAAAGCATAATTAGACTATAAGAACCGCATGTAACATCGCAGAACTTCGACCTTTCATAGATGTACAAATATTTATTGACAATTTGAATAAAAATTCGATTTATAGCAAATGCACCCATACACTGTTACTTTTATAGATATCGCTATAAATTTAATTTTGAATGTCGCAAAATAAAAATTCTGGCCACATATTTACCCATAAACATAGTTCGCCATTTTTCAGGTAACAAATGGCACAATCTCTGAATGAAAATTGCAAGAATATTATTTTATTCGCGAAGGAAAGATTTATCAGACAAAAGCTAACGCGCACGAGGAACGAATGTAAATAACCTGACCTAGACAAATATTGCCAATTATTATTTCGAATTTTTATTGCGAGACTTTATTCGATTGCAGAATTGAATTCGTGAAATAAACCACAGATTATTGTGGATACAGTTACGTTACTTAAAAGGTATAGTGGATAGCGAAAGACTATGCGGATATTCGCATGCCAGTCCATCGATATGACTTATCGATTCATCGTAGTGTCCACGTGGATCGAGCGATAGAATTAGGGGTTAAGTTAAGCTAGGTCGCGTCTCAGGGTCAAGGGGTTATATGTCCGGGCGACGTGCCGCGATGATTGGCGGAATGTGCCGTTTTACGAGCTTCGAGGACGCGTATCCTTACGAGGAGAGAGGGGAAAAAAGACATAACCAAGAAGAGAAGGATTATAAGCAAAGAAGAGGAGGAAGAAGAGGAGGAAGAAGAGGAGGAAGAAGAGGAGGCGGAGGAGGAGGAGGAAGAAAGCAGAGAAAAGACGATACTGGAAGCACGAGCCGTTGCAGTTATAATTTGATGCAACGCGGCTATAAAGGAGATTACGCGAATAGATGGCTATAATTTTCGTGGAAAATGGCGAAGAACCCTTTTACCGCTCTTCAAGACGACACGTCGATGACCTTCCATTTACTTCCTCTATCTCCAGCTTCGTTAACATGAAATGCCAGCACCAACTTTTATCTGACACCACATTTTTTGCGATACGAAGATATCAGTCGTGTAATTTTATTATATCGACGGATTAAATTCGTGATCTTTTCATTCTTTTCTTTACAGAAATATTGACAGTGGAATAACTAATTAATTAAAAGAGAAGAAAATATTGTATGATGCATAATTATATATAATTTACATGGTATTAACGTACCTAGGGGAGACCAGCACTTCAAATTATATATCATCGAATGATTATTAAAACGAAAGGGAAACGTGTTAATAATATATTATTACGCAAATTAGCAAGCGAATTAGCTTAATTTAGAACTTAGCGTGTCTCACTACGTATAGCAATTTCCACTGCGATGCTCAACGTGTTCAAACAAACGATTTTCAATCGAACTAAACTAATAACCTTGTTAGAGAGCATTTGTTGCCGATCTTCGTACAATATTTGTTATAAATCCTGCATTTCGTTTCACATTTAACACAAAACCTATTTTTTTCTAATAAAATAATCAATTAATTACAATTTTTACATTCGATTGGTTTCTCCTTCAATTTTTTTGCAAATTATGCAAGTTTGAATTTTATTACTCGTGAACAATCTTATTTGACATTTTCTTCTTGATTGGGAAATATATATTCCTTGTTGTAGAGTTTCCTTTCCTTCTTTAAGAAATTCGTGATACATTCATAGAAAGTTAGATGGACGAAAGAAATAACAATGAACGTACAATTTTAAAGTAAAGGGTATAGCAGGATAAAATGGTCAAAAGTGCCCTTGAACCGATTTTGACTCACAATACAAGAAATCAATCAAAAGAAAATATAACACACCAAATTTCAGCTCTGTACCTTAACCAGGAGGATAATTATGGGGTAAATGCAAATTATCGAGGTATGCCCAATTTTCCCTATTTAATTGCATGCAAAAAATCTGAAAAAATTCTGTAATACTTGTGGCGTGGTAATGTACGTTAGGGAATTTTTTCAGATTCTTTTGTCGAAAACCCTAGGTGATAGAAATCAAAAACTGAAAAAAATGTGGAAAAATGCATATTTCATATAGAAGTTTTCAAATGACTACTTTTTCCTTTTGAGGGCAGTTGTGTATTGACATGACTAATATCCTCAATTTTTTTCAGATTTTTTGGTAAAGTGCGCCGTAGTTAAAAAAATTAAAAACCGAGTTTTGAACACGTTTCATAATATGTAATAATTATAACAAAATCTACAACCCACCCATCCATAAGTATTATAAAAATAACAATATTCAATAATTATAACAATTAACAAATGAATAATTAGAAAATACATTAAAATTAATTAAAATCGTTTAAAATAAAGTAAAATTTGGTAGACATAAACAATTATTCCATATAGAACTATAAAATTATAATAATTATAACAATATTTGCAAAATTGTAATAAAATAATAATGTTAAATAAATAAAATAATTAAATAAATGAATAATTACGAAATTAAGAAATATGAAGAAAAAACTCATGCATGAGTGATTTCGAGAAACGGTAAGAATAGTCAGTCAACCATGAAATCAATGAACCATGAAATCATAATAATTATAAAATACGTTTAACGAAAATACAATTTTGTAAAAGTAATAATTATTTAATATTAGACCATAAAATTATAATAATTATAACAAAATCTACAACCCACCCATCCATAAGGATTATAAAAATAACAATATTCAATAATTATAATAATTAACAAATGAATAATTATAAAATACATTAAAATTAATTAAAATCGTTTAAAATAAAGTAAAATTTGGTAGACATAACAATTATTCCATATAGAACTATAAAATTATAATAATTATAACAAAACTTGCATAATTGTAATAAAATAATAATGTTAAATAAATAAAATAATTAAATAAATGATTAACTGCGAAATTAAGAAATATGAAGAAAAAACTCATGCATGAGTGATTTCGGGAAACGGTAAGAATAGTCAGTCAACCATGAAATCAATGAACCATGAAGTCTTAGTGTTATATAAACACGACGAATGTCAAATTCTGTCAGTCCTGTTCGAGATGTCAAAAAGTTCAGAATCAGAAGGGTGGTCTACCATGGGTCAATCTTGGGTCTATCATGGATCAATCTGGAGGTAACCATGGGACAATCTTGGATCGAGTTTGGGTCAATCTGAAGCAGTCTTCGGTCAATTTTGGATCAAACCTGGGTGAATTCTGGAGCAGTAAGTTGCTGAGTGCAGTAGCAGTGCAGTAGAAGAGATCTATGATCGGTGAGTCGCATGCTTTATGGTTCCTCCGGTTCCCATCATGTCGTAGGACGAAAGGTCCGAAACGACACGGGAACTGGTTGTAATTTTTCTTATTTTGAGCGAGCATAGTGACCACGAATGTTATTCTACAATTGTATAATAATATTCGTGAAATCTATTTGTCTATTTGCATATGCATTAGCTCAGGATAGGGGTTTTCTTGTACGTCGCGTATTTAATATTCGTATATCGAGTTTAGAATGATTTTTAAAGTATAGAAAATTGTATAGAAGTCGGATGACCCTCCGATTTCACTGACAATTTTCTTTTTAAACTTCTTACGTACAAGAGAACAATTCGCGGAGTAGATTTCGATATCAAAGTAATGATTGAAAATGTCTTTACTTAATGTTAGAACATTTACTTTGATATTGGAATCTCTCGAATATCGAATTGTAGATACATATTTATTTCTATGAAAAGTTTCTTTCATTTTTTAAACGTAGAGTCATTTTTGCATTAATTTTCGAGTCTTGCATTAGTAAATCTTTTCTAAATTCTTTCGAAATTCAGTATACTTTTATTAAAGTAGTTTTTCATTTTCAAAATTCTTTCTAAATTCAGTATATTTCTATTAAAGTAGTTTTTCATTTTCAAAATTAAATTCACTTTGCTATCAATTCTATTAAGAAAGTATTAGAGTCTTTGTCACTAATCATACTTGTTAGCTCAGGATTTTCAGCAAACATGAAGACATACGGTAGGTGAAATTTCACCTGGCCTTGTCCATTTTTATGCTCGAAGTTCATACGTGTACTTAGATGTACACGAATGAATTAGGGCAGGTGGACAAGGTGTAGTTTTAAGTTTAATCATTTTGGCGATTGACAATCGATTAGTGAATTTAATACGATACAAGTTCCATATGTGTGTGTGTGTGTGTGGTTAGGATGTGGAATTTGTATCGATTAATTGAATTAAAGTCTACCTAAAGTAATAAATCAAAATTATTTGCTCAGCTATTAGAGTCACTTACATATTCACTTTTGCATTTGAAACATTCACCATCGATTGTCAGTCGATTTCAGCAAATCAGGTATGATTTTAATTAGAGTATGATTGTGAATTTGAACTCGGGTGTCGGAGACGTCCCGGGACGTTCTCCCTAGGATTAGGCTATTTTGCACCCGGGTGGTGTGTGTGAGAATCGTGGAGTGTGTGTGTTGGTGTGATTGATTTTTGCACAATTTTTAAATATAGCATCAGGCAGGCAGGTAGTTTACTTCTGTATGAGTGATTTAGTTTTTAAGTAGGCAGGGCCAGAGCAAGCTTTCATGTTTCATACATGAGAAGTTTGTATCTGGGGTAGCATTAAACGAAAAATCGAAAAGAATAATCAAAATGCAAATGAAATTAGATTTCCAATATTCTTGATTTCGATTTTTCGTCAGGCCAAGCCTTAGTTTATAAGTCGTAGTCGTGGTTCTAGACCCGATTACAAAAATCAAGTATATCAGTGAAGTGTTCAGTGAAGTGAAATATATTTTGCGATTGCACATTCTTTTCTTTTTGGAAATAAAATAAAAAGGGAACAGTGGTGGAAATAGAATTATTAGATTGGCAATTTTTACATTATTCACTTTAACTTAGTATGTATAATAATTTTTGATCAAATCAATTTCCTTCCATTTCAACAAAACCTTGTTGCCAATCTAATAATTTCATTTCACGTATGTCTCTTTTTGTTTTATTTAACAAAAATTAAAGAGTGTTCGAGCAATCGTAAAATTTCGCGAGTGATATTTGTGAGGCTTGATTAGCCGAAGAGAGAAGAAGCTATATGCTGAAGAGGCTATATGCCGAAGAGCCCCGGCAAAATTTGCCAATGAAGAGGGGAACTATCAATGATTGTCCATCTAAAGATGGACAGTCATTCTATTGTCACTATGCTCGCTAATTTTTGCTTTCTTTCGTGTTTTCTGTTTTACAGCTATCTTTTATTTTATTTTAAACGGTACGAATAGTACCGTGAAATATTAAGCTCGACATTTTGCGAGTTTAATATCGTTCGTTACTGAATCGCGATTTTCTTTTTCTCTTTGAGTTTATAAATTCATTTACCACTTAATTTTATCATTGGCTTTTCTGATCCTACCATTTTAATATTCTTCGTTTTTCACGATTTCATTATTTAATCCTTATTCACTTGTTTTCTGATTGTTGCAGCACTAATTATATTTGCTATTTCCAGAATTTTATTTTAACAAATACTTTTTATACTTTCATTTCGTTGCTGATATTCTTATTTCAATAAATTATTTGTCACTTTAAATACCTTCCTTTCCCTTCCTCAAATCCTACATCCATTAACTTTAAGTTAGCTTGAAATTTTAAGTTCCCTCTTATATTACTATTAGTAATAAGAATATGATAGTAAATTACAAAGTGCGTATACCGTGCGTGGGAGGACGGGAGGGCACGGGACACAAGTTCTTCATCAGGTAAGAAGCTACCTGATGAAGAACTTGTGTCACTTGTAAGCACTTTCTACTTTAAACTTTACTTGTCGAATCGAGGACTGCCACCTTTTCACTCCGTTTTAACTTGTAGCTTCTTTTTCATATATTTTTACCCACAATTCGCTTTCGTTCGGTATCCTCGATGTCAGGCGCGACGTACTCGCCCGCGTTGCAAGCCGGCTGTACGCGTTGCAAGCCGGCTGTACGCGGGTCGTCGACCATTCGGTAATTCTCGGTGATCGTAAGTCATTTTCCATCATCTGGTATCTTACTTGAGTTGACCAGTGGGGGTTGGTCGTGCGGGGCTTGGGGTGGTTTTGAGTCCTGAGGGTTACTGGCTAGTTACGGGAGCGGCCACGGGGTCTCTGTGATGGGCTCGTCTCTGTTAGTCCCCCTTTCAACGGGGGCTGTTTCGAGTTCCAAAACAGGTTTCACGATGGTTCAATTCTGTGCTAGTCGGTACCCTCAGGCTTGATTCCATTCTTAGTTTACGTAAGCCGCGATCTGACTCTTGTTGGTCCTCTTAGGTGGGGTACTGGGTGGTAGAAGATGCTGGTCACTGGGGTTGTTGGGTGGCCGCGAGTACGTCGCGTGCACACGGGAATACTTTTGGATTAAAGCGAATTCTTTGCTTTGCTCGCGGTATTTTTCTCACTACTTTCTAGACTAGAGTCACTTTCTTCTGAGTATTCTTTTCAAAATTTCTCTATTTCACTTTGATTTTTCGAAGTTCCCTTCTTTTTGATATTCCATTTCAAGTTTCACTTTTCCAAACTTCCTTAATGGCAATCCTTCGAGATATGACAAGTACAGTTTTAGAGTAGAAAGTGCAGGTAGGGACCTTGTGATTAGTTTTAAGGTAGTTATGTTAAGTTAAAGTTAAGCACGGACGTCGTGGGATCATCGAGGGAACGCACAGGACATCGAGGGATTTGTCGTTTAAGTTAGTTTTAAGATTAGTTTAAGATTTTTGTAGGATGTTTATAAGTGTGAATGGGAACTAAGCGAATGGGTTCTTTTGTTTCAGGTCGGGTCACAATCGTAGCCACCTCCTCGTGGTGTGACCTGGTAATCGGTATCATTTTCTAAAGACCGAAATTTTATCAAAATCGAGTCTTTAGAAAATGATATCGAGCCAAGTGCTACGAACTGCTGTAAAATAAAATATTACTTAAATTCTTAAGTCTTCTCTTTGCATTACCTATCCATCCTCAATCCTTTATCCCAATTTAATTCTAATGTGCGTATACCGTGCGTGGGAGGACGGGAGGGCACGGGACACAAGTTCTTCATCAGGTAAGAAGCTACCTGATGAAGAATTTGTGTCACTTGTAAGCACTTTCTACTTTAAACGTTACTTGTCGAATCGAGTATTGCCACCTTTTCATTCCGCCTTAGATTATAGTTTATATTTCATATATTTTTACCTACAATTCGCTTTCGTTCGGTATTCTCGATGTCAGATGCGACGTACACGCCCGCGTTGCAAGCCGGCTGCACGCGGGTCGTCGACCATTCGGTAATTCTCGGTGATCGTAAGTCATTTTCCATCATCTGGTATCTTACTTGGGTTGACCAGTGGGGGTTGGTCGTGCGGGGCTTGGGGTGGTTTTGAGTCCTGAGGGTTACTGGCTAGTTACGGGAGCGGCCACGGGGTCTCTGTGATGGGCTCGTCTCTGTTAGTCCCCCTTTCAACGGGGGCTGTTTCGAGTTCCAAAACAGGTTTCACGATGGTTCAATTCTGTGCTAGTCGGTACCCTCAGGCTTGATTCCATTCCTAGTTTACGTAAGCCGCGATCTGACTCTTGTTGGTCCTCTTAGGTGGGGTACTGGGTGGTAGAAGATGCTGGTCACTGGGGTTGTTGGATGGCCGCGAGTACGTCGCGTGCACACGGGGATACTTTTGAATTAAAGCGAATTCTTTGCTTTGCTCGCGGTTCTTTTCTCACTACTTTCTGGACTAGAGTCACTTTCTTCGGAGTATTCTTTTCAAAATTTCTTTATTTCACTTTCATTTTTCGAAGTTCCTTTCATTTTGGTATCTCATTTCAAGTTTCACTATTCTAACTTTCTTTGATGGCAATCTTTCGAAGTAAGATAAGTACAGACTTAGAGTAGGAAGTGCAGGTTAGGGACCCTGTATTTAGTTTTAAGGTAGTTAGTTAAGTTAAGCATGGACGTCGTGGGATCATCGAGGGAACGCACAGGACATCGAGGGATTTGCCGTTTAAATTAATTTTAAGATTAGGTTAAGTCGATTGTAGGATGTTTATAAGTGTGAGTGGGTACTAAGCGAATGGGTTCTTTTGTTTCAGGTCGGGTCACAATCGTAGCCACCTCCTCGTGGTGTGACCTGGTAATCGATATCATTTTCTAAAGACACAAAATTATATAAAAATCAAGTCTTTAGAAAATGATATCGAGCCAAGTGCTACGAATTGCCGTAAAATAAAAACTTACTCGAATAATTAAGTCTTCTCTTTGCATTACCTATCCATCCTCAATCCTTTATTCCAATATAATTACAAAGTGCGTATACCGTGCGTGGGAGGACGGGAGGGCACGGGACACAAGTTCTTCATCAGGTAAGAAGCTACCTGATGAAGAACTTGTGTCACTTGTAAGCACTTTCCACTCTAAACTGTACTTGTCGAATCGAAGGCTTGCCACCTTTGCACTCCCCATTAGTTTATAGTTTACATTTCATATATTTTCACCCACAATTCGCTTTCGTCCGGTATCCTCGATGTTAGGCGCGGCGTACTCGCTCGCGTTGCAAGCCGGCTGCACAAGGGTAGACCATTCGATAATTCTTGTTGATCGTAAGCCGTCTTTCATCATCTGGTATCTCATCTGAGTTGACCAGTGGGGGTTGAGTCGTGCTGTGGCCTGGGGTCGGGTGGGAGTTTTGGGGGTGCTGGATAGTAACCGGGGCGTGTCTGCGGCCTTGATCGATGGTAGTTTCAGACTACCCGATCGGGGTCGGGGTTTGTGATGGGGCTCGCCTCGGTCAGACCCCCTTCAAACGGGGGCAGTGGAAAGCCTTGTCACAGCCCTCGCAGGCAACGTCTCTCTCCTCTATCTGGTACGCTCAGGCTCGACTCGATTCCTTGATTGATCTACGTCATGATCAAGTTCACGTAAGCCGCGATCTGGCTCTTGCTGGCCAACTTTGGTGGGTTACTGTTGGTGAAAGGTGCTGACACTGGGGTTGCTGGGTGGCCGTGAGTACGTCGTGTGCACACGGGGATACTTTTGGATTAAAGCGAATTCTTTGCTTTGCTCGCGTTTCTTTCTTATTAATTTCTTCATTAGAGTCATTTTGCACTAAGTATTCTTTTCAAAATTTCTTTATTTCACTTTCATTTTTCGAAGTTCCCTTCATTTAAATATTCTATTTCATTTTCATTTTTCCAAACTTCCTTAATGGCAATCCTTCAAAGTAAGACAAGTACAGACTTAGAGTAGGGAGTGTAGGATAGGGACTTTGTGATTAGTTTTAAGGTAGTTAAGTTAAGTTAAGCACGGACGTCGTGGGATCATCGAGGGAACGCACAGGACATCGAGGGATTTGCGTTTAAATTAATTTTAAGATTAGGTTAAGTCGATTGTAGAATGTTTATAAGTGTGAGTGGGTACTAAGCGAATGGGTTCTTTTGTTTCAGGTCGGGTCACAATCGTAGCCACCTCCTCGTGGTGTGACCTGGTAATCGATATCATTTTCTAAAGACACAAAATTATATAAAAATCAAGTCTTTAGAAAATGATATCGAGCCAAGTGCTACGAATTGCTGTAAAATAAAAACTTACTCGAATAATTAAGTCTTCTCTTTGCATTACCTATCCATCCTCAATCCTTTATTCCAATATAATTACAAAGTGCGTATACCGTGCGTGGGAGGTTGGGAGGGCACGGGGCACAAGTTCTTCATCAGGTAGCTTGCTACTGGTGTGTTATGTTTTCTTTTGATACGCTATCGAATGGTGTATTGTGAGTCAAAATCGGTTCAAGGGCAATTTTGACCATTTTATCCTGCTATACCCTTTTGAAAGGACCCTGATTGGTACATTTAGTGTTAATAAGTCGATACTAAATAACTTAGAGTGTAAAATTTCTTACATTTTTTTAACTATCTTGAAATGAAAATAATGAACAATGTCGGTAATTGAAGTATTAAAATTGATGAACAATCCGATAATTACTGAGATATTGCCGGTAACTTTTTTTTTACAGATCTTCATCGACCCTAAGTTGCAGAATACGTCTGTGACTGATAGGACCAAAAATTTCTTTACACCCTGTACAAAGTAAATTTTTAAAGTAAATTTTAAAGTACGTTTAATGTTAATTCTTATCCAACGCGTTCTCCGTCGATCGATCAAGTATATTTCTTCTCATAATTCATCAATTATCGCCACTTCCCCTCACTTGTTCGAAATGAAAAAAGAAGCAAGACCAGCCTGTAATTTAACAACTTGTACCATTCGAAAAAAAGAAAGAAATTGCACCATGCGCTACAGTCAATATTAGTTTAACCCCCCTGTAAAAAATGTATCGTGTTACAGCGAAAAAAGGGTACGGCACAGGTAACCGAACGTCTCCTACCATTAGTGATATATCGTACGCGTGGAGTGTTATCAAAGCATTATAGACAATCATTATCCATTCGCTCGTTAGGAGCGTGAGTGAAAGGGGTGGATCGGAGGATCGTGTGGTAAGCAGAGCAAAGAGAGAACAACCGTGCGAGATGGATCCACGGATCCGTGGATCGAACGTGGTCTGTGCAGCTCATTTTAAGGTCAGCCGTAAACGAGCCGAAAGGTCGGCCGAAAGAGGGTTGATGGGGCGTGGCGGGCATAAACAAACCTCATGCCATATTTCGCAACAACAAATCAACTCGACACCTCGTGGCGCTTCGTATAATCAGCTAATTCGCGATAACAACTTAATTCAGGCCTCCGTGGCCTCGATTAAACAAAGCGTAACTACTTAATTCGTTTAACGAGCGGTGTTGCGCGGTAGGGCGTGCAAAGCATTGGCTGTTTGCGAAGGTGCGAACTTTACGCGTACCCGGTTACGTGGCCATTTTTCACAGTGATTTTCAACCTGAATCACCTACGATATAGTAGAATTCATATGCTCTAGTAGAAAAGTGTGAATCATCGAGGTGAACGTTAACGCGTTCACTGCCACGGTAATCACTGGTGACCGGCACTTCGTATTTGATATAATTAAATAATTAATAAAAGAAAAGATAAAATAAACTGTGATTATTGCTAGTATTAAACTAATAGTAAAGCTTAAAATGTGAAAAATATCTGTGCAAACTTTCTATTAATGTTTCAAAAAGTTTAAGATCTAAAAATAAGCATATAAAAAAATCCTAACAAAGTTGAGAACCGCTATGTTACAGGACTGATCGAAGCCAATCGATTCGTCCGGTCATTACACGGTAATGATCATTACCACACGGCACATGTGTTCCTCGAACTCGTCGATCTCGCCAAAAATCGTCTGCCTCTACGCCATTCGAACGAGTTACTATGAAAAACGCACCCGCTAACTAGTATCTTTTTTATCTGTCCTTAGAATGCAATAATTGGAGAGTTCGAGGAAAAATACGATTAGCCAAATAAAGCGCAGTTTTCAGGATTTGTAAAACAAACTTTGTGAATTCTCCTCCAATCAAGCACGATTCAAAATTGAAGATTTTTTTCTCTTTAATAATGAACTTCTATGACTGGATACTAATCATGATTTTAGGCGAAAAATTGCAATTTTTGTACATTTTGATGAAACTTGTCAAGATCATTGGATCCTTTATTCTTGTACTTTTACCGCAATTTTTTCAAAATTATTAGAGCACGTCTTTTAGCTTTGCAAAATAAATTTCAATTAATTTTGAAAAAGGCATTCTGTTCCAGAGGGTAACACGGTATTCAAAGTGTTTATTTATTCGTTCATGCATTATTGTCTTTCAGTGCACACTCTTTAAGGTATCCGAAGAAAGCACACAGGACCTTGTAAAGGGCCAGGTTTACGTATCCTTTAAAGCGTTTCTCCTCTCCTCTTACGAGAGTTCACCAGGTGAAATATGACTGTTTGAACCCGGACACGTTTCCTGTTACTTTTACAAGCGCCAATTCCGGCTCGCAACATTCCAAACTATACTCTAAACCACGCTTACAAACGATAAGAACGCTTTTCTCGGAAAAGAAAAAGGATTTACTGTTACTCTGTGTACCGTATTGTATCGGGTAATCAGTCGTGTTATTCTTCACCTGCGGTACATACCGGCTAATTTTTTTTTAATAATCCTGCCCGACGCTGTTAGCCGCGAAAGCATCTCAAAATACGCGAGTCATCCTAAAGGATACTAATAAATAAATTCGAATAAGTCATTACACGATGACTGTTTCGTGTCATGAAACGATACCGTGCTCTTTGTATTTGTAAAATTTACACACGTGCTGTACGGTTTGTCGTTATACCCTTCAATAATTCATTTAATGCGAATAAATTAATTAGAGTACTCTCTTTCGTGCACATATTTTATCTATTTACAATGCTTTTATATAAAAATAAAATTAAAATTAATATTTTTATATCAAAAATGTTTAATATTTAACATAAGAAGCAATTATATAATGTAATGGAAACACGTAAGTATTTCAGAATGTTTGCACTGTTTTTTAAAATTAAATAATAAAATAATTGACTCGGTTAGCCAATAAAATAGAGAAAAATATGTTTGTCTACGAAGGATTAGTGCCTGAAATATTAGAAAAGTAATTGCATTGAAATTAAAAAATTAAATTAAGTTTAAATTGTCTATCTCAGGATTAGAGATTCATCGATGCGATACTTGGAAAGAACTCAATTTCCTGACAACGTGTATCCATTGAACGAGTAATAAGCACAGGCCAGACTATTCAAGGGTATAGATCATTCTTCGAATACGGAGGTGGAGCAAAATAATACGTATGTGACCGTGAAAGCATTGTTCTGATGACTTATGGTAGACAACTACACATTGAGAAACTCTGCAATAATATACAACACGCTTACGACTTACACCGCTTACTTCGAACGCAAGGTGTACCATTAACCCCTTATTCTGTTACAATATTTTTACATTCCTTTTCACCGACTCAACAAATTATCATGAGAAAGGGAACCAGAAAATTTCTTATTTATAAATTTAATTTTATATTTTATAACCTATCATGCATAACTAATTAATATTAATGTTAAAATTTAATGTGGGTATTCTTCCAATAAATAAATATATTAATTTTTTTGTTCAAAATACTTCACTAATCAGTAATAGTTGAGTAATACGATTCTTAATAATTGTTTAATAAATGAACAATTATTATTCATTGTTTCTTATTTCCTATTTTTATTTACTATTAATTATTTATATACGATTAAAATACTACCTGTTACTTCTAATTTCTGTTTCCTTATCTATTTGTTCACAATTTTTGTCAATTTAATCTAATATAATTTTATCTTGAAATACAATGAAAGAATAAGGTACAATTTTTTTAATGTATGAAACTTTTCCGTCTAAAAATTCTATGACTGACTTTAATCGAACTACGTTTCACGGTTCTAGGCCACGACTGACCCCACTGTCAAACACACGTGTGCATTTTATGTCAAATATTTGCAACAGACTTAACACTTTTTGTTTCATCAGCGCATCATTAGAAAAACTTATCGTCTACGCGATAATCGCTGAATCTCCGCTAAAAAAGCCGCAATTGAAATGTTTCGAAAATTGCATACATTTACAGGACCGATATTACACTGTTTCGTATTCCGTTACAGGTGTTTCGCAAACGAAGAAAATCGCGTGTACAGCAAGTTGACCCTATAACGCGTAACCGTTGCCATGATGAACCTCGCTATCATGAATTCAACGATAAACTACTTTTAAAATGAAGAAACAATTGCAACGTCGGCCATGGAGAATCGTTGAAATTGCAAGTAACTAATTCGTGGTATGAAATTGTGATTGTCGTGGAACATTTCAATTTCTTTTGTACAGGCGACACGGAATTATGAAAATTACCCTGTCAAACCGTGTTTGCGTTGTCCGGATGACTAATAATTGAGAACGAAGAAAACTTTAATGAAAGAAACAAGCGGGGAAGAGAAGAAAAAAAAACAAAGCGATTGAACGAGTAGAAAGTAGTAATTTAAATTTTCTTATAATGCAACTGGCACGTTAAATCCCATTAACGGCTCCTACCACACATTTTTCTTAGTGATTCAGCAGAGAAAATTAATAAATTTCATAGTCGTAATTGAACTTTTACGCAAACCTCGATCTTTCGACGGTTCCCAAACTGTGGATCGCGAAAGGTTTTATAAAATCACAGAATTAACCCCTTGCTGTATCATTTTGTCCACAAAACTAAACATTTATTGTTGTAATGTTAACACATTGTATGCAGGTATATTTTTGAAGAATTAACACCTTGTCGTATCATCTTATCCACAAAACTGAATATTTATTATTGCAATGTTAAAACAAGCAAAGACAAATTTAATGTTATATATCATTTTTATATAACGATAGTATAATATACCAATTGTAATTGGAATTACACTTAAGATCTAATTATAATAAAAATAAAAATCAAGATGCTCTTGTCAAAGTATAAGCTGATTTTTATTAATGTATTATAATTCAGATTCCATCCCTTATTTGTTTCGTTTTCCATTTTATTTCCCGTTTAAAAGGAAATGTAGTTCTAATGTTAAACAAACCAATCGATGACCAATCACCGAACGGATATCAACAAAATTCTCCAACGCGTTGAGAATCGTTCGTAACACCAGATCCCCTCAATCAATCGAGAAGATTGTTTACAGAGAATACGTGGGTCTCGTCGTTGATTTCTATCGTGATGAACCACCAAATAAAATGTAACAGGAGGAGGGAGAAAGGGACGAGGTGCCAATAATTCCCGTGTATATAGCGAATCATCTGAAAAGCCACCGTGACGACGGCCTTCCAAACACGAGACACGAAACCGCACCCCAAAAGGCGCGTGACTAGGGTCCCAAGAAAAGAAGAAGAAAATCAGTCGAACTGAGACGACGATGATGATGAAGACTGGCGAGCGACGAAGGAAATCGACCACGAAGCCTCTCACCCCTTCTTTTAAATCGTGTGCAATCACCTTTCGCGGCGAAACTCGGGGTGTCGAGAGTGGCCCGGCTACCATATTATTATCTTCTAATGCCAGCAGCATTGTACCAGCGGGAGACAGTGGATGCGAATGAAAGGGGAGACTTGTCTGCGAGGAAGAAAAAATAGAAAAACACGAGAGACGGGAAGGAGAAAAATGAAAACTCGACGATCGACGAATCCACCGACATCCTTTTCAAACTTGCTTGCTACTTTCTTCTTCTCTATTCAACGATTCACTCTATCCCCCTTTAGGCGTCCTTAACACGCTCCTTTAAAAAAAGGAAATATCATTTCTCCTTCCAGTCTCCGTTCGCTTGTTCTCCTTTCGGGCCCTGTCCCGACCGATTTCTGTACAACACGCTACTCGGCTAATTTCTTCGCACCCGCCCCAAAAAAATTGAATCGACGCCCGTGTGATTTTTGTCGTTCGTTAGAAATTGTTGGTAACATCTGGGACCAGTCGAGTGTCCATTGGAAGCTAGGCTAAATTACTTTTGCCAAATTTTTGACGATGTCTCCATTCTTTGTTGATACAGAAATTTGTACCTTTAATAAACGATGCTCTTCGTTTTAAAAAATGTACGTATTTTGCTGTAAGCCTTTGAAGATATAGCTTTGCTGCCAAATTTGTTTAATAATTAACACTTTGATATTATTTGATATTATTTTCCTATTAGATACTTAAAATTATGAATTTTTATTTCGCCGTGATGTTCTATAATTTCAATTTTCTATGTTCTCAAATGGAAATAGTCAATTATTTTTAGAAGATACAGTAATTATTCTATTGAATTGCAATTTATTCAATAAAAATTTCAAATATTGCTTTAAAGTCAACATGTACAACCTTTTTTTAAATTTCAAATTATTTCAAATCAATCAAAATACCACAATATTTTTCCTAAGTTACAAATGAATCAGCTCCTGTGTTCGATGGTAAAGTTAAATAATTTTGTTTCATGATGAATTCTCTAATAAAACACACCCTTTTTAATAGTATCTACGTTCTTAACTGTCTAATAAATTCCTCGATAATGAAGAAGCATTGGAATTCTCAAGAGCAACTACAATCGCAAAATTGACCCTGGGAATGAGACTTCCCTGTCTCGAGTAATTCAATTTCAATTAAATTTAAGTGTCTCGGAATGTTCAATAGCGAACAATCAATCTTAATTCAAAAGACAGTGTGAAGAAAGGTGTACATATGTACAGGGTGTTCAGGTAATCGCGATGCAACCGGAAAAGGAGTAATTCTTTAGAAATAAATTTAATAAATATAAGATTTCATTTACAAGGAAGTCGAATTTAAAAATTCTTCAAAATTCTTTACGCAATTTGAACAATTTTTGTTTTTAATAAACAAATGACAAAGTTAATTAATGGTAACACACATGGGTGACACTCGAATTACCATTAAAAACCGTATTTGGTTAAAAATATTCCTGTTAGATATTTGACATGATAAATAATAGAAATACCAAAATATTATAGAAACAGAATATAAAATTTGTCAAAAATTAAATTATTACCAAATTAAATTTGTAATAGTAGCTGCAGCGTAGCAGTTAAAGTGATAAGTAACAAAATTTAAACTTTTGCTTTTTAAGCAAGAAAATAATAAATTTTCAAAGTATATTGATAATTATCAAACAGAAGAAAAAAATCACTGTCAGAGCTGAATAGATATACCCAAAATACTTTCTTACCCCACGATAGATTTTCATCAATTTTTCCATAAAGAAAGTATCAGAACTCAGAATCCCTAAAAATCATACACACAGCAACCCTGATCGTACCAAGTTTGCTAGAACACCCCGTATACACGGCCGACGCTTTAATTCCGCTTTGATTACTCGAACTCGTATAGAAAACAGCGGCACGATACGCTTACTAGGAGGTGCAAATTGTCCCATACTCGTACGGAACGTAATTAACATCGTTACGCTATTATAATATAACAAAGATGTACATAATCCCACGTGCAATAAGAACAATAATCGGCATTGTTGCTATTTCAATTACCCTCGTCGTTATTTGCTAGAAGCTCGCACTCGTCTTCTCATTTATCATACATTTCTTTGTTTTTTTATTTAAACACCACTTCTAACGAACTCGTTAGCAAATCGAGGTATTATTCGGTCGTGGTGTTCTGCAAAACTTTCAAGACGCCAAAAGGAAATTGTGCGACGCATCGCGAAGAAAGTTTCTCGTCTCGCGACAGACACGGTGAAGATGATTCGTGTCTCTTGTCCAGTCGCGTCTCACCGTCGAATCTAAATGTCAACGTGTTGTACACTCGTGTTCTTGCGAAAGACACGGAAATTAAAATTAAGAGAAACATTTGAAGAAACTCGATTACCTGTATCTGTTTAATATTACTTCGAATTAATTCCTCGCGAAGATGGACAAGAATAATAATAAAAATCCCACATACAATAATATTTTAAGTACCTTTTTAAGCAAATGGTTCCTATATTAATTAAGGTGCGATAGTATTCTTAAAAATATAGAAGTTCAAAAAACATGGGGTTTATTATATTGCACTTAGTTCACAGAGGATTAAGGGGGGATCCTGGTCCAGCGTAGAGAAAAACTATGGCGTCTTACCATTTTTCTATTCAAAATATACAAATGTATTCGACTTCAAACATTTCTGATGCATTAGTATTACTCGACAAGATTACAAAAATAAAAGTTTTAACTGAAAATATCGATTTAAACAGAAGTTATAGATTATTTTATGGAACAAAGGCAAACCCTAAAAGAATCAAGTTGATTTTTAACCTACATATCCCTAGTTTATACGAATAGACGCTAAAATGCGATTTCAGTATCGTATAGAGTGACAGTGGAGTCGAAGTTCGGTTTCTTTTCCGACACACCGTGTGTATTCATCGCAAAGGGGAACGGAGCGCGTCGAAAGGGTGGCGTAGAATCCGCAAAGAACGAAAGACAAGAGAAGCATCGAGGCCCGACAAAACGAAACGTTCGGTCATGGAAGAAGAAGCCGGCTGATATAATGGATATCTTTATTATCGAAGGGAGAGACAGAGCCGATTGGGAGCCAAGTAAAGTCGTCGTGGTATCGCCAACAGCCCCCTCCCCCTCCCACCGCCCCGACCCCAGAATCAAAGACGACGACGACGACGTTCCGCTCGGAGGAGGCTAACAGAACTTCGGTCCAATTGGTCTACCCTTCCTCCTCCCCGGCATAAATATTGATGAAAACGATACATTTATACGCGAACGACAAGTCCGTACGCGGATAAAAAGTTAAGAGATTTATCGGGATACGGCCTCGCGACGACAGCCATTTCTGCGCCGATCATACATCAAGCAGAGCCTTCACAATCCGATTCCGATCGAGCCTGATCCTCGTACGATTCCTGTTTCTAGACCGATCCAACGTTCGATTCGTTAAAAAGTGTCGTTTCAGTCAGATTCTTGTTTTTTTTTTTTTTTTTTTTTTATTTGCTTCTCATAAACTATTTGCATCATTTTGTTGAAACAGAAAATGAATCTGTAGCGAGGAAATTTTGTTCCCTTTTGTCGAACATCGATTTGTTAAACCTTAAGGGCCTATACAATTAGGACCTTCAAAAGATCGATCTTTTTTTTTTAACAATATTATAACAATATTGTTTTTTTGTTGCAAATCAAAGGCTACAGGCAGCTAGATTGCACGCCAGTTTTGCAACTGCCCTAACAACTTTGTGCGACGGCTCCGCCATTTTAAAGTTAATTTAAATAAAAAAAATTTGTTTGTATACCTGAATACATTATTTCAATGTACCTGCAATTTCATGGGTGTAGAATAATTATTTTTTATTGAAAAAAATCCTCCAAGATTATAAGATATTTATATTTTTATTTAAAACATTATTTTTCTAATATATAAAATATATCTTGAAATGATCTGGGCACCTAATTTTAATTAAAATATTCTCATATATTTCTCAGGTTAGATCAACGTCAAAAACGACAGAAAGTTTTTAAAAATATCGATCGAACTCCTTCGATTAATTAATTAGTGGAATGTGATAACGTGTAAAAACAACATCGTTCACGTAATGACCCGATAAAATGTACATAAAAATTCTGATTGAAAATGTTACGATTAATATGTGGCACGACACCTTTCGTCCAATCGTTTAATTAAGAAGATATTTGATTTGGGACGATAAAACAATTGGAAAAAATCAACGAAACGAGCTGTCGATTGTGTTTGGGAACACTTCTTTTACTTCACTTGCGAACACGTTTTGTAAGCATCGTTAGAACCGGTTCTTTTGAACGCGTGGCATCGAACGAAACACGCCAGGAAATTATTTAAGACTTTAATCTTGCTAATTTAATAGCGAAGTGTACCGCAAAAAGAACGTTTCGAAGGGACGGCACGAAAAGAATCAACCACTCCGCGCGTTAAGTTTCATTTATTCGTGTTACATCAATAATATCGATCAAAAATAAAGACAACCGAAAGGGTGAACCTATCAATGAATTTGTAAACGTTTAAGGTTGATACTTGAATATATTTATTTATAACAATGAAATAATTGTCAAAATTGAAATTGAATATATTCTTTCTGAAAATTTTATAGAAATAGTGATTTTATTTTATTGAATTAATATTTTATTATTTTATAGTTATTTTATTGGTGAAGATAAATTTCCATTCTTGACATAAAATTAGCCATTTGATTTTTTCACTTGTAACTAATTAATAAAAAATTATACGAGTCGCTACCTAATAACAAAAACAAATTAAACATAGATGTTAATAATGATTCATTAAACGTTCCAAATTTTCTAACAAACTACCTTGTTCGCATTTTATATTAAAACCACTAAAGAAGAATTAACATAATAATTTTTTTCAAAATTCAACCTTCAAATTGATACGCTACGAATGGTATCTTGCGATACTTTTATGTCATGAACTCTCATAAGAATTTCTGTGTTTCAAGATCGATCATCCGATACACAACAACCCAATAAACATACGCGATATTTTTCATCGACCAAGAACGTTTCTTTGCGATACTTTTGCAAAGGACAACAAGACGAAACTACGTTTCCTAATACAATCGCAGAAGTTTCGAGGTATAACGCGACATCTCTCGTAAAGATAACATTGAATGCCGATTACGATGCAACCGATCGCCTCACCGAGAATGTTTTCTTGCGACAAGATCCCTGGACGGGCAAGGGCCCCCAGGCCCCTTTATTGGATTTAGTCCCCTAATGATTTTGTCAAGCCGGGGATTGAAAAGAACCTGCCAACATTCCGTCGTGACTCGTTCTGCATTCGAATTTGGCGCTGTAACCACGCTCGCCTGACCGTCGATCTGCCCCCTCGTAAATTATGTTTCACGGATCGTAACCCATCACCTAACACAATTGTCCGCGAGCAACGGTCGACAACGAGATCATCCCTTAAAATTATTCGATTATTCCTACAATAATATCATACCCGATCTCTTGATTTTACCAGAAAGTAATAACTTTTGATGCAATTGCATTAATATGTACAATATAAAGAAAGAAATTTTTGAATCTTTAAATCTTTAAGCATCTTTTATTTTAATACAAATACAAATACGTCATTGACAAACCTTTTTGGGAAAAAAAATTAATTTCTAAAATATGAAGCCACCTGCATCCATAAAAATGTTAAACGCGAAATGCCGCATCTACCTGATTTTTAATATTACCTGGTCCTAGTTTTTCAGCAATTAGAATTAGATTATTGATTATTTTCATTTTCGACGTCCAAAATGTTTGAACACCACTGCACTATGTTACAGTAAACAGGTATTAAAGAAAAGATAAAGATTTACGACCCAAAACTCAGCAAAATGTTACGTGCATGCAACTTTGTGTATCAATGGGTTAATACAACCCGATATAACAGAAACAAACAAAATAGAACAGACGTCACGGTATGGAAGATTAATTATTGAGCAACAAGAAGCATCGACCTTGTTACCACGATACACAAAACACGGGAGTCCAATTATTTCCTTAAATGCCGCACGGTATCAAAAAGGATATTCACCGTCGGTTATCTCGCTATTACGCGAAACTAATAAATCTTTCTCGCGGTGGATACATACATATCGTTTCTTTCTTACGCGACCGATCCTACCACCGTTCCGAGAACGGGGCCCTCGATCATACACCATTAATTATCCACACAATGCATGAGGATTAGGTTTTTCTGAATCGAGAGGACCGCCGAAAACGTATCTGTATGTACGCGCGCCCGACGCATCGATGCACGTCAACTCTAAATGGAAATGTCTTAATTATCAGAGCACGTAGTGTTGGGCAAAAAGTGTCTTCAACCGTTGCCGCCCAACTCCGTTTATACATACACACGACCATAACGATTTTTGCCTTTCAAGGCAATTTTTTACAAAATTCGAACACCTAACTTTCGTCAACATATTCTTATAAATGCTCATTAAATTGAGTCACGA
The DNA here is from genome assembly GCA_022405125.1 of Anthidium xuezhongi. Classification (NCBI taxonomy): domain Eukaryota; kingdom Metazoa; phylum Arthropoda; class Insecta; order Hymenoptera; family Megachilidae; genus Anthidium; species Anthidium xuezhongi. The sequence goes on from CM039647.1 coordinate 12,106,952, forward strand.
TTTATTCCCTTTTATCGCGATTTTGTATCTATATCTAACAGTTCTAAATTATATGGATCTATATTTAACGGTTTTGCATTAATTGGTCTTCTATACATGATAGTTTTCGATTTTATGAATATAGTATAATTGCAGTTGTTATTTATTGCAGTAGGATACTTATTCTTAGTTTCAAATAATTATTACAAGCCAAAATGATTTTAAACTCTGTTACATTAAATTACATACTTCTAAAAAATAGTAATTGCTAATATGTGTCCCAAATTATTAAAAATTTATAAACGAATTGTGAAGACAGTAAATATGGTTTTAAATTTGAAATACCGCCATCTTGTTATGTCTAAATCTTAGCTACTTACTTCAATGCCATCTACAGCGTTGATTGCTCACTGAATTGTATAATGTAATTTTTCTCATTTTAATTAGTAAAAATTACCTATATCTAAGAATTCTGTATCAAATCGCTCCATTAAATAACAAAAACAATCAAGAAACAATAGTATAAAAACTATGAAAGAATGTATGCAAAAAGTTAACTAATTTTAAACTGAAATTTGTATTCATGCTATCTGTATTATTCAATACAGTCAAAAGGTAATATAGTCAAAAAGTAATCACTATAATTACTCACCTAATCACTATAATTAATTAGCACTTTAAAGGTAACAATCACGAATAGTTTTACTCAATTAAATCTCACTAAATTAGTAAAAAGTCAGTTAATTCTAACTATCGTTGCACCGTAGAATCTTTCGAGAATACGCGCTTAAAACATGGCCGACTTGCGCATGCGTGCTACTACGCTAGTCAGTAGCTTCCATTTGATTTTCTTTTTAATGTTTATTTAATTTCATTTTTCTTTTTTAAATAATTTTTAGTAATTTGTTAATTCATATCAACATATATACAGAAAATATTAACCGAATTTCAAAATTATAGTTATTTTCGCAAAAGAATGGTATCATTTTGCGCAGCTCGACTAAACTCAAAAGATACTTGTGCTGCCCTCACATGGCTTACTTTCAAACTTATTAATCATATACATAGCGAGTAAAATGTACGGATACAAAGATAACAATTTATATTTACAATACAATAACTGTATAATGATCTAAGAACGAAAAGGACATTATGAAATGAATGTGAAAGAAAATTGTGGTCAATGAAGAACTTAACGAAAAAGTTTATAACATACAACTGCGTTCAACAAGAATTTAAATTCATGAAACTTTCTGATCACCGGATATTGTGGATCGTGTCATCCGGCGCTTGCGTGTTATTCTTGGTTACGGAACAAATTAGAACCAATCAAAACCAATGTGCGCAAAATGAACGAAAACTCGTTTGCTCGAGAATACTGTTCTCTCATGAAAGCTGTAGTATGAAAATGAACCAATGATTGTTTCTACTTTTTGCGCAAGTGCAGTAAGTGCAGTCAATGCGAACAAACCTAATGTCGACCGACGTGAGTAAACGAGCACCAAGTAGCTCAACGTGTAAATTAATCTCGGCGAAAGCTAAGAAATTGAATTCATGGTTGCGAATTCAATTTGTCGATTATACTGCATTAACATGTGACATACAGGAAAAAGATAATGGCTAAAAGTCTGCGATTTGCAGCAAAAATGATTCAGGTGAAATTTATTTTGTTTGACATTTTGTCTGTTCAACTATTTACTATATCGTTTTAATATATATTGTTTTAAGTTAGTATATATTTAATAACCTTATTAGAAAGGTACATTGAATGTAATTTCAACCTCCTTCCTTCATGTTTCTAACATCAGTATTTATACGGTTTATTTCAACCCTGTATTACTAACCTATTAGCGATTGATGTTACTACTAAATATTTGTGAAATGGCATCAATTAAAAACACGAATTAGATTCTCTTTATGTAACAACATTTGAGAGAAAAGAAACAAAATGTTTTGTATAAACGGTTAGTTATCTAGGATTAATATACAATGCACGTTCGTTAAATTGCCGCATCAGGACAAATGGTACTTTAACTAGCGGCGAATAATATGCGCGCTCTCCCCACTACTTTCCTAGGTTTGACTACATATACGGTGATCAAATGGTTCTAATTATTTTCATTATTTGTAAAGATGTATATAAAAAATTGAAAACATCTTACGAATTATTAATTTTTCAATTTTTACAGTTTTATATATATACATAGTTATGTATACCGAATATGAATTATAACACAAAATGTAATTATGACAATTGAAAATATTTAAAACCATTTTAGCAAATAATATTGTACATACATGTACTTTTCATAATCAAAAATACAATAAAATGAAGTAATATAGAGCTTATATATTTGAGAGAGAGAGATCCGAATGGCATTTTAATGAGTGGGAATTTAACAAGCATATACTGTATTAACATTCTGGATTGTCCACAGGTTTACTGAAAAATGGAAAGGTGCTCCATTCCTGTATATCTGCAAAATTTGGACTATGAAAATGTAAATATAGAAATACAAAAAGCTACAAATTCAGTTACTGAAGCTTTTATTAATCAAAATGAACAGTTACAAACAACTGATTATAGTGTTTCAACAGACACTACACCAAGCGAATTTCTACAACTGAATCTAAATATAAAAAAGGAAAATGAATTAGATCAAGAAACAGTTTATGCTACGGAATGGTTATGTAGTGTGAACACTGAAAATGATCTCCGATTAAAAGTATCCAAAAATACCAAGGAAAAGACAGATATTTCCAATGACATTGACATCACGCTAACTCTGTTATCAAAACAGAAAGATCAAATATTAGAGAATAACAATAACTTAAGAACCAAAGAAAGTAAGCCCGAAAGATCTAGGAAACAGTTGAAAATAAAATCAAACTCGTCGCAAGATTACAAAGAGAAATTAAGGAGAAAAGCAGAGTGTATGAGGGAGAAGAGAAAGAAACTATATGAACAAGAAAGCGAAGAACAGCGCCAGCAGAGACTAGCGAAAGAAGCGGCGAAGAAACGAGAAATGAGAATGTATTATGAAACTCCTGAGCAAAGAAGAAAGAGATTAGATGTAGAAGCGGCAAGGAAACGAGAATACAGAATGTACAATGAAACGCCCGAAGACAGAAGGAAAAGATTAGACCGCGAAGCGGAAAGAAGAAGAATGAAAAGACTTTCATTGTACGCTAGCGAAACTCCCGAGCAAAGAAGAGAAAGGTTAAACAGAGAATCCGCGAAACGAAGAGAAGCTCGGCATAATCAGTATGCTAAAGAAACTCAAGAAGAAAGAAAAGAAAGATTAAAGAGAGACGCATTGAGAGTAAGAGAAATGAGATTTACTAGATCCGCAATCGAAACAGAAGAGGAACGTAAACAAAGGTTAGTAAAAGATGCTCTGCGAAAAAGGGAGGTAAGAATGCATGGACGACATTCGGTGAATAACAATTTCACCGAACTTCAAACCGTTCGCAATTTTGAAGACTTAAACAATGTGCAGATAAAGGAGAATCCTGATAATCAGTTGGGAGGTCATTATTTGAACAACTGGATGATGTGGTTCCAAAATTCATTAGCTCAACCAGTTCATGTCGGCGAACAAATCACCAAGTCTCAATTAGAAAATAATGAATAAAACGTGTGTGTGTAACAAATTTTTTTAGTGCTACACATACAGTGTTTCGACATACGTGTGTCAAACAAATTATAACGTCTAAACTATCTATAATTTGTACGTGTTGTTTCACACATATGTGCTTAAATTCTTGAAAAAATATATTTCGTGGCTACCGCATTAACGTACTATTTGCAATATACGGTTTATATTAGCAATAATTCTTATACCTTTTATAGTTTAATTTGTAATATTTATAAATTTTGTAATTGAACAGACATTTGTTATTTAGTATATTTATTAATGTAAGAAAAGAAAAAGTCAATGGTAATGTAAACCTTTGAGATGTTCAATATTATTAAACTTTTTATAATACCTTAGAAACATATTAAACTTTTACCATTTCAAAAGATGTACAAACTATAATAAAATTATTGTAATGTTATCCTATTATTTAATGTGAATGAGAGAGGAAAAGTTTGTTAAACTGTTAAGATTATAAAGAATTAAAATGATATGTTTGTAACATAAAAGAGTTATTCTTAACAGTGCCTTTTTGTTTACTATTTTACAAAAGCAATTTATAGTGTGATTCAAGTAATTTATATAAGTGTATATGTATATTATTTAAACATGAATGAATGACTCTATGAAAATCTTAACTTTCCCTTGAAATAAGCGTATATTGTAATAAAATTTTTTCTACAGTTCCTTTATATCGAATAAAGAGAAATATGTTATCATACAATTCTGATTTCTTAATTATCCTGTTCTCCTTTTAATTTTATTAATTCGTCTATTTTACTTCAATATCACATTTAATACACTAGTTATACAAAATATAAAACAACTTTTGAATAATGTTTGTAAAATTATAAGTTTAAAAAAAAAGTTTAAAGCAGTTAAAAATTCAAGTAAATACTGACGACTCGTCTTAATAACACAATTTTTTAATTATATAAAAATTAAAATAGCTAATAGTTTCCAAAATGTTCTACTATTTTTAATAATACAGAAATAAATTAATAAGACAGTTTTAAAAACTTACCATTCGAAGATGGTGTGAACCCGGTAATGGCGCCCAAATACGAACAGCAAAGGTCGTCAAACTTGTCACATTCCACATCACATTCACGGTTAAAGAATTATTCAATTTATCAAAAAATATAGTTTAAATGAATAATCTATCATATCTTTACGAAAAATGTTAATTTATAACACGTTAAAACGATTTGGAAGAACCGATATAAAGCACAAGTTTTCTGATGACGCTTACGATGTACGCGACTTTAAAATTAAGCAGTTTATTTAAGAATAATTAAATAATTTAGAAAAATTAATATAAACTATCAAACACTAAGCTCGAATACATACTTTATAATCTTTGATAACACTATATACTTTTTATTTTACACGAAATAAAGCACAAATAATTAACTCCGATATCACATTGACCGCGCATTTCGACAGGCTTCGCGAATGTGAAGGGTGGGGGCGCAGATCACCTCTTACAACTGGTCATATGACGCACACCTTAACGCCCATTGGTTCTGCTTCAACCAATTACCGTAATCCTTTATTTCAAATACTACAATTAGAAACCTTACCCACGTGAGCTTTTAACCTAAGACGTTAATCAATTTTAAACTGTAAATAATCAATATTAAATAAATAATAGATTAAACTGCTAATTGCAATCATTCAGTAAATACTTCATTATGAAAATATCTATTACAAAACAGTTTCTTGATTCGAACATATATTTGTTATAAAAAGAAACATTTTTCAAAGTACCTTTCTACAGTACTATTTAATAAGTAAAAAATGGGTTTAACAAAGCAGTATTTGAGATATGTACCAGCTGGAAATACAAACATAATCGTCAGCCCTTCTTGCAATATTGTATTTGTAACATTACAAGGTCAAGAAGGTAGATTCGTAGCAGTTGGTGCATGTGAACATGTTTTCATATGGGATTTGCGTTTAGGAGAAAAGGTAAACTATAAAATATTGATGTACTTCTTAGAGTAAATTAAATAATCACTGTTACTGATTAATTCAGGCTCAAGTGTTATCTGGAGATAAAGTAAATGTGACATGTTTAGCTGCATCTCCTAATAAGCAGCATATAGCAGTTGGTTATTCAGATGGTACTGTGAAAACTTTCAACCTAGAATCAGGAGAAAATATAAGTATATTTGTTGGTCACAGATCTGAAATTACAACTTTAGCATATGATAATAAAGGACATAGATTAGCTTCTGGTTCAAAGGTAAAGTATTTGGTACAAGAAAAGCCACATACATTATTAATCCATATTTATTACTTATTAGGATACAGACATTATTGTTTGGGATGTAGTAGCAGAGACTGGAATATGTAGATTAAGTGGGCATAAAGGTGTAATAACTAAACTAGCATTTATGAATGATCAGAATATTATTATAAGTGCCAGCAAAGACACATTTGTCAAATTTTGGGATTTGGATACTGAACACAATTTTAGAACTCTGGTTGGTCATAGAACAGAGGTATGTATATTTTTTTTTATAGTTTATGCTGACTTTTCTATATAACTATTATTAATAATAATAATTCTATTTCTTTAGGTTTGGGGTCTTGCTTTATTTAGAGATGATAAGTATTTAATAACTGGTTGTAATGATAATGAATTAAGAGTATGGAAAATATCTGTTATTGATAGTGATGTTACAGATATTCAGCTGCAAGAATTAACTATCACTGATGATGCTGAAGTCAGCGACATGGTACTTACATTTATATATACAATTTACTTACAGTTGTTAATACAATTACATTATATACAATTACATTATATTTTCACAGAAACATCCTTTGAGGTGTGAAAAAATAGGAAGCATACTGAGAAGCAGTCGCGGACGAGTTGTATCTCTTATGGTTGATACAACACGTACAGTCATAGGATGTCATGGAGTGGATAACACTGTTGATTTATTTCAATTATTACCTGATACCAAAGTGAAGGAAAATGTAGTTAAACGACTGAAAAAAGAACGAAAAAAAGCAGAAAAGTATGTGCAAATATTTTATAAGTATTTAAATATCTATTAGTATAACATAAATATTTTATCAATAGAAGTGGAAGCAACGTGGAAGCGGATTATTCTGGAACACCAACTATAAAAGATGAAATCATTCGTTTACCTGTTATCAAAGCATCAGCTAAAATTAAAGCGTTAGATATGGTAATGGGTAGAGGGGGTGAACTCAGAGTAAGTTACAAGAAATACTCACCTTTGTACAATTTATCTATATCTATTATTCAATTCATTTTTATTCATTATTATTTCAGGTATGCATTGGAGCAAATAATAACTCTCTTGAATTATATTCTCTACTCACACAAGAGAAAAATGATGAAGTAAAACAATTAAGGGCGATAAGGAATCACGGTCACCGCACAGAAGTTCGTGCTGTTTGTTTCAGTTCCGATAATTTGGCTTTTGCAACAGCCAGTGGAGATTCTGTAAAATTATGGAACAGGTACTAATATATGATACATAAAAATTAGTAAGAATATATCTTTAAATTATAATGTTTTCTATTTCAGACCAACTCTAGCGTGTATACGAACCGTAGAGTGCGGTTACGCTTTGACTTTAACATTTGTACCAGGAGACAGACATTTAATAGTAGGTTTGAAAGATGGTAAAATGTTGATCATCGACATCGCGGCAGGTGATATTTTGGAAGAGATACCCGCACATACCAAGGAACTTTGGAGCGTCACACTATTTCCTGACAGGGTAATTTTATAATATATGCAATCGTTGTTAAAATTTTATATTTGCATTTCATTTCATAAATTCCCAATTATTACTTACAGAAAGGAATTGCCAGTGGTGGTGGTGATCAAACAGTAAAATTTTGGAATTTTGAACTTATCGAAGATCCTAATAGAGAAATAAAAGCGAAAGTTTTGTCCCTTTTACATTTAAGAACCTTGAAACTGGAAGACACTGTATTGTGTGTAAGAATAAGCCCTAACAGTAGGTTTGTCGCAGTTGCATTACTTGATTCTACTGTGAAAATCTTCTTCTTTGATACATTTAAGGTAATTAATTAATTTAGAAACACAACATAAAAATGTAGCATATAATATCAAAATATGTTATATGCTCTTATTTCAGTTTTTCATTACACTGTATGGACACAAGTTACCAGTCTTATGTATGGACATATCGAGCGACTCGACGCTCATTGCCACCGGCTCTGCAGATCGAAATATCAAAATTTGGGGTTTGGATTTCGGAGATTGCCACAAATCGTTATTCGCTCACGACGATTCTGTCACAGGATTGTCGTTCGTTCATGGAACACATTATGCCTTCACTTGTGGCAAAGATGGAAAAATAAAAGAATGGGATACCGATAGTTTCCAGAAGATTGTGACACTGGATGTAATTAAACGTCTTAAAAAATATTTAATAAATAAACAATCAATAAATGTACTAAAAAATTGTATAAAATTTATTCAGGGACATAGAGGAGAAGCATGGAACTGCGCCGTTTCGCCCAATGGTATTTATGTGGTGTCCTGTGGGTCGGATAAGGTAGTCAGATTATATGAACGAACATCAGAGCCCTTGGTTCTGCAAGACGAAGAGGAGGAGGAAAGGGAACGCCAAGAAAATGAATTGGCTACTGGAGAAACCACTGTCGTGCCAGGACAAAAAGCACAATCATTACCCTCAAGAAAAACCGTGTCCAGTGAAAGAGGAGTAAGTAACTGAACATTTGAATATTGAAGTAACTATTAGGTTGGTGGTCTATACTTAAGTATTGATATTTAAATAAATTTAAATAATTGTATTGTAAACGAATTCAATCCGCTACTGGAATAAATAAACTTATTCCTCGTTGGCTAAAATGTGTTAAATCGAATGGTTCTTATTTTGATTAACAAAGTTTCACTTGAAACAAGATATTGCATTTTAAAGTAGCCATTTAAAATCAGTCATTACTTTTGCACCAACTTAACGCTTTAAATTATTACATATCATTTCATTCGTATCATTTTTAGGCTGAATTAATAATGGAGTGTTTAGAAGTGTCCGAAGAGTATAATCAACAATTATTAAAAACAGAAAAAACAGACACAGATAAAGCAGCTGTTCCTCTGCAAATGCAAGCTTATAATTGTACGAATACGGATGATTATTTTCTAGAAACAATTAAACGAATCAGAGCAAGGTAAAAAAGTATCCATATAAATTGCATGTATTAAATATGATACATTACTAAGAAATACTATTTTTTTAGCGATTTGGAAGAAACATTATTATTATTACCATTTTCGGTAGCTTGTAAAATTCTTAAGATGCTTCCTAAATTATTGCAATCGAATTACCATACGGAATTAATTGGAAAATTAGCCTTGTGTTTGATACAAGCTCATCATGGTCCAATTATAGCTACCGAAGAACTTTTACCTGTATTAGAAACTGTAAAAACGCTTGCTATGAAGAATGTCTCAGAACTAAGGGTAAGAACAATTTTATATAATATACGTCGTATTTAAATAATTGAATAATTAAAAATTCTTATCTCCAGGATACAATCGGTTTTAATTTACACGGAATGATGCACCTGCAACGTGTCCTCGAAGAAAGGGAAGGAGTGCAATTATTCAGAGATGCAACCAAAAGCAGTAAACATAAAAATAGAATTAGAAAGAACAAAGAAAAAGCATTGAAACGGGCAGTCATGTCATTGTAATTTTTCTTTTATCTAATAATGAAAATATTTTGTACATATTTTTAATAAAAATAAAAATAAAATAATTTCATTCGAATCATTCAATTCATTATCTTCAGCACGTTCTTACAAAAATAATATGGTACATTGATAAACAGTAATAAAAATTTTATTTATATACAACATTAGAATAACGTTATTTAAATAACTTTTGATTTTTGCACGCTACGTTCTTTGGTACTGTTATAACACCTGCACGTATGTACGTTCATCGGATCTTTCATTTTGATAATTTTAATAATTCGTACACCTTGTTGCATCTAATCTGCATACATAAATCTGTCATAAACGATGTTACATGAGCCTCCTTATCTTTCTGTTTGCCACTTTCGTATACAGTAACTAAGGTCATTCTAGGATCAGTATTATACATCGCATATACACACACATCCTGAAAAAATATTAGTTAGTACGACTAATTAATTATTCTTATACCGGTAACATACTTTTGCACTTTTACTATATACAATTTTATCCATAGCCAGAAGTTCCGCGTAACGTTCTTTAATTCGTTTCTGTATATTTTCCAAATGAACCGATGGTTTTTGTATAAACACCTAAAATGTAAAATGTTAATTTTAGAGAAAGAAATTTCCTTCAAAAATGTCAAGAAATTGAATTTAGTCACTTATAATGGATATAAATTTACACTAGGACAACTGAGAACAACTGGAAACTGTTCAGTCACGTTCGGTTCTCTGCGAGGATGTCTGTAGCCTGGACCTGCGTCTTCTACCCCTCGGGAATCGAATACTATTAAAACTGCTAGGACGTCGTGTTTTCGTTGAAAACTCTGTATTCTGAAATAAATGTACATTAGTGTCACAATGATGTATACAATTTGAATACATTGAAAAATTGAAAATATACTACTTATGATAGTAATCCACATTTTGTTTGCTCATGATGCTTCTCATTTCTCCTGGGTTAGCTTGTTGACTCAAAGTTGTATGAAAATATAAAGAACATTTGGCTAATATGTTGCTTCGTAGCTTCACTAACCACTGATACAATGCAGGCTGTTGATTTGCTTTCAGAAAGGAAGCACTGAAGCCCAATTTCCAGGACTAAAAATTTTACATTTAAAAATTAGATAAACACAGTTTGTTTTATTCTTTATAAATATAACTAACCTCTTTACTTTGCAAAGTCCTCTCCCATGCTGACATTCGTGTTTGTGCACCATAAAGAGCCATTAATGTTGATAAAAATCTCCAATGCTGAAGTTCAACTTGTGCTTTCGTTAGTTGCACTAATATTTCACACTCTAAACTGATCAAAGTGCATTTTAATTTTAAAATATTGCAAAATGAATTACAGTCAGTTTCATTTGTACTCACGTTAAGCTTGTTTTAATAGCAGTCAATGCTAGATGAGAACAGGATAAAGAATGAGCTTCTGCTACCCCCTCAATGGACTGCAATAATTCTTGATATTTCATTGCTCTATTGTTTATACTCATGTTATACATTTTTTCATAACTGCAACAGATTAATATTATATGAAATATTTAATAATATGTTAAAGTAATGGTATACTAACAAATCTATCAGTTGTATTTTTGCTGTAATGTATTGACACAGTTGATTAGAAACCTCAGCAACTGTTGCTCCAATAGAATTGGTTCCTCTGGTCATTTCCTCCACCCTTTTCAAATCTGCTTTTAATAACTCATACACTGTTCTTAATGAATTCTAGAATGATGACAGGTGGATATTAATTGAATATTGCAATCTATTACATAAATGAAAGTTACTTTCAAACCTGATACTTACATCTTTCCTTAAGAATCCTTTATTTTTAGTATGAAGAAAACCTAAATCTGCATATGAATGCTCTGCTACAGCTATCTGAGGTAAGTGCATAAGCAGCATTCCCCATGGACCCATCTGTGTCTGACGACATGATCCACGTTCTTTTTCCTAAACATAAATTAATACAGTTATTTTAAAATTATTAATTAACAACTAATCTTCATTCCATACTTTACTTAGAAAATAGTTAAACAGTAGTTTAATTAGGAATACATAAGGAATAATCTTCAATAGCCACTTACAACTAACTCTTTAGCTTTGTCGGTACATAATTGAGCAACTTGAGTAAAGAAAGTATTCAAAAATTCTTCTTCATGCTCCATTTTTTATCTATTTCTTTTATAATCACAGTAAAATTGTCTATTCTTATTTTGATCACACATATTTTTAAAACTTCTAGTGCTTATGATACCACAATACTTATAAGCACCTTTTTCGCAGTTATTTAAGATTGCACCAATTTTTAATTTTATTTTAGATCAATTCAAATTCTACAAACTGACTATAAATTAATATAACCTAGGTCAAATCAAAATAAACTGCTGCACTTGATAAAATACATTCAATGTTGATGGTATCATTTTATTTAACCAAATTTTTGCTTGCTCTTGTGTAGTATTAGGTTCTTTTAAATTGTCAGAGCTTCCGTATCAATAATATACTTTAGCTAATAATATTGAAATGTATTTAATGACTTAGAAAAATAATAAAGATGGAAAAAAAGGCATGCATAAATATATGTATGTTAACGACATTGGAACGTTGACATTTGAAGCTATGTATCATAATATAACGATTGCATTATAATTAATTTATTTGAACAGCAACGGTGTGAATCATTAAATTAATTTAAACTAATTAATTTTATAAGCTGAAAATCATATGTTTGTGTTATTTTTATAAGTTTTTTTAATTTTTATTGCGGAACGCATCAAAAACAGTCCTGGTGACGCCATCCATCGGCGCGCTCTTTCATTAATTCCATTTCTCGCCGCTAGATGACGCCGCTTATACAGTTTTTGGTGGCCCTGGGTATAAAATTAAGAAAATAATTAAAAATAAAGGTTGTTTAATGTTTTTAATGTATTAAATTACTTTCGTATCATTTATTCGCCCTCATAAATGCTATGGAAATTAAATAATTGCTGTATTTCTATTAATAATGTAAAGAACGGTAGTAGAACTTGAGCAAGTGTGATACTTGTATCGTTTTCTGTGGTGGCGCTGCATATAAATCATATTCCACTCTAATCCACTAATCCCCTAAATATGTAATTTTTATTTGTATTGAAATGTTGATGTTTAATTATGTTAAACTTCTGTTTGTATGATTATGAATTTTACTAGAAAATAACTATTATTCTGCATTGTAAAGAATTGTTTATCTTTCCAAATATATTATTTTCAACTTTTGTAAAAAATGTATTAATTTATACATTAACCTTATTGTATTAAAAAGAAAAGTAATATATTTTATTACACATATGAATACAATTAAATATGAATATATATGTTTATAATAAAATAGTAATGTGTAATTTAATATTTGTTAAAAATAATGGAAGAGAAAATAAGTAGAAAAAGTCATCGTAAACAAAAAAGGGCTTACCACAGACTACTTAGAGACATGAATATTAAATGTTGTGATAATCCTACAATGGTTAATATTATTTAATTATGATGAAAAATTTCTGTTATTTATAACATGATGAATTTATATTGATTTTGTATTTTATTGCAGTATATAATGATTTGTAATGCTGGCTTAGTAACTGGACTTCAAAGAGAAATGCTACAGAGCATTATAAATCCATTAACTACAAAATATGATTTAATAATGCCATTGAACAAATCGTATTGTTTTATAAAACTATGCTCAATAGATGATGCTACACATTTATATAACAAAATTCATGGTTCTGTAAAAATTAATGGACAGAGTACACCACTGTATGCAGCATTTACAGAAACAGGTATATAGCATGTTTTTAAATGTAAACATACAATATTTGCATATTAAAATTGCATATTGTAATTTTATTTTAGTTCCTGAGTTAAATCATAAAGATTGGTCTAATGATTTTCCACCTGGACTTAAATTAATAGAAAATATTATAACTGAAGAACAAGAACAAATGTTAATAAACTCAGTCAGTTGGAGCAACGAAGGTAGGACAAATTATTCTAACATAATAGATAATACCACTGAATTTCATAAATTTATAATTTTGTTTCTAATTGATTTGATATAATTGATTTTCTAATATCAGAATCATGTGATCTAAAACATAGAAAAGTTAAACATTTTGGATATGAATTTGAGTATGGTTCAAACAAGGTAGATCCTGATAGACCTATTACTCCCATTCCTGAGGATTATCAATTTTTAAATGAACTATTCAAAAAGCATCATGATGTACCATACGAATATAATCAGCTAACAATTAATCACTATTTACCTGGACAAGGTAAGGACTGATAATTACAAAATAAAAAAGATATAATATAATACAAATGTGAATGATAATAATAATATTCTATGTTTTAAGGAATTCCTCCACATATTGACACACATAGTGTCTTTGAAGACAGTATATTATCTCTGTCATTGGGTTCTGCTTGTATCATGGACTTTAAGAGAGAAGATAAAAAAGCAGCCATTCTTTTACCTTCTCGTTCATTGCTGATTATGTCAGGGGAAGCCCGATATGCATGGTCGCATGGAATTTGTCCCAGGCATAACGATGTAGTGAAAACTGCGACTGGAGTTACAACGCAACCGCGAGGAACGAGAATATCATTTACATTTCGAAAAGTTCGTAGGGGGGATTGCCTGTGCAATTTTTCAAAATATTGTGATACTAAGCAAGATTCTACCACTACTGTTATAGATAACAAAGCTGCTCCGGTAATAGAAAATTTATATGTACATGAAGTAAGTGATAATAACTATATTCACAATTTTATTTACACCTACAACATTATTAAATAAATTTGTAATGTACAGGTTTATGACCAAATTTCAAATCATTTCGATCAAACTAGGCACAAACAGTGGCCCAATGTATCTAAATTTCTTCAGACCTTAAATGCAGGTGATGTCCTGTTAGATGTTGGTTGTGGAAATGGTAAATACCTTTATAAAGAAGAACATATATTCAAGGTACTTGTTATTCATCCTCTTAGATCTTTTCTCTTTTATATTATATAATAATCCTATTAAAAGGAATGTATTTTCATAGATTGGATGCGATAGAAGTCAAAATTTAATGAAAATTTGTCACGATAAGGGTTTTGAGGTATTCCTATCTGACTGCTTGTGCTTACCATACAGAGATAATAGTATAGATGCAGCAATAAGTATAGCTGTAATTCATCATCTTTCTACCCCTGAAAGGAGGAAACAAGCTATTTTCGAATTAGCAAGAGTTCTTAGGCCAAATGGAAAATGCTTGATTTATGTGTGGGCGAAAGAGCAAGAAAAAGATTCCGTTCAAACGGCTTATCTGAAATATGGATCGACTCCGAAGGAAAACATTGCGAGCACTCAGAAAGTGACAAAATACGGCGTATCATTACCGATACACGAAAACCGTACAAATTTTACGTCCACCGATATGCTGGTTCCATGGAAGAGAAAAGGGGGAGGAAATTTCCTTCGATATTATCACGTGTTTGAAGAAGGTGAACTTCCGCGATTATGCTCCGAGGTGTCCAGCTTTACGATAACAAATGTATATTATGATCAAGGGAATTGGTGTGTAATTTTACAAAAGAAGACGGAATAAATGAATTGAAACGACATCTTGTTGTAAAATTAAAAATTAATCAATAGAAATTGTAATAATTGGAATTAATTAAGTATGTCTTACCACACACGTCTGTTTTCACTGTGGCACTCAACGTGTTAATGGAAATCGAGGATAAAACAGATAAAAAATTGGTGAACAAATAAAGACCTAAGAATTATAATGTTTTAAATGGTTTTATCTTTATTGGAAAAAGAACAAAATACATGGAATATGTATTCTATACAGGGTTTTAGATATAAATAGTCCCTGATATCTAATTTTATCATTATAAACATGAATAATGCATAATTAGACAAGAAAAGTGCACTGTACAAAGCTCACTCTGCTTGACTTTTTATTTGTTATTGTGCTTCAATTGTGTATAACATATTTATTAGCAATATAGATTATCCGTTATCATCAGTAATAATAATAACATTATTACTATTATTATTATTATTATTATTATTTATTATTATTATCATCAGCATCGTCGTTTTTTTTTCATTATTATTACTATTGATATTAATATGTATTAGGTATCATTTGTAGATATATTAGCACACCTTATTCACAGAAAATAGCATTCAATTACAAAATTAATGTAAAATTACTGTTGTTTGCAAATACTATTTTCGATAGACATAACCAAATTCTGATACGGAAAAAACTGTTCTTTAGATATTAACGTCAACAGTGTACTTAATATATACAACGATTGACAATACTAAACTATTAGTAAAATTGTTATACATTTTTTTAATTGGCGAGTGCTTGATTCTGGGCAAAGTACACTGCCCTTTCATCGTTAATCGAGTTCAGAAACTTATACGGGCCCCACTTCTTCCGGATCATAGTTTTTTACTCTTTTATTATATGCAATAATTTCCTAAATAATTGAAAGATTCAGTTAAAATTTGATCTATGAATGTATAAATGCCAGTTTACCAAAATATTACTGACTCTTTCATATCTGGCTCTATCCTCCTCTGCTATTGCCATGTATTTTGATTTAGTCTGAAGATCTGTACTCATCCATAATTTTCCAAGCTCTTTAGCGATGTCACCTACTCCCATTTCTGGATGTAATTCTCTCATCTTTCCACGTAGTTCTTGGCAAAAATAGAAAAAGGCAGACCTGAAATAACACTTGTAAACAACAAATCGAACCTCCATCTATATTCTTCAAAACGTACAATGCTCTTTTGGGTGCATCTTTGTCTCTGTATCTTTTTGTTCCTCTACGAGTCGGTTTCTCTGTTTCTTCATGACCTGTATAATGTCTATCATAATAATACATTTTTTTATTGCAATGTGCTCCATCTTCAAGATGTACAATCTGATGATAACATATAATTGCATTAATATACATTCCATTAATATATAATATCCTTGTTCACAACATTTAATGTAAACTTACTTCATTTTTTACTGGTACTGCATTGATAATAAAATTTTTACTCTGAGTATTTGACCACTTTGCTTGATTATTTGAAACACTGGAAACGTTTCCAGGTTTCATTACAGACTCACCACATTCTATGAATGAAACAAATAATTACAAACGTACCCATAAACAGATATAGTAAGTTAATATTTAAAAGATATTATATCGAAACATAATATAAATTACCTGGTGTCATATTTGTCTGACCAACAATCATTGTGTCTCTCATTCCAGAATTCAATGAATTATCACCAGCTTTTGTAAGATAAACATTTTTCCTATCAGATGATTCCATGATTGAACAAAATTCTTGTTTACAATGTTTTGTTCAAAAAATTAATAAATCTTCCAAAACCACAGTAATCTATATATGTAATATTTATTATCATTAGAAGCTGTTTCTTCAAAGTATCTTACAAACAAAACCATACTTTTAAATAACAATAACTGCATTATAAATATGAATATAATGCAATTAATAATGTATTTCATAAATATATATGAAATATATTTTTAAATACATGGAACAAGATTTCAAAAACCTTACTCATAACTTTATAATACTTGATAAATATTAAATACCACTTACCACAAATATAATGTATATGAAATATATAACAAGCTGTTGTCATGACCTTAATAAAATACCATTATGAACAATATTCCCATATTCTATACAACAAACACAAAAAAGTATTTAATTTTTTAATATAATAACAATTATTCATTGTTAAATTACGTTTATTAATGAAATTATTATCTCTTAATAAATTAATATTGTAACTATAAATCCAGAATTATTGTATTGTATGATTTCACTTTAAAAGTGATAATTGTATGTTTTTTATAAAATTATCTTAAACTTTATAGTTTATTTAATTGTATTTTATAAATTGTTTTATACTGAACAAACAAACTAAATTTTTGAGATCATAAATTAGAACTTAAATTATACATTTCATACATTTTGTATAAAATGTTAGAAATGCTGTATCTTTTTATTGCCATAAAAACAGAAAGAAGTATGGGTAAGGTATATTATACACCTTAAAAAAAAGTAACATATCAAGAATAATTAAAAATATCAAAATAAAATGTTAATGGGAAGAAAAGGAAGGAAGAATAATAAAACATTCAAATGCCTTCGGATACGCGAGTAGTGAAACTGGCAAATGTAACAGATATTTACCTACAGATGACGTACAAAGGCAATCGCTGCTACAACAACACAATATAAAAGCTATCTTTCGATGTACAACAGAAAAGAATGAAACGATGGTAAACGGAATAAAATTATGCTGGGAATTGTAAATGATAATTTAACGATAGCTTACCATTAATAATTGAAAGCAAACGTATGAAAAAAGCTGGTGAATAGCGAATATAAGCAACGCAGAATGTAGCTTATTAAGCATCCATTCTACAGATCGACCCTATCTATACGCAT
Source organism: Anthidium xuezhongi (assembly GCA_022405125.1). Lineage (NCBI taxonomy): Eukaryota > Metazoa > Arthropoda > Insecta > Hymenoptera > Megachilidae > Anthidium > Anthidium xuezhongi. Next base: position 12,124,843 of record CM039647.1, read on the forward strand.
CTATCCGTACGTATCACGCGTACCGTGATCAGCATTATATACGGAACACGTACGATACTTAAATGCAATTTGCATTAAATACACGAATTGAAATTCCTTAAAATACTGAACATCCACAGACACAATACTCGTTTAGTTATTGACCCATAGAATTCAGATTATTGACGACGGAACTCGACGTTAAAAAACAGATCGCATAAAGCAAGCTGATTGAAGCAGATATGACCGGGCATGCCACTTGTGTGCTGTGCTCATACATATACTGTTCGCGCGCGCGCATTTATACATTGACTTTTTTTCTTGATATTATTTATTTTTGCAAGATTTTCAAGCTTTTATTTCGTTACCAGCGGTATTCGTTTTATTGATTTCACTTCTATCGGTGAAATTACAGTGTTGTTACGAGAAATTCAGAAAAATGTTTATTTTATTTACATTAAGCGAGGTTCATATGTTAAAAGTACATATATATGAAATATCATTAATAATTTTAAACTATAACTTATTGATTAACATGTAATCTTGTACTGTAAATAGAAATTAATCGGATTTATATAATCTACAAGTTTGTATATTGAATCTGACAAAAATGATCTAATGTTTTAAGATTAGTGATAATATAAATTTTAGCTTTATTTATAATATTTATAAAAAATATATGTATGTATCACACAGTATGACGTGACTTTAAAAAAAATTAATTTTTAAATTTCTTTGTAATGCATACTTTACATATATACAGATATTTTGTAAAAACCTAATAAATTTCATACATGTAAATAGATTTTATACTTGATAACATAAATATTCATAAATCGACTATTTTAATACTGCATTTTTATATTTCAAATAAATTTTTAGCAATAATAGAATTCACCAATTAAAAAAATTGTAAATCGAAAGTTTTAAATCGATACCATTGAAAATAAAATATCGATTCATAAGTTGACATTTCCGTATCGACTATCGATATTAAAAATTATTTTTAAATAATAGTAAATAATAATTCTATATACATTTTGTTATATTTTACAATTGTAATAAAAGAATGAATGTATATCACAATTAATGATGAATAAATTAACAGCTTTAAAATATAAATATGATATAACCTGTACACGTAATATTTTATACTAAAATTATAGGTTATATATATTTTAAAAATTTTACATGTGCTTTATGTATAAATAAATATTCAAAATCATGAAGGAATCATTATTGACAAATTGTGAAAGGAATTTTGTAAATAAATCTGTAGAACAAGGAACGGTATGAATTTATTCATATATAATTACCAATTTTAAACATAATTTGATTTTAAAACATAATTGTTATATTTTTTTAGCGCTTAGATGGCAGAAATTTATTGGAAGCAAGACCGGTTAAAATTTTTTTTGGATCTAATTGGGGTAGTTGTATGGTATTACTGGGTCAAACGAGGTATGCTTAAGTTTAAATGTCTCTATAAGTGTTGTCTACGTTATGTAAATAAGTATATCTAACTAAAATGATAAAATGCAATTATATGTAATTTTGTTACAGAGCTGTAGCACAGGTAACATGCGACATTCAACAGCCCAAAACTTCTCGTCCTAATGAGGGCATGTTACATATTAATGTTGAATTTAATGCAATGGTAGCACAGAATTTTGATAGTGGTAAACAATCTGAACTTTCAGTATTAATTAGTAGGCAGCTTGAAAAATGTTACAAAGATTCCAAATGTATTGATTTAGAATCCTTATGTATTATAGCAGATAAAAAGGTTAGTAGGATCTTGTTTCTTTTTCATTTATTTAACATTCACTTTGCTTAAAAGAATACATGAATTTTGAATGAATTTTCATGAAAAATTAATTTAACGTAGGTGTGGAATTTAAGAGTTGATATTAATATTATTAATCATGATGGAAATTTAATTGATTGTGCATCCATTGCAACATTAGCTGCTCTTTCACATTTCCATAGACCAGATGTAACTTCAACTGGTGAAGACATTATAATTCATCCATTTTGTGAAAAAGATCCTTTACCTTTAACATTATACCACTATCCAGTGTGTGTATCTTTTATCACTTTTGAAAGGTAAATATTTAGAACTGGTTAATTTCATTAAGTAAAATAGTAGGGAAACATATTTGTAATAAAATATAATTTCTTTAGTGGAAACACTGTTATGGATCCTACCTATATAGAAGAAAGAATTGGAGTAGCTCAGCTATCTCTTGGTATAAATTCATATAGAGAACTTTGTAGCTTACATTTTAACTATTTGACAAAAACTATGACTGTGCAAGATGTCATATCAGCAGTTTCAAATTATGCAGCTAACTATGCTACTGAATTAGTACAACAAATTAAAGAAGCGGTAGCTAACGATGTAGAAGCTAGGTAAAATTTAAATTAATTAATTAAATTGTTGTTATCAACATTTTTTTTTATTCCGAATATGTGTATTTAGGTACAAAAAAGATAATCGCAATACACATCGTTTTAAGGAAAGTATATCAATGAAAAAACTAACTACAATGAATAGTGAATCTATTAGTATTAAATTACACAAATGGGGTAAACTAGACGCAGTAGAATCTGATGGTAAATACCTTTATCATTTTAGTGTTATAACATTAAAGTAATTGTAATTCAGTAAACATTTATTCTGTTAAGTACAAATGGAAGAAGAGGAGAGTAACAAATATACAATTATAAAGCCTGGAGAAGGAACTGCTGAACTAATAACAGATACAGTAAGTAAATAAACACAGCCGTGGTAGGTGTTCTAGGAATCACTTAGTCATAGATTCACTTAGTTCTTGAGGGCACGAATAAGAATGAAAAACATTGGATATTATGTTTACAGAATCTGTCATTTGGTGAAGGTGGGCCAAATACATGGAATATGGCAGAATCTTCAGAAGAAGAAATAAGTGACATTGAAATTACTGCTGAAGTAAAGAAACAGGACAAAGTGATAGATGACATAGGTATTTTTTTCATTTACAGTCTATTTTCATTACTAAAAATACAGATAATTAACTACATTGGGATATTTTTAGAATTGAGTGGAGACAGTGAGGAAGAAGCTACTACAAAACTTGATTTAAATTTATATTAAGTAACACTAGTAAACGAACAATTTTACAAAAGTAACCTGGTAATTTTAATTATGTAGTTATTTTCTTATTACTCCAACAATAAAAAAAAAATGGAAAAATAAACATCACTTTACTGTCCATCATTATACATATATTTTCTTAGTGTATTTTATACATAGATCTTACAAAATACCTATGTCTATTAACAAGTAAAAATCCATACATACGTTTTTAATCTCACTAATAAAATATTACAATAACAAAACTTATGAAATGATGCCTAGGCTATGTGGTATCATTACTTAAACCGTTCTTTTGATCTAGCTTATTGGCATTGGTTTTAACTGTATAAATGAAAAAGCTTAAGGCTTCTTTTTCAACTACTGGGATGGTCTTGAAATGCTTCATTAAAGTCTGGAACATATAATGAAAATTATTAAAAGTTTCTCTTTTACAATACATTAAATAAATAAAATATTGATACATATATTTATTTAAAATACTTACATCAGCTAATTGAGCTTTATTTAAACCTGGACGTGTAGAAACTTTATAATGCCTCTTGTATCTCCTTAATGTACCAACTTGTAACTGAAAAAGATCCACCTCAGGAAGGTCATTGTCTGTTTCACCGGAATCTTCTTCCGAATCTTTGCGTCTACGTTGTTGTTGTTGCTTGGATCTTGCACACTGTATTACTTGTTTATGATAATCACAAATATATATGTGACGTGCCTATTAATAAATTGAACATATAGTAATATGAGATTGTCTGTTCGCAATACATTTTTAAGCTTTGCATTAAACACAAATAATTTTAAAAAAAAGTTTAACACTGTGGTACAAATATATTGAATATATATCTAAGAAACATTCAGATATACATTTTATATTGGACACTACAGGTATTTGACAATGTATAACATTAAAAAATATTAAAAAATTAAACGAACATTTTTACTGTCATTATTTAACAAATTAATTATATTACTAAAATTTTGTTAATTTTATTCTTAACTGTTGTTCATTTATAAATAATCTAACAAATTTTTTACTTCAAACACAAAGGTTACATTGCATTCTGCATCATTTATTTATCATTGACAACATATGACATTTACAATAAATTAAAACACAGAAGATAATTTTTTAGTGTGATCATTCTTACCACTTGATCGAGATTGAGTTTCAATCGTCGTTGAGTTACAGTTTTTTGAATACGTTTACTATAAGAAGCGTTGCCAGCTGGTCGAGTGCATCGGTCACCCTCATCTACAAGGCAACAGATTTGATCAGCAGCTCCTCTGGAATCTTCTTCACCGGTACTGAATCCATTCATTTTTTTTTTATTTTTAACATCAACTAAATCAGTATGAAGAATATGTAGAACTTTAACAACCTCGAAATGTCACGGCGTATGGTATTTGCATCAAAAAACCATGTGTTTCAAAGTAAAATATATTTCGCAATGTCTACTTTTCACATTCATAATTTCTTGTCGGATTTCATTTGTCAACATTTAAATATGCCGAGGGAGTTCGTTTCTCCGTTTACCGGTACAAAAGAAAACCTTCTATTATAGAACGTTTATGTTGTTTTGTTTTTTTAAATTTAATACAAAGATTCAGGCTCGCAAATCGATAATTTAAATAGTAGAGTTTGCGTATTACGAAGACCTGAGTGTTAAACGATGTCGTATAACGTTTCACTTTCTTTCTCTCACAACATTTTAACATACGAGTTATTTTTACGGATTTTACTCTAGCGGCTGTACTTCGAAAAATGTTCTATTAAAAGACAAACATTTAACAGTGCTGTTTCCTCGTAACACGTTTATGTTCTTACAGAATTCTTTAAAACTCAATGGATACAATACTTCAACCCGACTTCACCGCGTTTTATTATTTATATACACAGCTACGTTGACTCACACAAAATTGCGTGAAGGTGCATATGACACATATATATATACTATATACATGTATATATCGCTCTTTAATATGTACATGTGTATATATATATATAGTATAGTGGTCAAGTTGAGAGAAATTTCTATCCAGTAAATTCAATTCTACCAACCATACACGTTATCATAAAATAAAGTAATTTTGCATTAAATATATTGAGTTTAATATATAATTAACTTCTAGATTATTTTCCATCTTTTATTAACACCAGATCTTGTTTAATATATTTATTTCATTTTTTTATTTACTTCATTATATAACTGCGTCTATTAAAAGAATGAAATAACTAAGACATTATTAATAAATTATATATTAATTGATTATTTTCTGAGTTACAAAACATATGAACGAAAGTAATAAAAGAAATAGTTAATGTATAATATGTAATAATAATTGTAAAACTTCTACTCTGTAAATTCTAGGTCTTTTTATATTCGTGTGTTGTACATTAAATATCAGATAAAAAAGTAGTAAATTCATTCCTATAAAATTAAACATTTGTTGATTTATATTATTCTATGCGATATATTTATTATAAATAATTAATGCATTCAAGAGTTATTGTAAATGATATTGTAGAAAACTAATAGAACGTTGAACAACTTTAACAAATATATAAAATACAATATACATTTTTCGAGTGTTTTATATAATTTAATATTTTTATTCGTCATTTGATATATGTGTTTTTGCAACACAATGTTTTTGTTATGCTCTGTTAATTAATCATTGATCAAATATTTGAATACATCAAATATTTAATAAAACCATTTTTAGTAAAATAAGCAAATAATAGCTTTTATAAATTATTTTATTGTTGTTTTATTGCAAGCAACTATCTTTAGTCATTAGTTTTATTATTAAATACATATGTCATGAAATGTTTAATGTATCATTTATATTTAGTTTAAATATATTTATAAACCTGTACAATAAATGAAACATTAATTCATTTAGCTGCAGGTATATATATATATATATTAAATACTATTTCACATTACGTTGGCGGTACTGTAATTTGCGCCTTAACATTTAGCTCGTGGAACCTAGTGCCACCTATGATAATAAGAAACCCTAACCTTAATAATTTAAATTATTTATTTGTTACAAGGTATTATTAAACGCGTTAACAACTGTAGAAAAGTTTTATTACTAAACATAGATTTATTTAATTCGATAAAAGAAACATTGTTTAGCACGAAGTAAATGGTATAGTGTAGGCGGCTTTCCACGCATGATTTTTCCCGCCCTTTCTACCAGCAGACATTTTATTGGGGGGGTAAAAAGAAACGCTTCAAAACATAAAAGGTTGATGCTGATTGGCTTACTTTTTGCGGCTTATCTGAAATAAGCCAATGGTAATACAGATTTTCCCCATGCACTTTCATATGCCGCACAAGTGGCGTGGGGTCGCGATATTCGAAGCTGAGAATCCTTTTAGCTGTAGAGGATCGTCCAGGTAAGAAAAATCCAAATATTTTTCTTTCCAAGCGTTGACAGATTTCAGCGACCAACAATTGATTACTAGGCTATTAATGCCATATGATACACATAATACGAGCGATTATTTTGTGAAGTGCTACTGTGCTGCGTACTGTGCATATACCTTTTATTTCTACACAGCCGTCATAGCAAATGGCTGCCCAGAGATGTGTTTAGCAAGAAGGTTCTCGTGTACTTTGTTATCGTTATATGTTTATACGTGGAGAGATATCGCGTGTCAGTTTTTATTGTCGTGAAAACATAGATACTCTAGATTCGTAATATAAAATGTCGGCGTGGCCTGTGTCACGAGTGTTTCGTCATAAATCAACCGTCAAGGCTATAACCCGCGTACGATCGGTCTCTGTTTCGCTACTTGCGCCATGCATTGGCATATATGGGATCTTGCACTATAGTACTCATCATAGTTTTATAGTGAATAATTTGTCACTTAGCGCATAGATTACGACAGTGTATATGACGTATTTAGAATATTTATGAAAAATAAGAGGTACTTTTAGTCATCAGTTTGTCGTTCATAACATATTTTACAATATATTGCAAAGTTTTTAATTTCCCGCTCACATCCAATTCTCTAGTCCTATGTACGTAATCGGTAGTGACATATTTACGTTCCGATTTTAGCTTTTTTTCATGATAATATCAACTCAGTATAGCTAATATAATGGAATTTATGTTGTTTGTGGTATTCGATTCGGTGGGTGTTAAAAGAAGGGAAAAATGAGGAGTGTCACGTACACAGTATGTTTTATACGCAATTGTCTTTTAAGCGTCTGTTTTTACTGTGTACGCCATACCGTCAACAGAATATAACAGTATGTTCTATTCAAAACGCCAAAATAACATCTTGTTTTTTTTTTCTTCGATTTATACATTGAATTTATATTAATAAAAAAAATCTTGTTAGTCACTGAAATTTGTCGACGTAATTTTCCTTTCATATGTTCAATGTATTAAATAAAAGGTGAATTCATTATAACATGAGAAGCTGATTATACGTAAAATGGTGGGAATATAATCAATGTACGGAAGACATGTTTGCAATACGCAAACGTCACTGTACTTGTGTGTGCGTAATATGAGCTTATACGTATACGTAGATAGAGATATATGTATATATATATATATATATATATATACATATGTATATAAACGTGATTTTATTTGTCTCTTTTGCTCGTGTTCACAACACGTTATCGAAATCAATTTCTTTCTTTTTCTTTTTTTCTTTCTTCAAGATATATATATTTTTTTATTTATTATATATAATATACTTAGATACTAAAATCGTTATTTATTAAAGTTGCCGTTTATGCGTTAAAATACTATTAGTAATTTAATAATGTGCATTATGTTTGTATTTCACGTGTTTATACAAAATTATTGATAAAGAATAACCCTGATTATGTATACAAATGATTTTTTAAACATTTATTTAGTTAAACCTACTTATGAAGTTTATGCGTTTCACTTACATAAAAATTATTAAATTACAAAATTATGTTATAAAAATAATTCTTTCAAGTATATATATATATATTTTTTTTTTTTTTTTTGAATATGGACACCCAGAGTTCTTCTTTATCAAACATCTAATGTGAAATATGTTGGTAGTTGTATCGGATAATATCTCAGTCGTTCTCTTCATATTTGAAGCGATAGATCACAGATAAGATGCTTTTATCCATAAATTTTGATCGCTCGTTTAAAAAAAGTATGTTTGATGCTTTTTTAATAATAAATTAATGATTTTTTTTATCTAACCTGAAAAGACATATATAAGTAACACATACACAAAAATAAATACATTCAAAGTGACAAAAAGATAAGAAAAATGAATTTTTTATTTTTATTCTTAGTATTCAATCTTTTTTCATTTTGTATCAATAATTTGAAAAGAAATTACCATAATTTTTAATCAAACAAATTTTGACTTTTAATTTAGATTCTCCTTAAGTTTTATTGTATTACTAATGTTTTGTTTAATTTAATATTTATAATATTTGACAATAAATATCAATTTTAAAAAAATTTAATTTTACATGGAGTTATTGGTAAAGATAAAATAATAATTATAATTTATTTGAAAAGAAAAAGTAAAATTATAATACAATTAATTTGAAGAGGACTTAAATTAAATAGTCGAAAATTTGTAAAATAAAAATTGTGATAATTTTTTGTTTTAAATTATTAATGTTAAATTTGGAAGGATTGGGTGATAAGAGTAGAAAATTGCAGACTTCTTCAGTATATATCTATAGTATAATTTAAATGGGTAGTTGGATTGTTTGAAAGAAATATATTGAACTTATGCGTGCAATTCATTTAACACATAATACGCAATATTATGAAATCAAGAGTAAACTGGTTTCTCAATTTTTGCACACATAGTGTGTCCACAAATTTGGTCATAGATTAATGGGAGATTTCAAAAAAGTATATAGCAAAGAAAAGGTATATTAACAACGGGTTCTGATGAATTACAATTGTATACGATGCAGTTGCATCGGTTACTGAATTTGTATTAATAAATGCTAATGGATCAAAGACGGGACAATGTGGAAATTAATTGCGAATTGATTATATACATTATGTACTGAATTCACGATTATGATTACTTTCATCGTATCGAAGTAAAACATCGAACTTCGAGTTTTTGATGTAATGTGTGTTTACTTGCCAGATAATATAAAGTGAATAAATTAGGCTGATAAAACGTCAATAAAGAAATTTTAATGTGACGTTTGATGGCAATGTAAACAAAAAAAATGTTGTTATTTGTAATTAAAATATCTTACAATGCAATAGAATCAAACAGCTAATATTAAAGTACAATTTTATTTTCAATTAAATTAAAAATAATATATTTTCTTAGATATTAGATTGAGAATAATATATGAAATAAAGTTATTTTTTTTAATGGAATAATAGTTCACTGTGTAGTACGATTAAGATAAATATAAATTCTTTATAAATTAGATTCACGGTAACATTTTGAATAAACATTCGTTTATATAATTACAGATAATCGTACAATATTTTAATTATTATACTGTTTCAAATGAAAATTATACGATAAGTATTATTTTATACATAAAGCATGTTTAATATTTATATTGAACATAAATTTGAAATCACATCGATGTTCCGATTGTCCGTCCTGTTTAACATTAATCAAATATATTCTCAATAAAATATTAATATATATCTATAGTCATAATACATTAAAACATTTTAAAAATGTCTTACGCGTGTATAATTTTATTATGATTTTAATTCGTATCATTTTAAAGATAGGGACGAGTTCGATTGGTAAAATTGGAATTCGAATCAGGACCAATTGTAATATCTATAATCAGAATAGTATTGACTTTTAAATTTAATCAAAAATTAGTATTTCACTATACAATTATAACTAAGTTATTTTTTATATTGTTGTAAAATATGCCTTACATTAAACAGGTCTCTGATTTGAATTTTAAACTAATTATGATTTTGAAGTGAACCGAAAAGCAGAATTTTATTTCGTGGCGATGGAATAGTATAAATTATCGAATTATGTGTAACTGATTATGTGCATTGAACATTCTGTTGTTGCACACATACTATAGGCACCATTCTATAAACACTTTTATACGACCCCCGGTATGATATAAAACACTTCGTCGTGATACGATATCTCTACGCGTATTAATAATCGATTATTGAGTACCAACATTTAACTAATGTTTATATATTATAAAACTTATGTACAGCTGCTATTAATATCTTACTTACGTTGTTCAAGTTACATCAATTTTCGCGTGATAACCACTTTTTATAAAATAATGTATGAAATACAATAAAAATAATTCGTACTTGCTGATTATGCAGATTTAACCATTATTAGAAAAATTGAATTTCAAATCTTGCGTTGTAAATTTTTTTTTTTTCTTTTTTTCTAGTCAATATTAATGTAATTTTTTTGCAGTTCTGCTTTTTTTTATAATGCTTTTATATTTACGTATACATTCATAAAATTGCTTATGAAAGACTTTATATGTAGCTTTAATTTCCTTATTTTTTTATCTTTTATTTGTAACTTTTCAATACCAAGGTAATACTAGGATAACGCTAATATTCTTAGCTTATTTTTTTATCACTTTTAAAGTACATATTTCTTGACATTGTGTGCAGTACAAGTAGGCAAACGAGTAGTCTCCATTTAGAAATATTTAAAAAGATATTTTATCATTACTTAAATAACAGTGTTATATTTTCAATTTACTTCCTTTTTTTTTTAAGTACGTACCTATGATTGAACGTAATAGGGACAACCAAATAAGTAATAGGATTGTGCAGAAACCTTTGAAGTTTTAATTTAACATTTTGGGAAACATTGCTTAAAAGAACGCAAGGGTAAAGGAAAGTTTTATATTTCGCGTACATTGTTGTGACGGGAGTAAATCTCTGCCTTGAAAAGGTTAATCCTTTCATTTGAATGCGGGCATCCCAGGTAAAGAGTGGTTCGAACATTTACCTTCAATTTCTAAACATAAGCTTCCAAGAAGCTTTCGAACTAAACGAGCAACTTATAATACCTTCATTGTTCCAGTAATGTATACGTATATATATTTCCAATGAACGTTTGACCACTTCTTCAAAAACCCGTTAAATCTTCGACTAAGGGACTGTTAAAATTTCATTTTTTTACCCTATGTTGTTCACATTGTTTCAATTCTCTGTAATTACTGTACGGAACTTGTTCGTTTCACGATTTTTGCAAATTGACCTGAATCAAATTGTGATTATAAAGTTTAATAATTCTTTGTATCATAAAGATTCTACATTTAGTAACTTGGAAACTTCAAAATAATAATATATTTTTTAATTTGTTTTAATTTGCTTGTAAATTAGTAAAATTTTTAAATACAATACAATTACAGCATCCTCTGAAACAAAATAGAAATGAATTATTTGTTCGGTTGCTTTAATTAATATTTCGAAAAATAAAAGAAACATAAAATTTTGTTATTTAAATCAGTTGGGACGGATTAATTAAAACATTTCTAGATTATCAATTTTACTTAAATGGTAAACGAAGCATATCAATTATCATAAGACATGTTTTACATTTTGAAAAATGAAAGAAATGGTAGACTGAAGATTTTAATTAAGAAGGGTAAAAATTGTACAATGACCGGATGAAGTTAACGTACATTCCAAGTCAATAAATTTCTGTTCTTTCGAAACGTGTTTCTTTGCCACATCGTAATTATTATACTGCTATAAGACATACTTTCATATTCTCGTGGACCATTGACCCACATAAAAGTTCCTGATACTTCCTACTAATTGATTGTGTACATCTGTTCGAAAATTGTAATTTTAAAGGAATTTCATATCTTCACCGCGTTACTAATTATTGCTGCTACAGCAAAAAAATAGCAAGAAAGTACAATTCAGTAAAAAAAAAAACAAATTTAACATATCTTTCTAACGATCATAAAAAATGTAAAACTAATTAACCTAAAAGAATATAACGTTTATCAACTGAATACATTTTTTCATTATAATATTTCTTTTTATTTTCTACTTCTTTACTTAAAAAATATTAAATATAACGTTAGGTTTTTTTTTATAAAATTTTCATTGTGCAAAATACAACTGTAAAATTTGTATACTTGATATAAAATTATAAAAAAGTCATATTCGGTTTCAGTAGTCACTGTTTTAAATATTCACGGGTTGCTGCGTTTCGAAAAATTTAAATAAAAATTTCATACGCGCGCGACATACCACCGTGTCGTACTATTTTGTTTCGTTATTAGATGAATCTTAATATTTCGTTATTAGTCATTAATTTTTATATGATGACACTTAACAAGTAAATTAAATCGTGTCGTTTGTATCGATGGGGTTCGCTATTTTAGGCATCCGCGGAAGCTTTTACAACCTGTTTTCCCGCGGATACTGGGATATCACCTTATTAATAGATACTTATTTTCATAATTTCGAAACATTCATTTCTACTTGTAACGAGGCTGTAGCTATACGTAGCGATGTAAGTAATTGTTTGCAGTTTCTTTTGTAGCCAGGCGCTGATTTTTCTAGTTACCTGTTTGACCAGTTTTTATTTAGGCAATTCCAATGTATTATTCCAGTCAGGTATGTGGGTGAAGCTAGAAGAATGTTTACGGTAATTGCTAGCGCTAATCGAACCTATCTTTACGACGTCAAAACGTTTCCATGCCGGCGAATACGGCATCGAAATAAATTCATCCTAAGTAATTATTATCCCGGGTGTAAAGTATGAAAAGAAGCTGAAATAGCGGATTTTCAACTGATCATCATACGGTTGTTCAGAAATTCTTATGGCTTCGCACCATTTGCAGACCAGTCGAACTCCAATAAAATTTGATGAGTTTAAAATTAAATTTGTCCGAGAACATGCTACATTAAAATCACAAATGAAATACTATTTAAACTTTTAGAAAATACAATACACTTTGGACATTAATAATTTAGATTCTCCAAAAATTCCTCTAAAATAATAGATTTCAAATACCTTTGTCAAAATTTATAATTTTATTCAAATAATTATATACATTTTAATTTTGGTTGTTTGTTCTTTCTGTTTAAACTAAAATTCGATGATAATTATTTCAAAGTAATAATTTAATACTGTTTCAAACACAGCATAATATCATTACATAATAATATGCAAAATATAGTTCTGATATTAGTTTTATCTGGAAATAAATTTTATAAGTATAGAAAAAAGTAAATACAAACATTATAAAAGTCTCGCTTTAACGATAAAACGTCTTTAAGGTTAGAGAACGTAAATGGTCCCGGTTTCCATAGCATAAAAATATTTTCATAGTATAAAAATATTTCCCTTGAATTGTAATGGAACGCAAGAGCAGTTTCAAATATAGGAATAATAAAATTGAAAGTGATCTTGCGTAACACTGACAGGCACGTTCAGCGTTATATATACACGTACACATACATGTTAGCTCGCAATTACCATTTATTCGATGTGAAGAAAAAACGGGAGAACGTCATGTACAAACGCGCGCGCGCGCGTGTGTGTGTGTGTGTATGTATATGTAAAACAAAATGAAATAATATTTACGCGAATAAAAATATATTAAGTATTTCGTATTGTTCCTTTATACAGGTGCATCGAATAAATGTAAATATAACGCTTTTGTACACATAGCATGAAGTATGTATACGTACACATTTGGCATTGGTCCATAGTAGATACACTCTTGTTCAAAAGTCCTAGGACACCTACTAAAATTTCATATACCTGAGAAAAATCGAGCTGTTAAATATATTCAAAGAAAAACAGTCTTTCTTCGTACGATGAAATAATTTATTCAATATCTTATCGAGACCATTAGTAATAATTAAAACTTGTTCTCTTATGTATATCCACATTTGGTTATCTTAAATAGTATTTCCATTAATTTCGTTATTCCAGCAATTATTGTTTTTCTCTTTAGTTTTTGTATTAATATTACTGTACACTTTTTGTAAATTTTTCTGCAGCTCTGTTTGTAACACTTAATATTTTTTATTTTCTTAAATTCCATCTATCTTAATTACAACCAAACTTGCTTTTAATATTTCAAACATGTTTTCTTCTTTTTTTCTTCTTAAGATTCAAATAATTAAATATTTTATCATTTTGCATTCGCTGTCAGCTAATATTAAACATGTACAGTATACAGTAATAAAACTGTATAATTGAAATAATTTGTATTATGTAATTAAAGATTTCCAAAATAGCCGGGTGTTCTATGATTTAGGCGGGAGTGCATATCGCATTTTAAAATTTAGTACCGCACACCTTAAGCGTTTTTTAGATACACGGTTGAACGTAAGAATATTACGAATGGAATATAAACAATTTAATTATTGACGGACTTGATGAATATATTTTAAAAACAACAGAATATTCTGATTTCCATGAAATATTAAATCGGCTTGCTAAGTACAATTCAGATAATACAGACAACGAGAAGAGGCATTTATTTTCAATTCTTATCGATTAATTAATTTTAATTTTTGCAATTCAGTGCTTTTATAAATTGAACATACTTGAATATAAAAAATGAACCAATAAGTTGTTTGTATCAGAAGTTTTATCAAATGGTGAATCGCATTTCTGTAAAATATGAATTATTGAGGGGCTAATATATTTGATATGTTTTTAATTGTTTATATAATTTATACATTCTGGAAATATTGTATATGGAATACCTTTATCATTTGGAATTTATTGTTGCTTACAAATTTGCAGTATGGAAATACGGGGGCAAGCTTATTAAGTTCTTATTTAATCGATTGATAGTAACTTACAAATGTTTTTAATTAATTAGCCTAATTAGTATTATTCAAACCAAATTCAAAAAAACATTGATTATATTTTAAGATAAACATATGTATTTATCAAATATGTGGCTCAACACTACAATACATACGATGTTAACAAAATTATTTTCAAAACCATAAGTTCAGTATTACTAACATACTTTATTATAGTTAAAAATGTTATCAATTTAGAAGTATTTTATACAAGTTTCAAGCTGAAATAGTAATGCAAATTCAGCAAATTGTATATATCTATATGCATAAAACATCCACGTATTTATTTCTATAATTTCTAGGCAATTATACATTAAACAATGATATTTTCAATTAAGTTATCACTTTATAACAACTACTTCTATTCCCAATGACGTTACAAAATTTTTCTTTATAATTGTATATTTTTTATTTCTAGTATTTTCTTGAAAAGTTAAAAGAGACAAATCGAAGATCCATTAACAATCATGAAAGAAGAATGTGTTTACCTAAATATAAATTATTATTACTTTCTAATTTTGACATTTTGTTATAGTAATCGCGTGTTTTGAGAGAGATCGGTTCGTTTCGTATAAAATCGGTTTATTTCGTATAAAATCGGCTCGCTTCGCTCGAACGAACATCGCGGTACCAACACGAGTCGAGAATTTGAAGCCAGCACTCTCGTTGCCTGCTGTGCCTTTTCTCTTTCGTCGTATGTTTCTTTTTCTTTCTCTCTTTCTCCTTCCTTTCGTCATCAGTACCTCTCTTTTTCTTGCTACTCCACCATTTCCCTTGTTCACCGTGCCCCTTCTTGCATTCGTTCGTTCGTTCGTTCGTTCGTTCGTTCGTTCGTTACGTTGCCTAGCCCTGGGAATGCGCGGTCGCTGTACCTCTCTCTCCCGCGCACTTGCTTGCCTGCTCGCTCCCTCGGTTTCTCTCTCTATATCCATCTCTGTTTCACTCGCTCACGCGTCTTATTGACCCGGACCCGGTTCTCTTCTCCTCTCTCTCTCACTCTCTCGATTTGCCGGGTTACCTCCAACTCACCCGCCTCTTGATTGGGGGTTGAGTGGAAAGAAAGGAAGTCTGACGTACAAATCCTATGATATACATTTTCATTTTGTCTTACCAATGTATGATTAAAAAAAAGACATTCAGAATTCCGAAAGATTATTTCTTATATGTTAGACATTTCTTATGAAGCTTGCTTTGGACGTTTAACATGGCAACGCACGCTGATCGTTCCCACGATACGTTTCCATATTGGTAGATACAATCTTTCTTCTGACAATAATTAGAATTTTATATAGGGTACGTATCTCATGTTTGACATTGAAAGTTATTTTCAGTTTACGTTTGTATAAATAACAGTTACCGTTTTTAAAATTGTGAAAGGATAATTTTATTCGTTATTGTCGTAATAAAGAACTAGTTATGTTATTCGAGAGAAATGACTCACTATTACAATCATTCCTAGGATTTTTAAGAAGAAACTAATGTTTCTTGTATTAAACGTTATATCTACGTATGCTATAGCGGGAATATGTGTATAACCAAAACTTATATTCTCGCAGATTTGAATTTCATACTTTCATTACATACAAATAAAAAAGGTGTAGAAATATCTGTCTAAGTGAATAATGTGATAATGTATATATATTAAATGATGAAATAATAATGGTGCTTCGATGTTTGTATTTCTTGAGATGTATGTAATGAAGGGTATGTTAAGAATTGAACTATAATTTCATACAATTGAAAGAAACTGCAAAGTATCTCTTTACAATTTGTTTCGTAAATTTTAAAGTTCTTCTGTATCGACTGGCAAGTGGCACGGAGTGTAAGAGTTCTTCAGTCGGTAAAGCCGACTTGACACGTAGGAAAAAGGGTGCGCGAAAAGCAGGAAGTGCCAATGTGGAGCAAATTCCAGTGACCGTAGCAGTGTAACGAAACTAAGAAGGGTAAAAAAAGGCGCGAGAAGAAAGAGCGCACGGCGACAAGTCAGAGTTGGTGCGTCTTCCTCTCCCTTTCGCTCTCTTTCTCTGCCTAAAAGTTGACCTCGAGTTTCAAGGGTAGAGAAGGGTTTGCAGTCGTTTGCCCCTCTACCTTACCGGGGACTACGAGCCATGGCTCTCGAATTCTCTACGAACGGAAGAGAGAAAGCGACGTTGCCTCGATGTGAGTAGTGGTAGACTCCCGCCATCCCCACCATTGCTGAAATGTAGTTCGATTGGTCGGCGTACTCGGGTTTTCCTTTGTGAGCGGGCGGGTGAAAGCGTGGCTTGGCAACGCTGTACGAGTTCGCCGGCGTCCGCTGGAAGGAAGGCTAAGCCCATGCGAGTGGAAAAAAGACAGAGAAACGCAGAGAAAGAGACACACAGACAAGTAGCGAGTGAGACTTCGGGTCGAAGTAGAAGGGGATCGGGTTGGAGAAAGAGAAAGAGAGAATATACAAGCGTCCAGCCAGCCCGTCCTCGCCAGGTTCGCCCTCTGTGTGTGCGGCATCGCGTGTAGAGTCAGTGGCGAGAGAAGCAATCCGCGCGTAAGCTTCTCCATGTGAAAAAGCTGTTACGCGTCCCACTACCACTGTGAAACACTCAGCGTCGGTGTGTATATACACGTAAAAGAAGCATTGCGTCTCTACGCGAGCGTGGTGTCGCATAGAGTGCGTAATTAGCACCGTGTGTACGATCAAGTAGAAGAAACATCACGTTTCCTACGACGAAAAGGGCATTATATCTACACATATATACACATACCTTCACATAAAGGGAAGCTACGTGAACACATAAATGAATGAAGATACATATTTATGCCTAATACTTTTATTGGTGCCTCCGAGAAGAAACGTTGTGTCTCTCGAATGAAAGGCTCCATGGGTAGTTAGGGGAGGGAAGCAAAGGGAAATAAAGAGAGAGAGAGAAAGAGATAGACGGAGAGAGAGAGAAGGAGAGAAGGGAGAGAGAAGAGACGGCAAAAGGAAAAGAGAGACGGAGAGACGCACTGTATCTGTCGATGGTGGGGAGACAGAGGGAAAAAGAAAGAGCTAGAAGGGGAGAGAGAGCGCCCTCCCCTACCCACCCGCCCGCCCTCCTCCTCTACCCGCCATACCTACTCACGAAGCTAACGAACGGTTGAACGTAGCGTCGAGTAGACCGCATCCCAAGTATAACGTACGTATTCACGAGGACCTCCTCTATACATTGTGGAAAAAACGTGTATGAAGCCGCTTGTGCTACCAGGAGTACCTAGTAGTGATATCGTGTAGTGTGCCGGCTGGACAACAGAAACGTGGTGTGACAGTGAGAGGCACGGTAGCGCGTGCAGTGCGTGTCGCGATATACGACGGCCACGAACAGGACCCGCATGAATGTGAGGGTACATGTACGTACGGTGTGCGTGTATTGGTGTGTATACACCTTTCCGTGAGAGTGAGCGAGCGAGTGCGTTCGCGCGCGCGCAGCGTTCGCGTGCGTGAGTGTGCATGTCCTGCTGTATGAGGGAGACAGAGGAGCGTATGTGTGGTGCATGAGTGCGTACCGTGTAATTTTTTCGTGCATCCTTCTCTTTTCCTTGTTGGCGGCACCGGTCGGTAAACGAGACCGAAGTGACAGACAGACCGTCCGCGTGTACGATATGTCGGAACACCACCGCGTAGCCGGTGGCTGGGGCACAGCGAGCCCAGGAAGCCGCGAAGATGCCTCCGGTGGTACCGCCTGGTGGCCTTCGGGTTTAAACACCGTTTCGGCTGAACAGCAACAGCAGCAGCAACAACAGCAGCAACAGCAACAACAACAACAACAACAACAAAATCTACATCAACACCTGATGAATCAACAACAACAGCTATCGCAACAACAGCAAGCACAGCAACAACATCATCAAGATATCGTTAGGAGTACCGCCGCCGCTACCCAGCAGCTTTTCTCCTACAAGATGGCCTCCAGCTTTCAGAACCCAGCCACCACGGGCACGCAGTCGAATCCAGTCTCGACGTCTACGCCAGTTGGCTCTTGCATGAGGGGAGGCTATGATTATAGATTAGGAACGGGGCCCGGGACAGGCGGAGGTGTACCTGGTACACCTTCTGCACCACCGCCTGGCGTACAGTGGTGGTACCCAGGTGGAGTTATGGACGCCGGACAGAACAACCTGCATCAGCAATTGCAGGGCCAACAGCAGCAGCACCTCTCGCCCATTACCACACAAACGTCCACGCCCCCCGTTATGTCCCCGGTATGTTGCGACCACGATCGACCCCCTTTATGCTTCCTCTTTTTTTCTCGTCATTGCCTGCTTTTCAAATTTTTATTCATTTGTTTTTTTTTCACCTTATATTTTCGCTTATTTCTATATTTACGCGGGATTCTTTTGTGCACACACGTATAAAAGAAAAGAAATACTCGGTCCGGTCTTTAATACTTTCTATCAATCGATTTTGCATTGCTTCTTAACCGATAGATTTTATTATTCTAACATACAATATGCTGCGGTTTTTCTTTTAGAGGTTGCATCTCTATTTAATTATTCAGTATTTTCTTTCCTTTTTTTTGTAGATACGGTCTGAGAGCAATTATATTGGTGGTTTTATTAGTTACTGCCCAAAACACAGACACATGTTTTTCTAGCGTTTTATTTCTTCAATATACGCTTGATTCCGTACGTAGATTGATAATCGTAGTAAATATCCGGGTCTCAAGGTTTTTCTTTTTTTTTCTCTCTCTTTGGAAAACACTGATTAATCAGTTTTGACCGGCTGAATAAGCATCAGTAATCCATTCTTTGAAATAAATGGAAAGAAAGAAATGTATGGCCATAATTACAGTAATTATGATAACACGCCACTATATGGTCAATTTCTTCTTGGTTATAAGAAACGTTCGCATAAAAGACACGCTTAGCACAAGAAGGTAATTCTTGATATATCGTGATTTCGTTTTTAAAAATTTCAACGATCATTAACGGCTATAGTTGTAGGTATTTCAGTTAGAACGATGTTTTGAGTTATTGTATTCTTGTCTTGTGTTGTTACACTGTTCAGCGTGACCTTATGCAAGAAAAAAAGTTATGTTCGTTCCAAACGGAATCGGTATTTATATTTAATTTGAAATTACAAGGCATGCGAAAGCGATATGCATAATGATCGAGCCGGTGTTTCTTTATCATTGTGAATTTCTTTTTTGCCTTGTAAATTTTCTGTTTTAATTTATCACGATAACTTATCCTTATTTTTCTGTTTTTTAAGAAAATGTTATTTAATCGTTATTCAACGCGTGTACTACTTCTAGGATTAATTGTGCTGGTTCGATATTAATCAGTTCGTTTTTACAAAATCTTAATAACCGATTTTATCGCGGGTTGCTTTCGACCTGCCGTCTGCGTTTCATCCTAACTCGCGTCTCTTGCCCCACCGACCGTTGTCCGCTATTGATTCCGGGTTTCGTGCGGCCTTCTTCGTACGTACGTTCGTACAGCGGCTCTTGCCGCGCCGGTTCTCTTCTTTTTTCCCTTTTTTTTCGATTACCTCGATCAACGTGTTTTTCGTCATTCATAATTAGGAATTAGAAACAGAAGTTCTAATCGATTGTCGTTTCTTTCAGTGCGACACGATATTTCATTAGAAATATTAAATCTTTGATAATTTTTTATTTACATGTATCAGAGTTGCTTATAATCGGTATATTGATATTTTTGGTAATTTATATTTAGTTTGAGACATTCGAATTGTAAATATTTTAAATGAAAAAATTAAATTTTGGAAAATTTGGAAAATTACTAAATTCATTGATGTTAGTCTCTTTAGTTCTCATTTGTTCTTAACAGATTAACTTTCATAATTGGTTTTCTGGCTTTACACAAATTGAATTAAATTTCTCTTAGTTTTATTTTTTGTAATGTGAAAACCAGTCGGTTTCTTCGGTTTAAACGAAAAATAAACAATTTTTGAGGAATTTGAATCTGAAAATTCATTTTTCAGTTTGCCCGAGCACTTCCGTGCTAAGTCGTTCCGAAAGCTGGAACAGACTCATTTTTCTTTTACATAAAAGGAATCGAATTTCAAAACTTTTCCCATCTTCGAAGGTAAAAGAAGAATCCTGTTTTTCAGAAGTCGCGAATAACTGAAAACTCGTTTCACTGTCTTCGTTTTATTAGAGTTTCGTCGAATGCATTTCATCCTTGCGATTGTTCAAAGTTTCTATATTACTTATTTACACAGGAATTATAATATAAAGTTTGATGGCAAAGAATATTAAATCACGTGGATTTATAAACATTTGTAATTTTGTCAAAATTCAAAAATTTCAGTTTCCAAAAGCAGTGTCGAAAAAGAGTTAAAATTTGTGAACAGGTACACTCTCTTTTTCTTATTTCTCGCATTCGGTACGAGTTTGATAATTATCCTCGTGTACCGTCTTTTTTTGAACGGTTTTCATTTCTTCTTCGTTTATGCCGTGCCTTAATTAGCGGGGAACCATGCGTGTTTAACGATAGAATTTAACGTTATGTATCTTCTATCCCGTATCTTTTAAAGGCAAACTTAATTGTCAGTTTATGAATTATTTAAGCGGTGACGAATGAAAATACACCCATCTGGGTACAGGAGTTTCTTCTAATTAGGCTCCTCGAATGGTAACACTTTTTTCATTTTTTCATCTTCTCAAACTCGAATATCGATTGAATAAAACAGTACCGTTGTTAACTTGCCCCGGGCCCCCCTCCGTTGAAAGGATCTGGGATGCTCTCGTATTTTGATCAAATTAAATGAATAAAGTATGAAATTTTTTATTCGACTCTGAGCCACTGCCAATAAAATATCCTCTATCACTGGTATCTATATACAAACACTCTTATAAAGTTCTAATACATTCATATTCGAAACATAAGTCGTTCGATTATAGATCGATTTCTTGATTAAAAGAACTTATTTAACCTTATGCACTTGGACTGTTCTTTCATTTACTCGAATCTAGCGCACTTTCACGGTGCTTCTGTTAAAGAGCGAAAGTTTTGTTTTACAATGAAAAAAGTTACAAACCTTCGTGAATTTGTTTTAATTTTAACAAATAATTTATTCTATTTGAATATAATATAAATTTAGAATTAAAAATTTCTGGATAAAGTTACGTACGAGCAGCCAAAATGAATACTGCATTTTTAAGAATTTATTTCCAGTCGAGAGAAACGCTTCCTTCAATCAGAATTTTGCAATGAAGACAGAAATACATATGAGTAATATACCTACACATTTTTTTCTTCTTTTTTTTAAATTTTGTTTAAAAATAAATATGACGGTAGATTATAAAGTATATACTGTTGTACAAGTACGACTTTTAAAATAAAATTTGTACAATGGAACAGCACGTTAAGTGGCACACAGTGAAAATGGTCGCGTGTAGTCAGACACATTAAAACATCAATTATGGAGGATACGATCAGTTAATTTTTGAATTTAGACTTACGATTAGTTACCTTGTATTATTACCATAATATCAACAGTAGTAAAAGTTTGCTTACGTCTTTTCTCTCTCTTTTTATTTTTAACCAATTTTCTTTTACTAAATACTTAACACATTAGTTGATTACTATTGTAACGACCGATGATAACCAATGTTTTAAAGAAAATGTTTAAAGATTCTTTTCGTTTGATGGTGTCGTAAAACATACAATTCATTATTTTGCCAAGAAATAGCTCCTCGTTTATTTAAATCTAAAAAATATTGTCCAAGTTGTAAATTTCATATTTTATATTTTTTTTCATTCCTTCCAAAAAGGAAAGATTCTTGTTGAAATGTAATGTCTTATCTCGGAAAAAGAATCAAAATCATCGAACCCTTTAATGAAAAACCGAATAATATTTGCGCCGGTGGAATATTTCGAAATTGTTGTTTTAGCAGGAATTATTACGTGGAAATTGTAATACATAGAATGTCGATTGAGAAGGTATTCCTTCGAAATTCCACGTTCTTCGATATTCCAATAAAGAACGTTCAATATCGCGAAGCATTGAAAACGTATTTGGAGCAATATTAAAAGCGGATCTCGAATGAAAGTTAAGATTAAAGTCCGTATCTATCAGATGGGAGAGAAAGTCAGAAAGTAGTCCGAAAATTTCAGATTACGGTGATAGAGATAAATTGAAGAAACGATGTAGAACAGTTAACGAAATTCTTGTGTTGTTTCTTTTACAAAGTTATGATATATTGCAAAGTAATATTAACTGCATCCATCTTTACATTTTTTTTTAATTATTGAAAATTTTTACACCGTTTCTAAATTCAGTAATGGAAAATTTTAGATTATTAATATTTTTTCAATAATATTGTTAAGAGAATTTTTAGTATACTTACAATACCTAAAAATATACATTTTTCATAAATTTTAATATTTTATATTAACTATACTTGAAGATAAAATTTTTATTATTAATATAAAGATATCTAAAAAAAAGGTATCGATTCGATTTTATAATAAAAAATTTACTGCTATGAACGCATTCCATTATTGGAGAAACAGTTCGCTCGACAAGTTTAATTAATAAAATAGTTCGGATCGATTGGATCCTCTAAATGGCAATTATTTACACGATAATACGTTTCAGCGTGAATTTAAAGCGGTAATAAATTTGAACGCGAACTTTCCGAACTATCCAAAAATGATTTATAAAATCATTGCATAACCGTGCAGTTATTGTGAAATGAAATTTCGCCGTTCAAGGAAATCGTGGAAGCTTCATAAATATATAAAATATTACATTCGATGCGGAATATTAAACAACTGCCATTTACTTTGTTTCCCGAATTGAAATTTATCATTTGTATATTAACAACATTCATTACAGTTAATGTAACGAGAACAAATTTTGGAGATTTAGCATACATTTTATTAACGATCGAATACATATAAAAGAAGATTATTGAAAAGGGTTTGTTGAACAAAGATTAACTGTACAGTGCAAATTATTCTTGGATCTTAAATATTTTATGACGCTAAATGGAAATCGAACGATTAATGAAGATTGAATTTAAATTAAATTCCGTGAAATTGGAATTCTTATAAAGTTTAATTCCGTTTAATTGGATTCTTTTTTTTTTGGTATTTTATAAATTTTTAGTAATTCTTTATTTTTAGTATTGTTTTAATATATTTCAGTGTCATTGCAAATAGTATATATTTAAAAAAAGAAAAAACCGTGAAATTAAGTAATTACAGAGTTTTCCTCGTCTACAAACGAGTGTTTTCGAAATTATGAAACGTAGTGATTTGAAAAGTTTAATCGCGAAATAATTTGCAAAAGATTATGCACGATTAAATCCCCGCGATTGCGAGTAGATTTATTATCACCACGCAAGTACTCCGTTAAACAAATATTTAAACAGAATATTTTTGTTCTTGCCATCTTTGTCCTCCTGTTTATTCTTTCTTCGTAATTGCTGAGAGATAAGGGGCAATCAGTTCGTATTGAAATTTACGTATTTCTTGCCGTTTAATTCTCTCATTATGCAGATGATCGTATTAGGTTACGAAAACTGTTCGATTCTTCAAAATATAATCGAATCAGAATGTCCATTAACGTTTTGCGACATAAGAGAACCGAAAATTGGATGTTCGTTAACGAACGACACAAACTTCTAATTGATTCGTTGTTTCAACGTTGACCCAGCCTTTCTTTGTCCAAAATATCGATAAAATATTCGTGTAATCAATTTCATCGAGCCTCAAATTCTAAATTGATACCTTCAGTGCCATTTTGTGATATTTTCATTTGTATCAGTCTTTCTCTGATCTGGAATCAATCAACCGAGTAATAGAATTTTTTTAGTTGATTTAACCTAAAAATATTGATGAGACGTTTGTGCAAACATTTTTATCAAACTTTAAGCTTCAAATTGATATGCTGTAAGTGCCATTTTGAAGTACTTTTATGTCATCAATTTGTGTAAGAATTACTATGTCTTGAAATCGGTCATTGTTTAATATAACTGGCGAGCAGCCAGTTTGTATTAAAAATATTAATGGTGCTTTTATGAGGCCATTTCCTTCAAATTTTGAGCCTTAAATTGATGCATCATAAGTGTTGTTTTGTGACACTTCTGTGTCATCGTATTACGTATTACAATTAATGATCTTTATAATTTCGATTCTAAGATTAATTTTTGTATAGGCAGGCTATTATTTTCTGCTTGATCACGTGGCTAAATATTCATGAAGATACAGTTAAAAGTAATCAAGATAATGAAATTTGCATAGAACATTTTAGAAGGAAATTTACATTTTCACGCTGTCATTGTTTATTGAAATATTTTTAGCTTTTTTTCTTTTATTAATACAAGATTTATAGTGTTCTGTCTGCTTCTGTATGCATTTATCTATTTTTTTTTTTTACTTGCTGCTCCAATTTTAATGGAAATGAAAAAAGTTAATATATATTGAAATCTCTACAGCTGTGAACATTGATTTCAATGACTTTTTAATTATTTATTTATAATATATTAATCCATATTTATGGTAGAAATTAGTTTATCCATTGAGTATGATTAAATATTAATGAAAATAATTAATAGTAAAATAAAACAATAAGTCGATGAATGGGCGGAGATTTAAGAATTTCAAAGTATGTTTAATTAAGAATTTAACCCTCTTATTAATTTACTAAATATTTAAATCCTGTATTATATTTATCTAACTCTAACGCCCCATTTGATATCGTATTATATATATTCGTCTGTTGTTAATGAGACAATTGTTCATAAATATATTAAAAAAAGACGTATCTTTCATTTGTCAAGGAAAAAACAAATGCCAGGTGGAAAGGCTTAATTTTTTTGGATCAGAGCCAACCGCGGATACGGGCATGTCACTGTATTTATTAATGAAAACAAAATATATATCTCATAACTCCAAGAAAATGAAATCACATTTTAATTTGCTTATGTTGTTTAACACATTAGAAATAAATTTAATCACGTATCAAATTTCCAATAAATGAAATTTCTTAATAAACCGACTATAAAAAGGTTTCAAATTTCTCCAGAATAGGATTGAAAAATATTCTTTTGCAAATTTTGCTCTTTCTAAGCAAAGGTCTCCGGATCCGTCCCTATTTTGTTATTCATTTCCTAAGTATACCATTGTATTTTAATCATTTTTAACGTACAAGATATGAATACTGTATTAATCTGTTACATAGAACACGTTTTAAAGAATGTCTGAATGGAACGCGAACTGTAATTACGAAAGTCTCACATTAGATATGCGTTCGTTTATTATGTACAAAGTTTTACACTGTGTTAGCTACCTTATAAGTATTGTACGCTAATGTTTTTTTACTTCTTAATTAACAAGGTGGTTAATCAACGTCGTGTCGATAATCTGTTGATTACACGGTTCGAGGGAATAACTTCTGGTATTTCAGGAATTTTCAAAAATATTCAGATTTATTCGAAGCAGATTTTCCTTAAACGACCTTTTTTTTTTTTTGCATAAAGCATCAATCTGTTCAACATTTTTAAAAATTTAATTAACATATTCTTTGCCACGCGAATGGCTTCTGGCTTTAATTGAGCGAGCAAGTATATTTTTTTATTTGGTATAAAAATAAACCCTTTCAATTGTTGAAAATCAAATATTATTTTTAATGAACAACTTTTGATGCTGATTTCTATCTTGCAAATTTTTTTAAGGAAAAATGATACAATATTGCAAGTAGAAAACTGTTATTATAAAAACTAGTCAGTGTTTTTAATAGAAGCGTATTTATCCTCCGTAGATAATCTGGATTATTGATGGCATAAGGGAAATTCGACTTTTCTTTAAATCTCTATTGCATAATGTAATAGACTTTTTTTTTGAAAGCTTATCAAAATAAAATGGTATAATCGATCCAGTTTTCCTACGTAGTGCCTATTCGACAGTAATACTGTTGTCCAATTTTTATGCAAATTTATTGTTACATTTACTCGATTAAATAACTAATATAGGGAAAATCCCGTATCCGCTGTTCGTCGCGTTTGAAATTTTCAACTTTATAACAAATGTTCGAAAACAGCTCGAAAAATGAAATTCTAACACCTAATCATAGAAAATTGCTATCGTATTACATTCATTCTACTTTTATTTCTTTTCTTTACCATATTGTTTCAAAATTTATCCATCGAATGCCTTTTTTTAATTTCATTAACTGTTCCACTCCGTATAAAATATATGACTATACATTAAAAATATAATATTCTTAATCGAAGTGGAAAGGTTAAAAAATGGTATCTTTGGTAAAAAAATTCCTGAATTTCCGCCGAATCGTTATTTCTATTGTTTTATTTTATTATCGATGAAACTTTGATATTTTCTTACGAGTTCTTATTAATTAAATTCTTAGATTTTATCGCTAATTATCTTTATTAATGATTAATCACACTTAATGTATAAATTAATTTTTATCATAAGTATGGATTAATATATAGCGTTCGCTACTATTTGCGGTTTCAGGTATCCACGGAAGATCTTGGAAGTTATCAACGCCGATACGAGGGTTTCACTCTATACCAATTAGTAATATTTTAATTGTAACTAGTATCTGATAGAACGGAGCCAGCGAAGCTCACGAATACAATTCTATTAATAATATTTCTGCAAAAAAAAAAAACGTTAAAGAAAAAAGTTTTTAGATAATCCTAATATAACTCAGTTTTACGAACAATATCTAAAATTACAAGAGTTATTATAGGTACTACGATACGTGTAGCCGTGAAAGTGTTAATTATTATCAATGATACCTTTGCGTCTACGATTAATCCTTTTAAACACCATGGCAGGGTCAGATGATACTCCGTTAAAATTAAACCTGTAATTATTTCAGATAATGATATACATCCTTTTGGTGTTTATAATTTTTCTATTGTAAATTGTAAAATATGGTTTACCAGATTACCGTTGACCCTGCTATGTAACGTATGTTATATTTCTGATTCTATGCTATGATAGTTAAGGATTTACGTAGAAGTATATTTGCCCATTACATTACACGAAAGAATTTTTTTTTTTTACATTTTTAAACACCTATCGTATATAGAATCGTAATATACATAATTGCACGCAATACCTTTTATGCGCCTAGTTATTATCTTAGTCTACGAAGCAATGCTTTGCACGTAAACAAGGAATATTAATTAGAAATAGAGAACGTTAGCTTCAAAAAATTTTTCTTTTTTTTTTTTTAAATCTTCATTTGAAAACAGCAATAAATCATTACCAATATATTGCACGTTATATTAGTAATGAATTCAACTAACATAAACGATGTATCTTTACTAATTATCTTCTTTATATATATAGAATTATTTAAATAAACTGTTATGTGAATAATTATCAGGTTACACCAGGAATATCAGAAATACTTAAAGAGGGTAATAGAAATGGTGTAACTTGTAAAGCACATTTTTACGTGCAACTGAATTTATTCAGAATATTTTATCAGCACAGTCGTACGTTATCTCGAGTAGAACCGGTTAAAATGTGAAATACAAGAAAATTTACATGAATAAGAATTAAAGTTACACAAAAGATACGAAATGAGAAAAACTTCTAACCAATTTTTCGATTCTTATGAGATAAAGTTAAAATGCTCTTCCTTTTCTTTTTTTTTTTTGCTCAGATTGTAAATTAACAAAGATAAGGTGTCCCCTATGAGCATAAGAAATGAACTAAGATAATGTGTGACGTTTCTGCCTTAGTTTGAGTCTTTTTAAAATATTTATTAAATATCAAAACTTCTGCACAAATACCAGATCACATAGGAATTATTAATCTGATTAATTTTATTTAAAAAAAAAGCAAGTATAATAAAGCTATTAATCTTATTTTATAATTTACAATAAATTTGTAAAATAATGTAAAATAAGGTAACCACTGAAAGTAATTTTATTTTATAATTTACAATACATTTGTAATAGAAAATAAAATAAGGTTACTACTCAAAGTAACTTTATTTTGTAACATAAGTTAATTTTGTTTATTTTACAACTCTTGGAGAAGGAAGATTGGAGGAGTCATCCTCATCTCTGTTTCCTCCCAATCCACCTTTGCCCTTTCAAACATGTATTAAACATTACAGATTTCCTATCCCTGTTTGGTTTTATATTTATAAGGAAGTATTAATATTTAATAAATGCCTGAGAAGGTAGGGACATTTAAAATGTAGAGAACGAAAACATAAAATATAAAGTTGTGTTTAAATTATTTCCGCTATTTTGAGGATTAATTAAACTTATATTGTACATTATTTTTTTCCAAATGCATACATCCCTGCAAAAAGGGCCCAAATTAAGACGAAAATCTCACATACCAGATATTAATTTATTTCTTACGCTCGTAAAGACCATCTTCGTGTTTGTTTCAAATTTTCATGTGAAACACGAAGTACCACGAGTATTTTCATGAAAAAGTATTCATTCGATCGGAGGATTACGAATGAATACCAGTTAATTGCATCAACTTTTAATGGACCCCCTTTGTTTCTTCGATTGCAGCACCAGATCCAGCAGTTGTCACAACAAAATAATCTTCAGCAAAATAACGCTCAGAGTTTACAACAGCGAGACAATATGCCGAGAGGAAAGGATTCGAAACCGAGAGGACGGATGACCGCATACGCGTTCTTCGTGCAGACTTGTCGCCAGGAGCACAAAAAGAAACACCCCGAGGAGAAGATCGTTTTCAGGGAGTTCTCTAAAAAATGTGCAATGAGGTGGAAGGTAAGAAACCTTCGAATTCTTTTTTTTTCTCCATTATTCAACGATGAAAAGGTCGGTCATTTTGGATAATTAATAGATGAACCTCCTACAACACGGTCGTTGTATGAAATAAGAAACTGACACAAAAAATAAGTAAAGTTTCAAGAACGAACAAAATTGTATTATTTTCTTCTTATATATAACAATAATTAATAAATAATTGAACAGGTTTTCCACAAAATCTACTGTTTTGGTTTGTCAGAGCAAAACTGTATTGTAGAAATACCGTGTTACAAAGCGGCTTTCTGTTTTCAACTCATTTTCTAATTTTATTAAATAAATGTTCAAAAAGTTTCATTAAACATATTCAAGATAATTTTAAACTTCACAAAAATACTTAACACCTCTAATATGATCGCAATATAAAAATATTAATAAATATCAATAAATATTGACCTTTCTTTATGACAGAAGGTGTTATATTGAACAAAAATATGTTTAATCTTTCAGGAATTAATAGGTGAAAAATAGATTATTGAAAAATTTTAATTGAAATATTTCCACGATTGCATCGCTGATACTTTCTACAATTAAGGATTAGTCAGTCTTTTAAAGAATTAAGATTGCCGATAAAAATGTGTGCTCACGTACCTCGAATTATTTGACGGATAAGAAAAATTCATATGTATAATTTTCAGTGAAAGAACTTGGAAACATGAAACAGGTGCTACTCGAACATCTGGTGGTCATCCTACCCCTCGAAAAGAGACACTTTCTGCGCTCTCTTTTATATTTCGGACCAGGTGGTGTCTTTAGAACGATTAAAGCCCATTGACCTTACGTTATTTGACCAAAATGTAGATTTCAGCAGCTGCAAAATTTTTACAACTTCCCTCCACAAATTCCACTTTTGAAATATACAATTTTTGTAAAAGAAATAATTATGCCATCTCTTATGAAAAGATATCTTGTATCTTTTATCGTTTACTTCAGTTTTTTTTTCCTTTATTAAAATTTATATTTTCATTTATCTTATCAGTTTTTCTTTTTAGGTATCTACGTATTTATTTGATTATTTATTCATTTTTGCAAAAAGAAACATCAAGCGTTGTCAATAAATTAACAAACATGAAATATTGTGAATTTAAAAGTGTAATTTTCATACTCGCAAAAATTTGTAATATATTACGAATTATTGATTTTATTTGAAATACGCCCTGGTTACAATTTCACAGGCGTCAGTTTAGATAAAGACTTTTGTCTATAGTATGACAAATGGTTCGACAGATAATGAGATGAATAAATGAAAATGGGATTTTCAATGTTAAAAACAGATTCGGTAACTTTTACATCGTCTGTACTTTTCAATTCCGTTTTTATCGATCGATTCATCCAAACCCGAGTCTCACCCTCCATCCGCCATAACTTACCGTTTATGGAAACCAACCCCCCTTGTCATCCTGTTTAATATAAATCTACTACCACCAGCATACCCCCTTCATTCGACAGTAATGAAATCCATAAGCAGTCATGACTCAACAAAATAAAAGTATAAATATTCGAATGTTATCAGTGATCGACAGTTTAATATGATTATTTATTGTAACTTCTGGCTCTTATATTTGTAAGTAAATCTTTCTATAAATTTTCTAATATATAATAATAGATCCAAGTTCTTTTTCTGATTAAATAATGGTACAAAGTTAAACATTAATATTGATATTATAATATTTGTCATATTTTGATGAACGGGTGATGAAAATGAAATCACATTTAACAACAATGTGTTTATATGATTTCAATATTTTACACTTTCTGATTATAGACTATGTCAGACAAAGAGAAAAAGCGTTTCCATGAAATGGCAGAGAAAGATAAAAAGAGATACGACGCGGAAATGCAGAATTATACACCACCAAAAGGCGAAAGCAAAGGCAGGGGCAAGAAACGTAAACACATTAAAGATCACAATGCTCCCAAAAGATCTTTGTAAGTAAACTCGTTAAATAGTTATACTTAGTTTATTTTTGTATCCATATGTAGGTGAATACCTAAAGAAATTTCCATAGAACCTATCACTTACATTGTAAAAATAATGTGTAATATTTATTTGAAACAAAAATACCAACTAATGAAATTTTTAATAACTTTAGCTTGTTAATGAAGTATACAGTTCATAAATATGATATTTTCATTCTGTATAGATCTGCCTTCTTCTGGTTCTGTAATGACGAGCGTGGAAAGGTGAAAATGCTAAACCCTGAGTTTGGTGTTGGCGATATCGCTAAAGAACTTGGTAAAAAATGGTCAGACGCAGATCCTGAAACCAAATCGAAATATGAGGCTATGGCAGAAAAGGACAAGGCCCGATACGAAAGAGTATGTTACATATACATGAAATTTTATTATCTTATTGTATAGCTTTCCAATTTCAGTTCTTGTGAACTTTTATGATTCACAGAAATTGTATATGTTAATTGTACCATGTGTGTTGCATTGTAGGAAATGACTGCGTACAAAAAGAAAATGAAAGATGGTGCACCTGTAGTTGGAGTTCCAGTGAATACTGTAAAAAGTGACAGTGAAGAAGAATATAAAGATGATGATGAATAGCGGATACACGACAAAATTTCATCTATCACCCCGTGTCCTTGATCCTGAAAGCATACCTCACCTACTGTACGTACCATTGATCTTAGCGTGAGCGTACTTACACTACTAGGAAAACAAATAACTAATCACCAGTCCCCGATTATTTACAATAATAATTAAATACCCGCGATTATAATAATTATTTTAAAATTGTATGTATGAGAGATGCGTGAGACGATTGTATGAGTGACATTTGTATTTTAACATATTGATAGTAAACATGTAAAATGGCGTAGGATAGCAGAATAATAAAAAAAAAAAGAAGATATGGTGCCCACTTTCTATCAGGTGGAAGGCGCAGGGGCTCAATCATTGTTGACACGTCTCCAGACTATGTTTAAAAAAAGCTAACATAATTATCGTAAAAAAAAAAAAAAAAAAAGAAAAACCACCAGGATACGGCGGCTCCATAGTTGGGCGGTATCATTCAAAAATAGTTTGATATTTATCAGTTCAGTTCATTCGCTGCCAGTGTAAGAGAAGACTTATATTGTATATCCTTGTACAGAATATTTCTTTAAATCAAATCTGTCGCAGGTGGGGGCAAGGGGCTGCTTTGTATGAGTGTAATTGATTTAAGTATGTGTCGTATAGTTGTAAGTGATTAGGATAAGTATATATACTTTAATGCAACTTCGATTCTACATCTGCGCCAACATGTGATAGTTTCCACTAACAATGTATTCTAAACCATGAGATTGAGCCTTATAGCTTATAAGTGATTGAAATCGAAATGAGTATCTAATTCACAATTTTTCCTAAATCAAAATCGGGACGACAACCCAGCCATGGAGCAGTGGTATTTGTGTAATACTATGACATGGAAAAAAAGAATGAATAATTTTATTTTATTCATAAAAAAATGCAAATGATCAAAACCATCATTCGGTTTGTTTTTTATAAAATTGATACAAATTTCAATTTTATTTTATCATTATAATTATAATCTCAAGTTTTCTCTTCTATTTTTTTTTCTTTTTTATAGTGGTATAAAATAATGAATTGTTTTGTTCTTATCGAAATCATTGACAGTCGTTGAAGACAGATTAAAATGTAATTGTAACTTTGTGTTTTAACTGATTGAAGTGGTCCCTGCCCTTACCATCGTCATCCTCCCTCTTCATATTCATTTTTCCAATAAATGGAACACGTTGAAATCCTTTCAGAATGATGTAACTCCGTTCATCGTTTACAAAAGTAAGATTAGGGCGTCTCTTGTACTGCCTCGAGTCATCTGGTGTACAGCAGGCTGTATTATAATAAATTATTGTGGTTTCTTGTAATATTAACATTCCTAGATTCTAGTATGTACAGATCTTAAGGATTGAGA
Organism: Anthidium xuezhongi; assembly: GCA_022405125.1. Taxonomy (NCBI): domain Eukaryota; kingdom Metazoa; phylum Arthropoda; class Insecta; order Hymenoptera; family Megachilidae; genus Anthidium; species Anthidium xuezhongi. Next base: position 12,158,459 of record CM039647.1, read on the forward strand.
TTAAAGCCAACTGTGTATGAGGCATACCAAAAAATAAAAAAAAAAAACAAAAGGCGAGAAAAAAAAATGAAAAATCAGGCTAAGTAATACAGATTTAAGTTTTGTGGCCAAGATTTGGTATGCAGAATAAATATACAAGAGGCTTCGTTACAGTCAGACTGACTTGCACCTTGATTTGACTCAGCAGGTATCCACTACTTTTTGACATAAAAAAAGCTTTTCATCTCCCCTGCACATTGTCATGTAACGGATAATTGTACGATTATATAAGCAAAAAAAACATGTTCTAGAGGGAGCTAGAAGACGAATACTGTAAAATATGAAATTGTAATATTTTAATACTGATTTGCAGATGTGCATAATTTTAACATAGCTGGTTAAAATGAATTGTACTGATACAAAGGTATCCATTTGATGGAAATAATTAATAAAAACAGATATTGAAAATTATGGCAGAATTTTCTGTGTTATTATAGGGGATATAAACAGTTATAAAAGAAAATGTTTGTTTTGTATATCTCTTAGGATAAATAAACTTTTCAAAAAATATATATGAATATGTTTCTGGTACTGCTCCGAAACCTGTTTTTAAATAATACACACATGTATTGTGCCCAACATTGTTTGATTCTCCAAGCAGTACTAGATTATAGAGTACTAACATTTATGATATTTATATGAAAGTAAGTATATATACGGTGTCCATTTGTTTAAGACAATTGTATCATTTTTCACGCCGCTTTCTTATAACGTGAAACATACGTAACATAACTTCTGCAATATTTACACGTTTATGCTGGTGCTAATTACATAGGAATTAGCAAGTGATATGATAACTTATTTCGTGTTATACATATTACATGTTTCAGCGCAAAAGGATGTATTGTACTTTTTTATGTAATAAGTTCAATTAATTTTCTATTATTTTATAAGTACCTATCATTGTAGTTTGTAAATGTATCATTGACATAGTATTCCTAATGATAGTACGATATTGTTATTCTTAATATAAATTCTTTTTTATTTGTATATCTGCCTAGAACAACTTTATTATTTTATACCTACATCTTATGATTTAATGTGCATAAATACATCCATAAATGTAACGAATAATTCATTTATTTTATAATTCTATTGTAATAAACCAGAGAACAAAATATAAACAAGACTTAATGTTGCATTTAATTATAATATAATAATAACGTGATCGAAATACTGCGTGAATTAAATTTATTATGATATGTCAAGCATAAAATCACTTATTTAATATGTCAATCTTTATGAGGCAAACATTCTGAGCTTATATAATTCCTGAAATTATAATTGAATCTGCTTTTATTAAAATCACAAAATATGACAAATTATTTTAAATATATACAAATGTATGTTATGTATAATTAATATTGGATAAGATGCTTCAATTATTATCAGACTTTATATGCTAAAATGAAACATAAAATAATAGAAAAATTATTAATAAGAACTACCATAAAATAATACTGTAATAATGTTAATACAAACTTTATGATACATGTATCATAATCTAATTGTATCATTTTTATGAAGTATTTGTTTTTAATATGTTATATATAAACTTCAAAATAAATCAATAGTTCTAAAAAAATATTTAACAAAATAAATTCTAAATAATAAAATGACACAGACTTAAAATACTTGAAGTACTGCTTGCAGTAAGTGAATGAATTATGGGACCAAGTTTTTATTATTTTCTATTTTGTTTATATTTAAATAAAATAAGTAATAAAGTGTATAATGTACATACATATTATTTATGATTTTGATTGGTTTTATATTATTAAGTAAATTTATTAAAAAAGGGTATAAATCATTATACAGAAGTTTTTTAGTTCTATAAAATATACATATATTATTTATTATATTGATTATAATTGATATGTTTTATATATATTATTTGAAACGTACATTTCAAGAAAATTCATTAATGTATTTAAATTAAAACAAAAAATTGTTAGCGTCAATGTTCAATGTTATTTTCAATTTAATCGATTAAAAGTTAACAAACATAAATGGAATTTCAAGATTCAAATATAGTAAAGAGAACAAAGCATAGGTTCCAGAACAAAAGAAATTCGCTTTTGATACCATCTATCGACGCAAGTGGTGAACTGCAACATTGACCGGGTTCAGAAATTCAGTTTCGAAAGATACAGTTGTCTTTTTGTTTGCGTTGAGTCTTGACGGTTGCAACAAGAATTTATATTTGAAAATTAAATGTAAACGATTCAACAACCGTTAAAAGGTCATTGTGGGCCTTACAGTCCGACTACGCGAATGATTCTAATGAATTGAATCGACGATTTTTCTAAGAAGGTTGACTATCCTGTCAAAAGATATTCTGATATACTTTCGTTTTGTAAGGTAGGTTCGGATTTTCTACAACGGATCCTTTGCAATTATTATATTCTGATATTCGAAAGTTCTTCGGTTATGATTTACGCAATTTCCCGTATTTTTCTATTTGTTGCGTCATGAATCATCCGTGACAATAAATTAATATTTTCTTGAGCACGTATAAAATATGTAAACCGTTAATGTTAAAACAATCGATGTGTAACAGATCTGTAATTAATAGTATTTTCGGTCTATGATTTTAATATCTTGATAAAAAGATCCTTTGTTGTATCTAATTTTAATTTTTTTCATGAATATGACAATAATTGTTAAACATTTATTTTATATACATATTGGTTATACATATATTGCTTATAAATTTGATTTGTACAACTGCTTCTTCATTTCCAAATAACAGTAAAATATTTTAAATAGTATGTACAGATATTGCTTGAAATTAATGGTAAATGTACCAAAAGCCTTTTTGTGTTATAAAGTATAGTTGTTACCTGGTGTTCTGCATAGTTATAAGCTTCTGATCTCACCTTCCTTTGTTTATACAGTTAAGAGCAATGTTTAATAAGAACTATATCAAAAGGTCTATGTATTTGCAAGATTATGTTAATATGAAATTATTTTTGTGAAGGATAGTAATCGTCTTGTATTAAGTGTAAGATTTTGTTATAAGATGTTACAGATAAAGGCAGCATAAAGCTTAGAAGCATATTACAGTTAGTTATATTTTGTAGGCATTGAAACATGGAACAAGATACAGAATATATTAAGCTACCATTAGAAGAACGATGTGTGCATAAGGTAATATGGTTTTCAATTTAACTTCTTATTATTAATTCTAGAGGTATTATATGTTCAATTATTCTCATAATACATTAATATTACGCAGTTATGGAGAGCACGTTTGCATGGTTACAAAGAATGTGTGAACACGTTTCAATGTATCGACGATGAAAAATCTCCTGAATGGAACAAGTTTTTGGGATTCATCAAAAAGTTTGTACTAGATAGCAATGCTGTTGCACAAGAAAAAGGTTTGGAAGCAGCATTAGCTTTTGTTGAAAATGCTGCTGTTGCAGGAAAGTAAGTATTATTTTATATTCCTTTTTTGTGTTATTTTTTCATTATATATAGAATCCCTATATGTGTGTATATATAATTGTTTTGCAGGACTGTGGGTGAAGTTATGAATGGAATAGTTACAAAATGTATTGCTGCACCTAAAACTAAAACAAAAGAGTTAGCAGTGCAGATAACATTGATGTACATAGAAATTGAAAAACATGAAGCTGTTCAAGAAGAATTATTAAAAGGAACAGAAGCAAAAAATCCAAAAATTGTTGCTGCATGTATTTCAACTCTAACATTGGCTTTAAGGTAATAGTATATTATCTACAGCATTGATTGTTACAAGTAAAATACTGCACGAATGATAATTATCATATGATAATTTATTTTTAATTTTACAGACAATTTGGACCAAAAGTAATCAATATAAAACCTTTGATAAAAAAGATTCCTGGTTTTCTTGAAGATAGAGATAAAATTGTTAGAGATGAAGGCAAATTTATGGTTGTTGAAATTTACAGGTACCAATGTTAATTACTATCCTGTGATGTAATTGTCATTAACTTGATTATCTATTTCATACCACTTCCTTTTTATGTTCAGGTGGATAGGCAGTCCTTTGAAACAGCAATTGAATACCTTAAAACCAGTGCAAATTACAGAACTTGAAACTGAATTTAATAATTTAAAACAAGAAAAAGTCGCACCAACTCGTTTTCTAAAATCTCAAAAACCAAAAGCAACTTGTATCATAGATTCCACAAGCGATAACGGCGAAGGTAATCTGCTTTTAAAGCCATTTGATCTATGTATTACCATGTCATATTTTTATTAACAATCTGTTTCATGTTTTAGAAGGTAAAGATGACGGCGATGGAGGTTCTATCCCCGAAATTGATCCCTACGAACTGTTAGAGCCCGTTGATATACTTTCCAAACTTCCGAAAGATTTTTACGATAAAATTGAAGCTAAAAAGTGGCAAGAACGAAAAGAAGCTATAGAAGCTTTAGAGGTTCTTGTCAAAAACCCCAAATTAGAAAATGGTGATTATGGAGATGTAGTAAGGGCTTTGAAAAAGGTACTTGTAATTTATATTACTTATATTTGATAAAATATTCTATTTATCCCTTGAATCTTCAAATCAGGTCATATCGAAAGACACGAACGTGTTAGTTGTAACAATCGCAGGAAAATGTCTAGCTGGACTAGCAACTGGTCTTAAGAAACGATTTCACCCTTATGCAACAGCATGTCTGTCATCGATTTTGGAAAAGTTTCGTGAGAAGAAGCAAACTGTTGTACAAGCACTTAGAGAAGCTGCTGATGCAATTTTCCTTAGTGTAAGTACACACAATTTCATATTTATGTTAGATTGTTAAGATTTAACAATTTGTTATGAGACTTAATCTTTAACCTTTAACATTTTTTAATGACAAGTGTACATACAATTATGTTTTTTGATATGTATGTATAAACATTTGGGTAATATATTTTTCGTACGTATTAGGTTTCTATTGATGTTATATTAGAAGACTCGCTTGCTGCGTTAGAGAACAAGAATCCAGCTGTAAAAGCAGAAACAGCAGCTTATTTAGCAAGATGTTTTTCACGCACACCGCCACCAAGCTTAAATAAAAAATTATTAAAAGCTTACACTGGTATTCTTCTAAAAACTTTAAACGAACCAGGTATGTTTCAAAAGGTATTTTTGTAAAACAATATTTTTTAAGACTCATGGTTGTATTTAATTATTCCAGATCCAACTGTTCGAGACAGTTCTGCAGAAGCTCTTGGCACGGCAATGAAATTGATTGGTGAAAAGGCTATGATGCCATTCCTTACAGATCTAGATAACTTAAAAATGACAAAAGTACATTGTGTTTACTAATTTTTATTTATGAAAGTTGTGACTTTTTAAAATTATTTTCATTCTTTTTTATTAGATAAAAGAATGTGCAGAAAAGGCTGTAATACACGTTAAGGTCCCTGCTGCTCCAAAGGTAGTTGCAGAAAGACCGAATACAGCTCCAAGTAAAATTGAATCAGCAGCAAAGTCTAAAGAATTGGAACCGAAAATTCCAAAAAGACCCAATACCAGTACCGTTAAAAAAGCTTCATCCAAGAAACCATCTGCTTCATCCTTAACCAATTTGGGTAAATATTCAAATCAGATACAGTACTTTATTATTGCAACAAATAACATTCAACTTCTGCCGAATTTCGTAGCCTCCTCGAAAAAATCGTCTACAACAAAAATTCAAGTGGAGAAGAATTACAGTGCCGAAGAAATAGAGGAAATGGCTATGCAGTTATTACCAAGTGAAATTCTGTCAGGTCTCGTTGACAGTAACTGGAAGACACGTTTAGCTGTGGTTGAACAACTTCTGGAAGTAATGACAATATATTTATTAAAATAAGCGCTACAATACTGTAAGAATGACTAATTAACAAGTTACATGGTATTTTTGTAGTTTATAAAGCAAAGTGATCCAGCAGAAGTACCTACCCAAGTCATCGTACGAACGTTGGCAAAGAAACCAGGATTCAAGGACACGAATTTTCAGGTTCTCAAGTTACGATTAGAAATAGTAAAATTCTTGGCTGAAAACTTCCCATTCTCAACTACCGTTTGCGAATATTGTATCATGGACATAACCGAGAAATTAGGAGACTCAAAGAACAGCTCGATCGCAGGTGAAACCTTGTTGGCGATAGCGGAAGCAACGAGCTTCGAATACGTGACAGACGAAATAGTAGCGTTTGCCTTCAATCAAAAGAATCCCAAAGTCCAGCAAGAAACATTAGCCTTGCTGTGCAGAGGCCTCATTGAGTTTGGTTGCGTTATCAATGTTAAAAATTTAATGGAGAATATTAAGAAAGCCGTCGCGGTAACGAATCCTAGCGTTCGTACCTCGGCTATCACATTGTTAGGTACGTTATATTTATTCATGGGTAAACCATTGTTAACGTTCTTTGAAAACGAGAAACCCGCTTTGCGTCAACAAATTGAACAAGAATGTGAAAAGCACAATGGCGAAGCTCCGCCAGTACCAATTCGTGGGGTGAAAAATAAAAAGGACAAAGCGAGCGACGACGACGACGACGTGGAAATAGACAAGAAGTCTAGCAGCAACAGCGAAATTGATATTACCAATCTGATTCCTCGCGTTGATATTAGCAACCAAATTACAGAGAGTCTCCTTAACGAATTGGCGGATAAAAATTGGAAGGTGCGAAACGAAGGTTTACAGAAAATAAGCGCCATCATTTCCGAGGCGAAGTTTATAAAAGGCTCGATCGGTGACTTACCGCAAAGTTTAGCGCTACGATTGGTCGATAGCAATAGCAAGATAGCTCAGTCGACACTGGGCATATGTCAAGCGTTGGCTATAGCGATGGGTCCACCAGCGAAGCAACACATTCGTGTTCTTTTTCCTGGGTTTATACAATGTCTGGGTGACAGTAAAAACTGGATAAGAACCGCAGCGATATCGTGTATAAACACCTGGGGCGATCAATGCGGTTACAAAGAATTTTTCGACGGAGAAATGATAGGTGATGTATTGAAATCCGGTTCACCAATCCTCAGGGCAGAGGTTTGGAACTGGTTAGCACAAAAGTTACCGTTAATTCCTGTGAAACAAGTACCTAAAGAGGAACTACTCGTATGTCTTCCACATTTATACAGTAATTTAGAGGATCGTAACTCTGACGTCCGGAAATTTGCCCAAGAGGCGGTTTTAGGATTTATGATTCATCTTTCTTACGAGTCGATGGCCAGAAACACGGAAAAGTTGAAGCCTGGTTCGAGAACGGTGGTGCTCGCTGCGTTGGATAAATCTCGGCCCAATTTACCTATGAAACCATTACCCAAGAAACCAGCACCTGAAGAAAGCAGTCAGAAGGTTGTCAAAAGCGGAGGAGCTGTGAAAGCCTCGAAGGCGGCGGTGAAGCCCAGGCAAAGTCAGTCCGCTTCGAAACCTAGCAGCGCGCGTAAGAAAGATGACGATGTCGATACCAGTCCTCTGTTAGCTACCAATAATCTTAAACATCAGAGAGTGATCGATGAACAGAAATTGAAGGTATTGAAATGGAACTTCACGACACCCAGAGAAGAGTTTGTCGAACTTTTAAAGGAACTCATGACCGCTGCAAACGTGAACAAAACTTTATTGGCGAACATGTTTCATTCAGATTTTCGATATCACCTTAAAGCTATTGAGGCGCTAACCGAGGTAATTTATAAAAAAATCTACATCTTGTGGTTTTGTCTTTTCTTTTTAACCAGTCAGTTGTGGCGACCTTCTTTCAGAGCGAAGAATCAAGCAAAGACAAAATAAGTGTCGCTGTTAAAATATTGGATCAAAGAAATGGTTTTATTTTATATGAACAATTTTATTACTAATATTTACTCATTCCCTTAACATAAACATATACTATAAGAAACTAAATTTTACGCATGATGGATATAGTCGTCATGACACAAAATACTGCTATTTCTCCATGACGAATATAGTCGTCAAACACTGCTGACTGGTTAAGAGATATCAGTATTTTATTGTAATATTTTGTTAATTGAATATTTTTGAAAATCTTAGGATCTGCCTGATAACAGCAAAGCGTTGGTATCTAATTTGGATCTTATTCTAAAATGGCTGACATTGAGATTTTTCGATACCAACCCGTCAGTATTATTGAAAGGTTTGGAGTATTTGAGGATGGTATTTAATTTATTAATAGAAGATCAGTATCATATGTTGGAGAACGAGGCAGCATCGTTTATCCCTTATCTCATTATCAAAGTAAATCACTTACATTTTTTTAATATTATTTTTTATCAGTATTATTGATGTAAATGCATGATAAATTTTTATTCAGATTGGTGATCCAAAAGATGCAGTACGAAACGGAGTTCGTGCACTATTTAAACAAATAGCATTGGTGTATCCAGTGAGCAAATTATTTTCGTATGTAATGGAAGGTTTAAAATCGAAAAATGCTCGACAAAGAACAGGTATGTAATCTAAGAGAAAACTGAATATAGAAAATGCAATTGAATGATATTAAATTATTAATATTAATATTAAAATTTGTAGAATGTTTGGACCAGTTAGGCTCGCTTATTGAAAACTATGGATTATCTGTTTGTCAACCTTCCGCGTCTGTGGCTTTGAAAGAAATAGCGAAACAGATAGCAGATCGTGATAACTCTGTTCGAAATGCCGCCTTAAATTGCATAGTTCAGGCATATTTCCTTCAAGGAGAACGAATATACAAACTTATTGGCCAGGTAATGATGTTGAAAGTTATACATGGTTATTATTTATAATTAATATTTAACTATAAATGTTTTCATTTACGTTTCAGATATCCGAAAAAGATCAATCATTGTTAGATGAACGTATTAAAAGGGCTGCTAAAAATCGGCCAACAAAATCGGCTTCCACTAACAAACTTTCAGTGACTTCGAACGTAAATTCTGTTCCTTCTAATGAAGACGTTAAAACGGAATATGAAGAAGAAAACGAAGAAGTTTTTGAACCACAACCTTCCCCTCAACCACCAGTAAATGAATTGTACGTGCAATGCATTTTATATATATTCATATTAACATTTTTTAACGACAATTGTACATACAATTATGTTTTCCATACTAATATTTTTTTTTACATTAATCGCACAATTAACTTTATAATTTTCACAATCACGATTAAATTATTTATATAATCATTCTATTGAAAATGTTTCAACATATTTTCTTTTATTTATTGGTTTCTTTTTATATTATTTATGTCTGCATGAATGTGCTTTTTAATGATTCTTCAGGCCACACGTAACAGAGACAGCAAACATAACAACAGAAAAAGAATCCGACGAAGCGCAAATGTCGCCCGATACTAACGAACAGCCTTCAGATATAATACCAGAAATAATTATCTCGCCAAACGATCATGGAAACGATACAGAAACGTTTGTGCTTTTTGTGTACTTGTTTTCAGTGTGCCTTGTATACGTTACGGTGGCGGGTATACGGAAAATGCATCCTAGTTTGTCAGATCAATTGTCTTTTTCAGTTTCCAGCGTGTTGTATGCACTTTCTTAACATTATTATATCGTGTATATGTTGGTTCTTTTTTTTTATTCTTTTTTAATATTTTTTCTTTCTTAGCCAACAGTAGTCTTCAAATTCATAAAAAGAAAAATGGTAGATTTGAATTGTTTTGACTTAAAATTGGTACAACTAAGGTAGATTAATATAATTTGATAGTAAAGTATTATTAGGAGTGTATGTACATTTTGTGAATACTATGTTACTGTTATACATAATTTTTATCAAATAATAATTTTGGAAATATTCTTAATTTTTAGAAGTTCTCCAACATCGACTCAACCAAAAGTATCAGGTCCGTTTGGACTGGATATGGATTTATTGCAAAGAATTGAATTGAATGCACCTGTGAAATATAGAAATCCTGTTCTTTTGGAAGTTAATTTAAATGATCTGAACGAAACACCTAACATATTAAATCCGCCTAAAGTGCCGTAAGTAATCATAATTATTTGACACGAATGAAAGTTAGAATTACTGGGATTTTTATTGTATACAAATACATGTTTTATTTCAATAAATGTCTTAACGAAATAAAATCATGTAAGTTGAAGTAAATTTAATGCACAGTATATGATTAATTTACATAATATTTTGATATGATCGTTTCAGCGTGATTCCTATATCCCCTCCAAAATTATTGGTGTCGAAATCTGCAACAGTGACTCAGCAGCAAATAATTGCGTCCAACGCCAGTAAAGAGGACAGCCTAGAACGTAAAATTCTCGCGATGGCTAGTTTAGATTTAGCCGTTGCGATACAATCAATGAACAGTATAGATAACGTTCGTATTTAAGATAGACCTTTTTGAATCATTAATATGCCTTTACATATAATATTAAATTATTTTATAGCTTATCAAGTCCCACCAGATCTTGAGTTTACAATCTAAAGAAGATAAATTTATTGGTTCCATAAATATGCAATTAAAACTTCTGCAAACCTATCCTTTACAACAAGGAGGGGCAGATATATCTAAGGGTTTTAGGAACACGTTCATGGTTTTATTAGCGGTAAGAATCAATGATGCTTATTAATTAATACTGGTGATATATAAACTTTATTTATTTGCAGTTTTATGACACTGGAATTCTTGGCAAAAATGTTCCTTTAATACATTTGAAAGAACTTGTGGATCAAATGATCAGCTTGTTAGCTGAGAACAAACTGGATCATTTACACCAAGCAGAAGCCTATTATCGTGTAATTAACAATATTGTCTGCAAAATAATAGACAATTCGAATCATACTACTATTATATGGTAAAGAACTCCGAATCTTCTGCATTAATATCGTGATCGATAAAGTTCCTGGAGAAATCGAAATCAAATTACTAATTTATAATAAATTTTCAGTGTTTTAATAAAATTACTTCATGGATGTGCTGAATCTACCGCTCCTTCCAAGTACGAAGAATTGGTCATGAAATGTTTATGGAAAATAGTGAAAACGATTCCTAACTGGGCTGCAGATTTAGATTACGATACTATTCTTTTAGAGGTACACCGGTTCCTGAAAGTAAGTTTCTTGCCACGTTGGTTAAGGTACTTAAAAACTCTGGTTCTATAAAATTATTATAATAATATTATATAAAATGTTTACAGGACTATCCAAGCGTGTGGTGGAAGAAGCGAAAGTCTGACACTCCATTGCGAACAATTAAAACAATTCTTCATAGCATGACCCGCGTGAAGGGCAGCACAATACTCAGCCACCTAACCCGAATAAATAACACGAATGAATCAGAACTGCATTCTTACCTAATAAGGCTAATTGCGGTTAGTTGATTGCATACTTGTACAGTGTTAGATTTTAAGGAATTTCTAATTTACCAATGATATAATTTAACAGACTTTTAAACCAGATGAAATTAACACCAACCCAAGAACAGCCTCGAAACTTAGTAATACTAGTAAAACTCAGGATCACTTATCGAAGTTCACTCACCAACAGTTGTCTGAAATATTTAAAAAGATCGGCTCTAAAGAACATACGCAAGAAGTATAGACAATTATACTTTATTTAATTTTCGATATTTCTTTATACAACAAATGTTATTTTATATTGAACATTTTTCACAGGGTTTAATGCAGTTGTACGACTTTAAACTCCAATATCCCGAAGCGGATGTTCAACCTTTTTTGGTAAAATCTCATCAATTTTTCCAGGACTTTATAGAACAAGGTCTGAGAGATATCGATCAAGCACGAAAAAGTCAAAATCTTATATCACAAACTAATAATCAGTACTCGACAGGTAAATAGTTTTGTATGGAATATCGAGATAAAACTGTTGTAATCTTTGGATAAATATAAATTTGTCCATAGAAACAGCCGAGTCCGCTGGTTCTGAAGAGAAAAGCCTAATGGATCCACTGAAAAGGCTCGAGAAATTTCGAGCACCTGAAGCACAATGTAGAACGACAACCAGTCAACCGAGTCCAACATGAATTAATCTGTATTAACATTTCTTAGGTAAGAGGGAAAAAGTTTAATGTTAATAATAATCTAACAATTCAGTTAAAATCATAATTTTTTTCATAAAAGGTAAAAATTTGAATCAACTGCAGACATTAATTTTTGATCGTCACATTTTTTTCCTTTTTTGTTATTCGCTTAAACATTTGATATATATTTGATAAATATACGGAGTAGTAAATTATATTTTACAGGATTGCAGTGCTTAAATAACTGGATTAAGAATCAATAATATGTATAACAGAATATTAAGCGAATAGTATATAGATCGTGAAGATTAATCTCGTACCTAATTGTACGTAATGTTATGCTGTTCAGTACAACCTTAACTGTAGCATTTATGTTATTCTCGGTAGCTGTGTACGCTTACATTGCTACTGATTACATAAAAGTTTGTGTTACAATACTTAACGGAATTATGAAACGTATTATATTACTCATATTTATTGATATTTGAAAACGATAATTGATAAGACGCTAGTATTATGCTCTCTTTAGACTGATTTTATAGCAGATTTATATTTCGTTATTTCTTTTAAAAATAAATCTACTCTTTAATATATCTAATAAGAGCTAATGTTTTTTTTTTTCTTTTTGTTAACATTATATTTATAAGATAACGTTTGATTTACATTTGTTATTTAATTAATTAATATTTGGTCAGATTGCAAACAGCATATTTCAATCTGTTTGTAATCATGGTATACGAATATATGTAGATTTAATATTTTAATTTTTCATAATAAAACAACATAGCATTAGAAACACGAAGTTAACACTAATTTAATATAAATGTCTTCAAAAATCTTTCAAAAATATTACGTAGTGTAAATAGAAAATCGTGTATATATTCTAAAACAAAGTATTCAATAAAATATCTTACAATAATACTATTCGCTATTTTTTACATATTATATTATAAATCATTACCTACCGTTTCGATTTTTTCTTTTTATTTTAGTATTCAAATTTTTCAAATTTAGTATTCATTTTTGAAAGTCATTTAATCTTCACAACTGAACAATGAATCTACTAGTATTACTTACAGATTTATATGTACTTCTTAATATGAATTTTTAATTAATTTCATTTAATTAAACGTAAATCTATACAAAATAATAGGGAAGATATAAAATAACTATAATACTTTGTAACTTTTTATAACTTATCGACATTATATTTGTAAGTACCAATATATCATACAATAGTTACAGATTACATTACAAAAATACATTTTTATAACTTCGTAGATTTACAATTTTTTATAGCGATATTTTACAAAGTAAAATATAAATATAAGTAAATTTGTTCCATAGACTATAATATAAGAATATAACTGAAGTATTTTTTTTTATTATATTGGAATTTGTTTAACTACATACGTGTATATAAAAAGTATTATAATTTTCGAGATATTGTCTTACTAATTGCATTAAATTATTTATGATTAGGTTTAGTATTTTATTTCAATAAATTTGTTTGTGTAGTGCATAAATTCTTTTTCCTATTAAATGTTTCATACAATATAACAAACGGTAGTAATTGTACTAGCATTTCAAACAAATTCTATTAGGTGTAATGCAGTTTAAAAGTTGTATGCTTTAAATTCATAATCTCAAAAGTCCACAGAAAATAAAAACTTCAACATAATATTAAAACTTACGATCTCCTGAGCTTCAGTCAGTAGCTGTAGTTTGATGCAGAGATACTTTCACATAAGAAAAATATGTACATTGTTTCATAGCGGTACTGTGTTTTATAAACACAGCTATATAAAATACTGTATGCGGTTTCATATATCTTCTGTAGGGCTGATAAAAAGTGCTGTTACAGCAAAAAGCAGGAACACTAACCCACCAATTATGGTCACTAAAAACATTAAGTTTCTTATATAAGACTATAATATAAGTTTTAATTCCTTTGAAAAATATTATTTAATTTTTTGATAAATATATAAAAACTTATATTTGAATATAGTTTACCTGTTCGTACTGAAATTTTCTGGGCTATCATTCTACCTCCTAATACTGCTAATCCTGTACAAAACATGTGTCCTAATATTCCACCTATAACAACTCCATAAACATCCTAAAATATAAGATACTTTTTTGTACTTTTTCAAAATTGACTTCTTTTCACATAAATATTTTCATAATAAATAATACATATTTAATTTAAAATGTAATTGTTTATTACCTCTCTTGCTGCAAGTATAATAGTTGTAAGCTGTGAACGATCTCCCCATTCTGCAAGGAATGTTAATGTAAATGCTTGAAGGAATATCCTGGATAAGAGCATTAATGCACTAATTTTTGTAGTTTTTCTTATAACACCAGTTTCTGGATCCTGTACCAATGTGCTTCCTGTTTCTTTCTCATACTGGAACAAGTGATGTATTTATAAAATTTGTATAATTTTTACAAAAATGTTAACAGTTAGATATAAAGCAACTATATTGAAGGTATTTAACTTATGATCATGGTACCTCATCATCTCTTTTCCTTAAATCAGATTGTACTTCTTCTAATTCCTCTTGTGCTTCTGTTGCAGACATTTTATAACCATCCCGTAACATTTTCAAACCAAATAAAGCAAAAAGAGCAGTAGAAATATAATATGTATATGTACGGGGGATTATAGTTGCAGCATATCCAAAAATTACTAAGGATCAAATAAAAGCAATTTAATAATTTCAGAATTCATTTTTTAAGGAAACATCTGTTGCTGATACTTGTCGCTGTATCACACATGAAACTGTTTGATAGATACTTCATATATGATATTACCTGAAAGAATAGTCATAAGAGCTAGAGCACTAATTGCTCCTACGAAGACTGTCAATCGTGGATGTTTCATTGCCATAATAGCAGCAATGAAAAATGTTTTGTCTCCCAACTCAGAGACAATAATGACAGATAAAGAAGCTATGAATGCATGTATAAAACCAAGGTTATCCTTGGTTTGTGATAATATCTCATCTTTGGGATTCTAAAACTTGCAATGAATATATAATTGACGAATTTTATTATTCACATAAAAAAGAATAAAATTAAATACTTGCCATCGACGTCATAATTTGAAATTTATCATTATATCGAGGTTCGCTTTCGCTTGAGATTATAGGCAAAAGAAAATATCCCATTGCACACGTCCAAAGAATATTTTCGCTTTTTAGTATAAACATCTTGGAGCCCATTATTCTTCATTTACAGAGATAATACAGAGGGCTTTAACCTTAAATTTTTTTGTACTAAATCCGTTATCAATAAATCTAAATACACACATACCAAAGTGTAAGGTGTTTGCTATCTTTCTATAAATTTCATGATATACATAGATCCTAAATCGTAAAATTAGCACGCGATAAACATCTTATACATGCGTTTAAGACGTTCTACAAGGATTTGAATATTTACATGAAACAATACTTAACATTAATGCATCAAACATACAATCTGCAAGTTGACATTTAAATATTAAAACTTCAAAACATTTAGGATTCATTCGATTTTAAAAGTATTTATTTCATGAAATACATATACCATTGTTATATGCGTTACAATAATTTCGCATCCTCTCGTATGTAAATAAATTCCATAAGATGTCACTGGATGTCAAAATTTCTGACGGTGCCGCTTATAAACATTGATATATGTAACTAAAAAATTTACAGTCTTGCGGTCTGTGAATTTTCAAATTCGCCAATTTTGAGAATAAACTGCTTCGCCATCTGGCCAGGGGCCTGGTACAGAGATTTTTCGATTCAAATGTATTTTGCTTGCTGCTCATATAATTTTCAGATACGTTAATACAAAACAGTAAACACGCTTTAATTTGTTATCTTAGTTAATTGAAATAATTAATACGGGATTGTGAACCTATGAAAACATCTTTTCGGGAAGGGATGTAGCCAGGTAAGAAATGTAAGGTTCATGGTATCAGTCGTAGCTTGGCGCTTGAGGAAGAAGGTCGTCTGGTTTGTGTGGTTCGTACGTTTATTTACAACACGTAGTTCCTTCAAAATAAAACAGTCTCCACGTATTAATACGTGTTTAATAATTTCGTGAGTAGTTTTAAGTAATAATTGTTTAAACATTAACAAACCATAAACTATTAAAAACTTTTAAATAATATATAGGGTGTCCCAGAACTCCTGTAGGAGCCGGAAATGGAGGGTAGCTGAGACTATTCTGAACAACAATTTCCTTTGCAAAAATATCGGATGGGGCTTCGTTTTTGAATTATTAAGCAAAAACACTGTCTCGGGCGCGCGCTCAGTACCGTCAGTGTAGCGTCGAGCCTAGTCGCCCTGGGACAAGCGCCTCGGTAGAACAAGAAGCGTTAAGCACAAGTAATATTGGACATAAAAGTAAAAAACAAATGGTAGAATGTTATGAGAGTAATCGTACCTTAGAATAAAGGGAATGACTAAATGGCTGGATATCCCAACAGAAGGAATAAGTAAAAATTGCAGAATATTTTTCGGTATTATAAATACAGTCCTGGGGTTATCTAATTTGAATAGTAGAAAGATAAAACATTGTATTATTATAAAATAATGAATTTAATATCGTTCAAGCTTTATTTTTCAATTTTTTTAAAGAGCAACTGAGGACGGTACATGGGGTGTTACCGACGAAATTAGCGAAACAGAAAATTGTGTTTTTTCAAAAACCAGGCCACTTTTCGGATAAACTAAAGTTATAGAGACATTTATAACAACAAAATATGTTATGTAATGGTGTTAAAAAGCCGATTTTTAATAAAATAATTTTTACCGACTTTTTATTTTACCCTTGGCCCCACCTGCGAACAAAGTGCTGAAACTACTCAATAATTACCGACTGAGAATTCCGAAACATCGTTAAAAATGGCGGGCTTTTCAAAATGAGTAATGTACTATTTTGATATTTCTTAATTAAATTCCTTATAAAGGTTTATTAATTAAACTTCTGCTTTAATTATTAAACTAGAAGAACTGGTGTATAATTTCTGATTGTTTCAATAAGAGAAAAACCTACATTTATGTCTTTTCTTCATTAATATAACTTTTAAAGTTGTATAATAAACGATTCAAAGCTATTAACATGGATATCGTTCTAATTTTATCATTTTCAATGCTTTCAGTACGATTGTGTACAGCATTTTATTAATTTAAGATGTTTTTTAAGCTGTAAAAAATTAATAACTTTGGGGAATACTCTGCTACTATTATAAGTACTCAAAAATCACTTCTGTAGTTCTTAAATGAAGGTTTTTCGTTTATCTAAACTATCAGAAATTATACACGAGTTCTCCTAGTCTCATAATCAAGTAGGAATTGAATAAATAAACCTTTTTAAGGAATTTAATTAAGAAAATTTCAAAATGACACATTTCTCATTTAAAAAGCCCGCCATTTTTAACGATGTTTCGAATTTCTCAGTCGGTAATTGTTGATCAGTTTCAGCACTTTGTTCGGAGATGACGCCAGGGGTAAAAAGAATATAATTATTTAAAAAATTGTAAAAATAATAAAAAATAGAGCTTGTACGGTGACAAGTTGATACTTTTATGATAATATAAAGTTTCCCCTTCCTTTAGTTCAAATTTGGTGATCCTAGAACATCATTTAAGTATATAAATCGATATAAACCTGCGCTTGATTACGAGACTCGAAGACTACATTTCAGAGCCTTTATTTATTATTTTCTTGCTTTATCGCGATTGTTAACTAATTAGAAACGTTCATGGTACTAAAAAGCTGCATTTATTCAATAAACTACATGATTCATACATTCAGCTTTACAATAGTTATTATATTATTTATAACTAACGTTTACAATTGCAATTTTGGGAGATTGCTGCGGAGGAAGTGAGAGGTCCGATTGGCGGACTAGTGTTCACTCTCTCGCACATTGGTGTTGTGCGCAGGCGCGAGTTTGGCGTAGAGGGAGTGAGAGACTAGATGCTCGGTGCTCTCACTCGCACATTGAGAGAGTGAGAGGTGAGATTGGCGGACTAGTGTTCTCTCTCTCGCACATTGGGAGAGTGAGAGGTGAGATTGGCGGACTAGTGTTCACTCTCTCGCACATTGTGGGAGTGAGAGGTCCGATTGGCGGACTAGTGTTCACTCTCTCGCACATTGGTGTTGTGCGCAGGCGCGAGTTTGGCGTAGAGGGAGTGAGAGACTAGATGCTCGGTGCTCTCACTCGCACATTGAGAGAGTGAGAGGTGAGATTGGCGGACTAGTGTTCTCTCCCTCTTACGCATTAGCATACTGCGTTGGCTTGGTGCGAGTGAGAGGGGTGACGCTCTCGCGGAGTCTTTTAATCGTTGCGTTACAATAATTAATAGTATGAGTTATTCGAGGTTCAGACTATTGTAGATCGGTTTTTCGTGTTCGAAAATGTAAAATTCGATACCAAATTAGCCAGTGCTTCTACGTTTTCTATTATTCATTAATGGTCGGGTAGTTACGTTCATCCCTTTTGTGTGAGGTTATGACTAAGTCCCTGTAATTTTATGTACAAGCTGCCTTAGTTTAATGATACATAACTAGATAAATACAATTTTGCAAACTCGAGATCCTTGGTTTCTGAGTCTAGTTTCATGTTACCAGTAAACAATGGGAAGGATTTACTACTGAGATTAAACATAATCCATCAAATTCAAACCTGATTGAAAATGATCAATTTTGTTATATCGTATGTAAGTATAAAGTATTATAATTTTATTCAAGTAGTTATTAATATCGTATTTTGCTGTGTTGCAGATTAGAAGATGTATTTGTTATACATTTCTATGCCACATAACCTGCACATTAACATCATCAAATCAACGGGAAACTTTCTGGCAGTTTCTCAGATATCAGTATTCGGTAATGTTTGAAATTGGACACTACTAAAATTTCAAGAAATGGCACAAAGAATACTTCCTGTCACATCATGTTCTCCTAATACAAATCTGCAAACTTGAGATCCTTGGTTTCTGAGTCTAATTTCATTTTACCAATAAACAATGGAAAGGATTTATCTACGGAGAGTAAACTGTTCCTCAATAGTTATACTGAATATATAAGTACATATGTAATTGTAGAATGTCTTTATTTCATAAGAATATTGTACTGCGCTTAAGCTATATCTTAAATAATTATAAAAGTATGTTGTATGTAAAAATACTGATATGTAAGTTTTACAATTTGTAATTATAAGTGCGTTAAAGTTAAGAATGTAATATTTAAGTAAGTTTTACAGTTAGTAGTTATAAGTGCGTTAGAATTGTGAATGTAATATTTAAGCAAATTTTACAATTTGTAATTATAAGTGCATTAAAGTTAAGAATGTAATATTTAAGTAAGTTTTACAGTTAGTAGTTATAAGTGCGTTAGAATTGTGAATGTAATATTTAAGCAAATTTTACAATTTGTAATTATAAGTGCATTAAAGTTAAGAATGTAATATTTAAGTAAGTTTTACAGTTAGTAGTTATAAGTGCGTTAGAATTGTGAATGTAATATTTAAGCAAATTTTACAATTTGTAATTATAAGTGCATTAAAGTTAAGAATGTAATATTTAAGTAAGTTTTACAGTTAGTAGTTATAAGTGCGTTAGAATTGTGAATGTAATATTTAAGCAAATTTTACAATTTGTAATTATAAGTGCATTAAAGTTAAGAATGTAATATTTAAGTAAGTTTTACAGGTAGTAGTTATAAGTGCGTTAGAATTAACAATGTAACATTTATGTAACATGTATAATTGAAAGAATTTTCAATAAACATAGAGTTAAACTAAAGCAATTGTTTATTCATTTATAAACGTAACTCCCTTATCCAGCCCTTACAAAATTTCACTTAAAAAGCAAGAAATAATGTAGAAAAACATTGCACAGAAGTTTCGAAATACAAAAGTAGAAAAAGAAACGAAAAATATCGGTTTGATACAGAGAAGAACAAAATTCGGTACAAACGGTTTCCAGGAATTCCTGGAATTCGACGTCACTAAAATTCTGGGAAGTGGCACGAAGAATACCTCCTGGCACATCATATTCTCCTAATACAATTTCGGGATCCGAAATTCGGTGAATTTAAATTTTATAGTCTTCGATTTGCTATTGCTAATTTTCATTATTTTCTGAAATTATTTATGGGATAAGGATATCAAGAGAGATTTATTTAAATAAATAAACGAGTTCTGTGTTATTTTTGAAAATCTGCATTTATTCAATAAACTAAATGATTTATTATACATTGAGCTTTAGAATAGTTATTAAATTATTTACAACTAACGTTTACAATTGTAATTTTGCGCACTATCTATACAACTTTAATTTATAATCGGATTTGTTATAGAATTGATACAACAGGTATCTAAGTTCCGATTATTAATTAAATCCTTGGTTTCTGAGTCCAAGTTCCCGGAAATTCCTGGAATTCGACGTCACTAAAATTCTGGGAAGTGGCACGAAGAATACCTCCTGGCACATCATATTCTCCTAATACAATTTCGGGATCCGAAATTCGGTGAATTTAAATTTTATAGTCTTCGATTTGCTATTGCTAATTTTCATTATTTTCTGAAATTATTTATGGGATAAGGATATCAAGAGAGATTTATTTAAATAAATAAACGAGTTCTGTGTTATTTTTGAAAATCTGCATTTATTCAATAAACTAAATGATTTATTATACATTGAGCTTTAGAATAGTTATTAAATTATTTACAACTAACGTTTACAATTGTAATTTTGCGCACTATCTATACAACTTTAATTTATAATCGGATTTGTTATAGAATTGATACAACAGGTATCTAAGTTCCGATTATTAATTAAATCCTTGGTTTCTGAGTCCAAGTTCCCGGAAATTCCTGGAATTCGACGTCACTAAAATTCTGGGAAGTGGCACGAAGAATACCTCCTGGCACATCATATTCTCCTAATACAATTTCGGGATCCGAAATTCGGTGAATTTAAATTTTATAGTCTTCGATTTGCTATTGTTAATTTTCATTATTTTCTGAAATTATTTATGGGATAAGGATATCAAGAGAGATTTATTTAAATAAATAAACGAGTTCTGGGTTATTTTTGAAAATCTGCATTTATTCAATAAACTAAATGATTTATTATACATTGAGCTTTAGAATAGTTATTAAAATAGTTATAAAATTTGTTTAATTTTTACAATAGATTGAAAACAGGACCAAATAATTTAATAACTATTCTAAAGTTGTAAATAATTTAATATTTAAAGTTGTAAATAATTTAATATTTAAAGTTGTAAATAATTTAATAACTATTGTAAAGCTCGATGTATAATAAATCATTTAGTTTATTGAATAAATGCAGATTTTCAAAAATAACCCAGAACTCGTTTATTTATTTAAATAAACCTCTCTTGATATCCTTATCCCATAAATAATTTCAGAAAATAATGAAAATTAACAATAGCAAATCGAAGACTATAAAATTTAAATTCACAGAATTTCGGATCCCGAAATTGTATCAGGAGAACATGATGTGCCAGGAGGTATTCTTCGTGCCACTTCCCAGAATTTTAGTGACGTCGAATTCCAGGAATTCCTGGAAACCGTTTGGACCGAATTTTGTTCTTCTCTGTATCAAACCAATATTTTTCGTTTCTTTTTCTACTTTTGTATTTCGAAACTTCTGTGCAATGTTTTTCTACATTATTTCTTGCTGTTTAAGTGAAATTTTGTAAGGGCTGGATAAGGGAGTTAGGTTTATAAATGAATAAACAATTGCTTTAGTTTAACTCTATGTTTATTGAAAATTCTTTCAATTATACATGTTACATAAATGTTACATTGTTAATTCTAACGCACTTATAACTACTACCTGTAAAACTTACTTAAATATTACATTCATAACTTCAATGCACTTATAATTACAAATTATAAAATTTACTTAAATATTACATTCACAATTCTAACGCACTTCTAACTACTAACTGTAAAACTTACTTAAATATTACATTCATAACTTCCATGCACTTATAATTACAAATTGTAAAATTTACTTAAATATTACATACACAATTCTAATGCACTTATAACTACTAACTGTAAAACTTACTTAAATATTACATTCACAATTCTAACGCACTTATAACTACTAACTGTAAAACTTACTTAAATATTACATTCACAGTTCTAACGCACTTATACCTACTAACTGTAAAACTTACTTAAATATTAGATTCTTAACTTTAACGCACTTATAATTACAAATTGTAAAACTTACATATCAGTATTTTTACATACAACATATTTTTATAATTATTTAACATATAGCTTAAGCGCAGTAAAATATTCTTATGAAATAAAGACATTCTACAATTACATATGTACTTATATATTCAGTATAACTATTGAAGAACAGTTTACTCTCCGTAGATAAATCCTTTCCATTGTTTATTGGTAAAATGAAATTAGACTCAGAAACCAAGGATCTCAAGTTTGCAGATTTGTATTAGGAGAACATGATGTGACAGGAAGTATTCTTCGTGCCATTTCTTGAAATTTTAGTAGTGTCCAATTCCAAAAATTACCGAACACTGATATCTGAGAAACTGCCAGAAAGTTTCCCGTTGATTTGATGATGTTAATGTGCAGCTTATGTGGCGTAGAAATGTATAACAAATACATCTTCTAATCTGCAACACAGCAAAATACGATATTATTAACTACTTGAATAAAATTATAATACTTTATACTTACATACGATATAACAAAATTGATCATTTTCAATCAGGTTTGAATTTGATGGATTATGTTTACTCTCAGTAGATAAATCCTTCCCATTGTTTATTGGTAAAATGAAACTAGACTCAGAAACCAAGGATCTCGAGTTTGCAAAATTGTATTTCTCTAGTCATGTATCATTAAACTAAGGCAGCTTGTACATAAAATTACAGGGACTTAGTCATAACCTCACACAAAAGGGATGAACGTAACTACCCGACCATTAATGAATAATAGAAAACGTAGAAGCACTGGCTAATTTGGTATCGAATTTTACATTTTCGAACACGAAAAACCGATCTACAATAGTCTGAACCTCGAATAACTCATACTATTAATTACTGCAACGCAACAATTAAAGGACTCCGCGAGAGCGTCACCCCTCTCACTCACACCAAGCCAACGCAGTATGCTAATGCGTAAGAGGGAGAGAACACTCGTCCGCCAATCGGACCTTTCACTCCCTCAATGTGCGAGAGAGAGCACCGAGGATCTAGTCTCTCACTCCCTCTACGCCAAACTCGCGCCTGCGCACAACACCAATGTGCGAGAGAGAGAACACTAGTCCGCCAATCTCACCTCTCACTCTCTCAATGTGCGAGTGAGAGCACCGAGGATCTAGTCTCTCACTCCCTCTACGCCAAACTCGCGCCTGCGCACAACACCAATGTGCGAGAGAGTGAACACTAGTCCGCCATTCGGACCTCTCACTCCCACAATGTGCGAGAGAGTGAACACTAGTCCGCCAATCTCACCTCTCACTCTCTCAATGTGCGAGAGAGAGAACACTAGTCCGCCAATCTCACCTCTCACTCTCTCAATGTGCGAGTGAGAGCATCGAGCATCTAGTCTCTCATTCCCTCTACGCCAAACTCGCGCCTGCGCACAACCCCAATGTGCGAGAGAGAGAACACTAGTCCGCCAATCTCACCTCTCACTCTCTCAATGTGCGAGTGAGAGCACCGAGGATCTAGTCTCTCACTCCCTCTACGCCAAACTCGCGCCTGCGCACAACACCAATGTGCGAGAGAGTGAACACTAGTCCTCCTATCGGACCTCTCACTTCCTCCGCGTCAGTGTAAGAGCGAGAGAGAAGAGTGCAACGAGCATCTTACCTTTCACTTTCTCCGCGTCACTGTACGAGCGAGAGAGCAATACTCGGCCCCCGATCGGACCTCCCACTCCCTCCACAGCAATCTCGCAAAATTACAATTGTAAACGTTAGTTATAAATAATATAATAACTATTGTAAAGCTGAATGTATGAATCATGTAGTTTATTGAATAAATGCAGCTTTTTAGTACCATGAACGTTTCTAATTAATTAACAATCGCGATAAAGCAAGAAAATAATAAATAAAGGCTCTGAAATGTAGTCTTCGAGTCTCGTAATCAAGCGCAGGTTTATATCGATTTATATACTTAAATGATGTTCTAGGATCACCAAATTTGAACTAAAGGAAGGGGAAACTTTATATTATCATAAAAGTATCAATTTGTCACCGTACAAGCTCTATTTTTTATTATTTTTACAATTTTTAAAATAATTATATTTTTTACCTCTAGCGCCATCTCTTCGAAAAGTGCTGAAACTGCTCAAAAATTGACAGGAATCTGCCGTACCTACAATGATTATTTTTTAAGAAAATAATTTTTTGCTGTTTTCGCGTGTTTGAAGCATCTAATCGCTTCTATTTTACACTAATTATCGATTCCAATTGTCCGATTAATCCTAGAAGCCCGAAATATTGAAATATTAAAGATTAAATCGCACATTGAGAGAGTGAGAGGTGAGATTGGCGGACTAGTGTTCACTCTCTCGCACATTGGTGTTGTGCGCAGGCGCGAGTTTGGCGTAGAGAGAGTGAGAGACTAGATGCTCGGACCTCTCACTCCCACAATGTGCGAGAGAGTGAACACTAGTCCGCCAATCTCACCTCTCACTCTCTCAATGTGCGATTTAATCTTTAATATTTCAATATTTCGGGCTTCTAGGATTAATCGGACAATTGGAATCGATAATTAGTGTAAAATAGAAGCGATTAGATGCTTCAAACACGCGAAAACAGCAAAAAATTATTTTCTTAAAAAATAATCATTGTAGGTACGGCAGATTCCTGTCAATTTTTGAGCAGTTTCAGCACTTTTCGAAGAGATGGCGCTAGAGGTAAAAATTTAAAAATATTTTTTAATTTTTAATTATTTATGCAAAATACAACGATTTTAATGAAAAAAATCATTAAATATAAACAATTTAAGTATTTTTTATCATTTAGTTCTTGCAAAATGAAGAAAATACAACGGGGAGTATATATTTCTCTTAATATAACAGTGCTATAAAAATGGTATATTTAACATTTGTTTCAGTATTTTAATCTCAACAAATTTCAATTAATTATGGTCAATTATAATTCCTAATGGTAATTACAAGTTATATCCTTCCATTTCTTATTCTGTTAATGCTTGACGTGTTCGAGGGTTTGTGCCATTTCGATATTAATTTCACTGCAATTTCGATGCAGTCTCCTGTAATACACAAATTTTCTTAAAATTAGCATTAAAAACCCTAATCATTTAGGTGTTCTAACTGATGAATACCTCTACACTATAATTACAAAATTTTTATTTCAAAATTCGTACCTATCTCTTCTATTGGATAAAGTTTCCTCGACAATGTACCGTCCTCAGTTGCTCTTTAAAAAAATTGAAAAATAAAGCTTGAACGATATTAAATTCATTATTTTATAATAATACAATGTTTTATCTTTTTACTATTCAAATTAGATAACCCCAGGACTGTATTTATAATACCGAAAAATATTCTGCAATTTTTACTTATTCCTTCTGTTGGGATATCCAGCCATTTAGTCATTCCCTTTATTCTAAGGTACGATTACTCTCATAACATTCTACCATTTGTTTTTTACTTTTATGTCCAATATTACTTGTGCTTAACGCTTCTTGTTCTACCGAGGCGCTTGTCCCGGGGCGACTAGGCTCGACGCTACACTGACGGTACTGAGCGCGCGCCCGAGACAGTGTTTTTGCTTAATAATTCAAAAACGAAGCCCCATCCGATATTTTTGCAAAGGAAATTGTTGTTCAGAATAGTCTCAGCTACCCTCCATTTCAGGCTCCTACAGGAGTTCTGGGACACCCTATATATTATTTAAAAGTTTTTAATAGTTTATGGTTTGTTAATGTTTAAACAATTATTACTTAAAACTACTCACGAAATTATTAAACACGTATTAATACGTGGAGACTGTTTTATTTTGAAGGAACTACGTGTTGTAAATAAACGTACGAACCACACAAACCAGACGACCTTCTTCCTCAAGCGCCAAGCTACGACTGATACCATGAACCATACATTTCTTACCTGGCTACATCCCTTCCCGAAAAGATGTTTTCATAGGTTCACAATCCCGTATTAATTATTTCAATTAACTAAGATAACAAATTAAAGCGTGTTTACTGTTTTGTATTAACGTATCTGAAAATTATATGAGCGGCAAGCAAAATTATATATTTAGTAAAGTTATTTAGCGAAGTTACATATAAATATATATCTAAAGTGTGTAGAGTTTTTCATAAATACATATATTCTCAACAATTCCCAAAATGTATCAAACCATTTACTCGAATCCGAGCTTGTGCTTTGTTTCAGCCCTAAGACCGCTCAGGGTGGTTTCTCTTCGTGGTCGAACGATGTGATTGCACATCGATCACGGATAAAAGGGAAGATTTTCCAGATCGAACGGCATCGAGTCGAGGTTGGTCGACTCTGGACCAGAGGCAATGGTGTGCGAACGTCTCGAACGATCACGGTTCACCATTTCCTCGACGGATGAAGTGAAAGCCATGATCGAGGCTGGAGTAGAATGTAAAGAAGTCGATGCGAATCGAGAGAGGGAAACCGCTTCGGCGTCCAGTTACTCCAAGGCAAGCTGAAAGGAATGTCGAGCGCCGTGCATCGCGACGCCAACGAGTTCTCACATTGAGCATCTCTAATCAACGACGTGATCGTCAACGACCCACCACCTTACGGTGAGCGAACCACCCTCTTCTATCGTCACGAACCGTCCCCGCCGCGATTCCACCCCGAACAACCCCTAGGCGCATGGGGTTCTCGCGGACTCGAGCCACCCGTTTATGGTTGCTTTATATAATCGACTTGTCGCGGATCGTTTCCTGTATAATTCGCAGTGGTTCACACGCTGAGGATCGTTTCGAATAGCAATAGTTTATACTTGATTTCGTGTTTTGTATTGCCTTATTTAACAAATTTTTTCTTAACTTTAGTCGAGATAATGTTGTACATCTGTTCCGTAGATCTGGGTCAAGATTAATCCGCTTCCGGTGTTTGAGGGTTGAAATAATTATATTTCGAAGTGTATGGGAACCTGTGTCAGGCATTGGATGAGGACTTTTGTTTTTTCTTTTTGTTAAATAGAATAATTGAATGAATTTTTATTATTTAATGGGGATTTAATTTAATTTATAATCTGATAGCGTTGTATAGGGTGGATCATCGTACTTGAGGAACTTACGATCGTTTTAATTTTAACAACAATTGTAATTACATATTTGACTTTGATGTATAATTTTTTGCAACAATATACACTTTCAATTTTGAAACTGGAATTTGATGGAAATTAAAACTTTTTCAAATAAATTTTGTCTTGATTATATAGAAGAAACTATTCAATTGCAAAGGCTAATAGATGCCTTCATTGAGGTGTTAATTAGTCTATTGAATAAACGATAATACATGATGTAACTTTTGTTTCGTACAAAAATAAACTGTCGGGTTTAACAGCTGTGTTTACGAATTTCTGATCATGTTTCTTTGTGAAATGTGTCACTTTCATACTGGTTACAGACCAGAGAAAGTAGCACTGTCATTAACAAAGAATATTCGTTAAAAAATATTTTCGTAGTTAAGCGAATGAATGTTTAAGAAATTTCTCTTGCTTAGAGAAACTATAGGTCAAAGGAAATTCTCAAACTCAGACCATTTTGAAAATTTCTCTTGTTCAAGTGACATATTTCATACCAAAATAAATTGAAGAAGATATGCGACCTGTTTTAAGCAAAAATATATTCTCTTCGTTTGAATCCTTATGAAATTATTTGGATTATTTTCATTGACTTTCTTAAAGATCGTTTTATGAATAGAATAGAAAGTTTAGAAGAGCAGAGAGAAAAAAATTTGTTGCAATTAATATGTTTTTTATTACGTACTTAAATATTAATGAATTTCATTACAGTTTTATCTTTTGTCTTGAAAAAGGATTGAACTTTCGGTCTTAATTAAGTTTCATCCTTCTTTTATCGGCTGTAAATATATCCGAATAATAACTTTTGTAGACGTAACAAATGCTTTTTTTTACCACCAGACAAACAAAAAATTTGATATTTATGAGAAAACAGACCAATTTTACCAGTCACTAAAATAAAGATAAATATAATTGCAGGATCACGAAATTCTTCCCCCTTTTTTTGAAAGCATCACAAATCTGTTTCGGAAGGCACTTATTTAAATTTATGCAAATGTGTGTTTTGAATTTTGCACCTATTATTTCTTTCGTATAAATTTGCAATATTGAACAAAAAAGATGTTATACCTGAACGAAAATAGGATTGCATACTGTCTTTGGGAACGAATTTATAATAGGGGGATAATAACTTTTCAAAAAGTCATGAATCTAAAGCAAAAATTAAAATATTGTAAAATAAAAGTATTTTTATTAGTGTATTAATTTCATTACATAGAAATGTCTTGTAAGTGAGATAAATTATGTGATTATACCTGATATATACATATGTTTGATTTTTTTTAATAGAATACAATTGGCTGGGTGGAAACAAAAAATCTAAATGTAAATTAATTGCTACGTACTTAACACGAAATTTACGAACATTGTTTGTATATCAATTTATTTAACGTAGAAATAATTGAATTGATTAGTATTAATAAGTAGTACAGGTGTTCGATACATTCAGTTCTAAGCATACTGTTACATTTATTACTGAAATAGTAATTTAATTAACCAATTAATTTAATGGGTATTTAGAGAAATAGGTATATGTATGTTGTGTATAAAATTTCAAAATTGTAGGATTGAGAAGGAAATGAATTGGATACAAAAGTTACTAGAATTAAGACCAGTCAAATTGACATAATGTTAACTCATCAAAGTCGAATTATCTGGTAAAAATCAATCAAGGGTTCCCAAATTTAGTTACTATAAATTTGGTAACCAATAAAATTTATAGAACAATAATAGTATTTAAAAAAATATGATTCTTCTAAGAAATAAAAGGTCCTAGAGCGGATACGTTTAGTTTTGCATAAATTCGAGCCATAAAGTGTTAACAGGTCGTTAAAGGGTCAAAGGTTTCCCTAACATAGCTTCGAATGCAACTTTTGAACTCGCCCTTGATTCTTTTTGAATTTATGAATAAATTACGAATTGTGTTTTTTCTTTTAATTGAAACATTCGGTGATATAACTCACTTTGTGATGCAATTTATAGCGTCAAACTGAATTTACATATCGCAGAACGTTCAGTCGTGTGTTTCCCATAAGCAGACAGGTATCCCAATAAAAATCGATTGTAGTTACATTGTATAACAAGTATGCATTCATCGATCTAAACAGTTTTATGTAACAACCATCAGATACCATCGTTTACGAGCTAATTGTTCGGTTACGGGAAAGATATTAGGTCGTAGTGTTCCCTTCTATTTTGAAATAGTGTTTTTTTTAAATAAACTATGTTCCTGTTAATTCTGAAGTATTATGGTAGGCTCAGATACGATCCTGTTTATATTGAATTAAAAATGAAATTATTTTTTAATGTAAGACATGCATAAAGATAAACAAAAAAAAAAATTATTAAATAGTGCTTAAATTTATAGATATTAAAATAGTATAGTGTATGTTTTAAATTTCTAAACCACAGGTGAGAATTAAATGTTATACATCACAAATGTTAGACATTTACTTCTCACATCTTCAAATTTATTTTAATTTATTAGATATTTTATCATTTTTTACATCACGTTTTTTGTTTCTAAAAGGAAGTTAATATTATTACTAAATCCGTTTGACTTCCTAATTTTCTATTTTTAAAAACCTTTCTTACTGAAAATTAAAATTTTTAATTTTTGTTTCGTTTAAAAACTCAACTCTGTTATATAATTTAATAAATAATACAGCGCACAAATAACGTGCACAACCTGACGTTACGTTAGTTTATTTCGTAAAAAAGGAAGACACGTATGATGTATGAGTTTTCAATCAAGCATTGGCAACGAACACGTTAATAAAAGAAAAAAACAGATAATATCCTCACGCTTTGTAACACGAACGTATATTTATATTTAAAAAAAAAAGTGATGCGTGAATCATCGGCGGATGCATTTATGAATGCCAATCAATGATTGTATCATTGATATTTTTCTAGTATCGTATCTGCTTATTGCCTACGATACGTGTCATCATGCGAAGAAATTTAGGACGTGCAAACATTTTACCTCTGTTATAGTATTTGATTCCAGGTGTATTTCTTAACACCTTGCTTCTTATTGCGGCATTTACGCATCTCTCTGATTCAAGTACACACGTCAATGATCATTTCATTTTTTATTCCTGAAACATTCCTTTTTATATGCAAAGCTGATGGAGGTTTTCAATAACGTTATTACTTTAATTAACAGATTTAATAATATCTGTTTCCCTTTATAATAGAACTCGTCTTATCCAAAACTTTTGGTGGCGGCAAAATTGAAATGTAACAAATCATAATTTATAAAAATACAGTAGAAGTAAAAAATCTATCTGACTTTTAACAATTCCTTAAATATATTTTCCTCTGATAAATTATTTTTGTTAATTAAGATATTTAGGGAACAACATGCTATTATTTAGAATTTATTAACAAAACACGTTGGAAGAGTTTTGTAGAACAAAATATATTATTATGGGACGATAAATTTTTTAAGACAGATCCCAAGTATGCTAAAGGTTAAGGGGTTAATACCCGATAGCTTTTGCTTACGACCCACTGAAACACTGTATACCGAAAAGGAGAACTTGAATTTCGTATCAGGTGTACAACCACGGAAGGTGTAACTATCACGGTTTACCTAGATATCTTTCTATGTATCTAACTACCGCGGTTAACGAAATCCAAGTGAAAGTACATTACAATTTGCGTGAACGCGTGTACGGCTCTGCCAGCACGTGCTTACGTTCCTTATTATAACTGGGGCATCGTTTACACAGCGTTGGATTATGGCATGGCGTTACAAAGTGAAACCGACAATCTTCGGATTTACTCGAAATCAACATTATAGAATATTTTTTTGCCAATTAGCCTTGTTTTTACGCGGCTTGCCGGTATAATAAACAGGGAAAGAAACGCTGTTTCTGTTTCTATTCCTTTTAGAAGTCCCGTTTGCGAAACTAACTTGTCGACAAATTGATTGGAAAAATCAACACCAGAGTGTTTCAAAAAATTGTTAAGTTCGGGAAATCGAATGATAACAGTGCTGAGGATCATTTTATCATCTTAGTAATTAAGTATACTGTATGAAGTGGTTTTGAAGCTTACCAGTTAATCGATAATTTAAATGACATCCTCTTCAGATCCTCTTCCAAATCCTTGGATCACTGAAACTGTAAACGATTAGATCAAACATTTTACTTAACTTCATTTTTCAAATATTTTGCTACGATTTTAAATATTATTCACCAATGTAGATCATTTTTAGGAGTTATTGTTTTTGGAACTGGAAGGATTAAATAAATTTCCTTTACAATATTTAAATCTTAAGATTTGGGGGTGGATCTCTGCAGTTCCATAATTGAAAGAAGGGTTAATATTGTTAATAAGGTGATTTTTAAGGAAAATATAAGTAATTTATTTTCTACTTTCTAAGTTTCCTTCTAAATATAATTTGAACAGTTAATTTATAATAATTATTCCCAGTGCTACATTATCTTATCTACGTTGTTCACTACTTTGCAACTAAGTATTTTTGAGTTAATGGTAAATAATCTGAACAAAATCGCCAAGTACAAAGAGTTAAAATATTCTAACACCAATACCAATATCATTACTAATATCACTAAATGTGACACGAATTGATGTCCCAAGCACGTCACCAAAATCATAGTCGATCACGTTAAGGAAAATTTAATGAAAGAAAGGTGTCGCTAGCAATTTTTCTTCCCTGACTGATCTCTCCGATGAATCTGTCTACCGGTTGATCGAAATCGTTCGAGAAATTTAATAACGCGTGACAGTGAGAGACCATTCTTCTCGATCAGAATCGTTCCCTGTTACCTAGTCCTACGGGTTTCCATTCGAGGGCACCGAGCGACTGATCGTTTAAATTGACATTCCACGGAATCGTTCGCTTTCTAAGCAGCCTTTTGCCGTCACGTGCGACGCCATTGCCACGCGGATATTCGTGCATACAACACGTGCAATGTTTGACGTTTACTCGTGACCACGATCCATTTGCAATTTTTTTTTTCCATGCAACGACTGCATGTCACACTTTGCGTGCGAAACGTTCACTGCTCCCTTCGCGAACACTGCATTTCCCGTCCCACGCGACACACTTTTTTATGTAATGGATTTTTCTGCTCATCGGACCAGGACATAGCTGAGGTCTTAGGATTCAGTTTAATCGTGACAGGTGCATTTCAGAAACGACACCTTCGCTGCTGAAATTTCATTTACCTCCCCAGGTGCGGTATACTTTTATATTGGATGATTGCATAAGTTCGTGCCCGATTTTCATAGATGTTGCAAACTTTGCTCCACAGAGTAGTTCCGCGGTTTTTGTTTGATTATATATACCCATTGAATATGTTGTAGTGTCACGTGCTACATTAGTTTTGAACATTATGCATAAGAAAAATTGTTCAACATGAAGAATGAAAAGGTGCATTTGCGGCATGTAATGCTTCACGAATTTCGGAAAGGCGTGACAGTTTGGACTGCACAAAAAACATTCAGAGCGTTTGTTTGGACCATGCTGCTGCTCTTCGGACAATTAAAAAGTGGTTGGCAGATTTAGAAGCGGCGATTTTAACTTGAAAGGTCTATCCTGATCTGGACGGCCTTTCGATAAATAATGAAGCTATCAAAAAGTACCTCGCGAACTTTTTTCAAGAAAAATCAAGATCCTTCTCCAAAACTGGAATCGACAAGCTTGTAGATCGTTGGAAAATAATTCCAGAGAAGAATGGAGACTATATAATTGATTAATACAATTGTATTCTTTAAAATTTAACCCATTGGGCACGAATTTATACAGTCACCTAATATCATCAAAAGTTTAATTCCTGATCAGTTTATTTTATAAATTAAACCCTTTCAGTGATCTCAATTTATTCGATTAGGTAATCCAATCAGAAAGTATTCTTAAATGCTTCCCTTTGCATATTTATTTTAAAAATTAAATTATAATTTACACTAGTTTGTAAGGGAAAATAACAAGTCTACCAGAATTGGTTTCCTCATTTGTGAGTTTAAAGAGCTAAAAAACTAACTTCTTGACGGTACAGTAATTTTCTTTTTTACATGGCTGGTCATTGTTTTCTTTATCTTCTTGATTTTTTTTGTAGCGTGACGTATATGGTGCGTCAGCAGCGTTACTGAAGCAACTGATGCGTTAAATGCATGTGCGTTACCAGCAGTGAAAGTGTTACCCTTTCCAAGGTGAATTACTTTAATATCGCCGAGTAACGGCAACGTTAATCGACACGCTAATACAGCGGAGGAAAAGAAAAATGACGAGGGAGCATTAGGGTGCCTGGATTAGGGTCAGGGTCGGTTCTGGCAGGTGCGCAACCGACCAAATTCTTAGGACGTTCGACACTGTACTTTAATAACAATCTTTATGGAGAATATTAAGATTTAGCAAATTTTTATCTTGTATACAAATCTGGCAATAATTTTCGTTAATAATCACATCACAGACGTAAAAGAACCTATCATTATCGTTCTCGTTCGAAAGTAAAAGCCGAACAATGAAACGATTACCAATTTGATCCACAAACAATTTTTATAATTAACAGAGTACAATAGCGGCTAATGCAAACGTGTGAAAAAATATTTTTAGCCGCTGGAAGTATCGGTTCCCGAATAATGATGTCTAACCAATACTAGGAGATAAGGATGAAATAAAATGAAGGATATAGAAAAAGAAACAATGTTAAAATGAAACATTTGCTCGGATGAAAGAGTGAAAGGATGTCTACTTTCTCCTTCTGACTTATAACCGAGGAAGAAAAGCGGAAGTAATAGATCAGATTAAGCTATCCGATACCGAAGTTCTCATACAGTTCTTTGTATTTCCCATTTTTTCATGGATGTACCCTTATTGATATACGATGCCTGTCAATGCTGAGTTGGTATACTAGCTCGTTTCGTAAATTCGTTTCTAACAGTTGCAAAATCATTGAAATGTAATATAAATATGGTAAATAATCATCCCTATCATTCTCGAACGAAGAACATGGATCGATCATAATCCAATTGTTAAATTTCAATTGTTAAAAAATCAATTTTCAAAAGAAAGAATATCGAAAGGAATGTTTTTAAACTTCATAAATGGAAACGAAAAATATTCTACAATCGGTTCGAGGGTTAATGTTTGTCTTTACTTTATACGAGGCAATGTTAATTATTTACTTAGAGCAGCGTTTATTAACTTTTGTTGTATAAGATACTCGAAGATAAATCGAGTTTTCACAATCGAGATTCATCCGGCGTAC
This sequence comes from Anthidium xuezhongi, assembly GCA_022405125.1. Lineage (NCBI taxonomy): Eukaryota > Metazoa > Arthropoda > Insecta > Hymenoptera > Megachilidae > Anthidium > Anthidium xuezhongi. Next base: position 12,193,049 of record CM039647.1, read on the forward strand.
GACAGAAACGGGAAGAGAAGAATTCAGGTCGATCGCCGCTCCAAAACTGCACGCTCGAACGGGAAGTAATTAAAATAACGCTCGCTTAGGTTTCCCGTAAACGGCAAGAAAAATACACTCGGATCGGGTGTACGAGAAAAAAGAAAAATACTAAAACTAGCCACGATGTGGCAATAACACGAGGCAACGTGGATCGGGTGTTTCAAAACGTTTCGGTTTCCTTTCCCCGAACGTCTGCTTCGTGTCCCGATGAATCAGACGCGGTTAAAAAGTTCAAGAACGTAAGAAATCACTATTTTGCGTTTCGACATCCCGTCGTACAACAGTATTTTTCATTAATGATCGAATAAATACAGGTTTTTTGGTAAACATATTCGACCTTCTCGGGTGCGATGAACTTGTATAAAATTATTGCAACGGTCTATGATTTATACATTTTCTACCCCAGGAACCGGAAATCTGGAGAAAATAGTATTTAAACCCAACAAATTTTGTTTTCTAATATGATTTTCTAAAAGAAATGATAGTTTCTAATTACTAATTATTAGAAATTATTAGAAATTCTTTCGTTTATTTGGATGAAAATATTCTTGTTAGATTTTTAAAATTAAGAATAATAGAAATACTAAAGTATTGTGAAAACAGAATATAAAGTTTGTCAAAAATAAAATTTGTAGTAGCTGCAACGTGACAGTCAGTGTTAATAATTAATATTTTAACGTATTTGACCACACATGTCCAATTTTGCTGTAACAATTATCTCATTAAATGCAGAAATTAGGAAAAAGAGTCAAGAATCGATATTCAACAACATTATGAATGAAAATTTGATAGTTTTTAAATAAATAATTCGAGTGTCGTATATTTACGACCTGTTGTAACATTGTTCGGGAGAAATGAAGATCGTGAACCATGTGTAAAAGTCACGGAATTCAGAATGAGTTAGGGTTATCTAATCGTTAGATGTGAACTGGCTCTTGACAATTGGAAGATCCTCGCCAATTGTTCCTGGAACAATCACAACCAGCTGGGAACTGTTCTCAAAGAACGATCGTTCGCAGGATAACACCGGCGACGTCTTAATGTGAGAATCGGTGTTCAATCCGACGAGGTTCCCTCTTACTTCGCTGACAACGTCTCGGATGAAAATTTTGCGAAAGGTAGTTCCTTGCGCATTCCTGTGAACTGGTTTTTGTAATTGAATTATCACCTCGCGCCGTGGCTTTTACGCCGGCAAACACTTTTCCCTCGTCTTATAATAGGAAATTTTACAATGTTTACTATCGGTTTCATGTAACACGATTTTTAAGTAGCTTTCATTTCATTTTTATTATATAACAATGTTACTTCTTATTATGATTTTATTTTCTAAGCTTGCTCTGTTTATTTATTATAATTGGTTTGTTTACATTTTCAATTTTATATGTTACTGAATATTTTCTACTTTTTTAAATATCAACAATTTTCTTATTGGATTTATTTTGATAAAAAAAGAGTTCTGAAATTTTATGCATGGGAAATTTCTTAAGTCCCTAATTGCCGATTTTATGAACTTTTAAATGATACTTTTAGTTATAATAATTAGGTAATCGAATAAAAGAAAAGTCCTTCCTGTAAAATGAACTTTTACAGTCTAGTTTCTAACAGGGCATATTTATAAAATAAAATTGATATTTAAATAAAATATTATTAATTCTACGTTTACGGTCATTTTTACACGCCTTTTGTGATAAAACTGAACTGCTTTTGAATTAAATGCTAAACAAAATATCACGAATTTAGTTATTAAGTTAAGACTTTTAATGTTTTCCATCTGGAATGTAACGTTTATAAGAATGATCTTTTACAACTCAAAAGAATTTAACCCAGAAGGATAGCTTGTTCCTGTACGAGGACCAGAAGTCCTCGTACGATACCAGTTGTTCATGCAAAAATATTCGTCCTCGGTTCGAAAATAAAAATGCTCACAATAAAACCTAGAAGTCTCTTCGACCGGCCATGATTCTTGACCTTGTCAACATGCAAAATATTTGTAACAGTCTTTGTCGTGAAATTGATTGGAAAAAAATTGCATATGCAAGATATTCATAAAATACTGGACTACTTCCTCATGATTTTAATTATTTATTTTATTTAGTAATTGCAATAAAATTTTCAAATAACAAACTTTTATATTATTTATAATAGATATTAATAATGTAAATCATACAAACGTTGGTAGTATTAATAAAAAACTGCGAGTATTAGTAACATGTAACCAAAAAAAAAATTGTATCATTCTAATATTTGAATAAACATTGAAAGGGTTACTTAAAACACAATTGCTTAACTATGCTTGTACAGTAATGTATGTAAATTTTTCTAAGGGTGCGTTTGGCGAACAAATCTCAGACTGTCGTGTAAATAGGAACACACAGCCTCAACCATCTCTGGTTAACCTTTTCTCTTTTCCATCTGACGATGGAAGAAGTACCATGCATGGGAAAGTACTTTCCTAAAGATTCTCACAATCGTACGTTTAACCGCAAGTATAATAAATATTACGAGGTCTTTAGTACAGACAATTACATGATCGTGATACGTCATATCGATTTACTTAATTGCTCTTCATTTTTCTGAATAAATTAGTCCAATTTCCCTACAATAAAATATCATCTAGAGTTCATTAAATACGTAAGTATATCAATTCATAGAAACAGAATGTTTTTAAAATTATTCAATGAAATAATAAGGCAACCTTTTTTACAAGCTTTTTTATCAGTGCTAAACTATTAAGTACTAAAATAGTCCTAGTGATAAACTATTACTATTACCAGATTTCCACTAAGTATGTAGACCATTCTAATTTTATTCAAATACCAAAAATCGTATCGAGTTTCAAATATTTCAGAATACTTTAGGACCTGAAGAGACGGTGGTTAGAATATTTTAACCAAGCGAGTCGGTACGTTTCGTCTTTTGCGTAACTTTGTCGATCAAAGCTTTCGGAAGAAAGTGAACGGAAACCGTAACGGTTGTTGCCGAAATTCGATCTCACAAAAATAGAATTGAGCAAGGTGCAGCAAAGAATGTTGGAACCGGTCGATGGTCAAGCTATTGACCATGATCTTGGATCTTGGCCAGAAATTCCGTTCTCCATTGATGACCGGTTTAACATATCCGAAGAGGCACACACGGAACGTGTTATAAAAATGGCCATGGGTTTCCTTTTTCGATGGATATCGAATCGTTGACCATAAATCTTCGTTGAGTTCAAAGGAACCCGGAAAACAAATCGTTAGATCGATTTCTCAAATCCGACGAATAGAATTAGCAAAATTATCATAAAACGCTTTTATCAAATTATTTGAAACTTGATACTGATTAAAGTGTTGCCAAATTTATCTTAACATTTAAATTTCAAATGTTCGTGGATCATAGTGATTATCAATATCGATTTAATTGGTTATATTTAGAATTCGTGACTTGGTTCAAACATTATTTTTCTGTATCTCCATTACATTTTCGAATAAATGAATAAATCACGAGAAAGATAAATTTGTTCTTAGGCAATAGATTTGAATTGAACCCTGATTTCAGTGTACCCTGATTTTTAAATTGGAAATGGAATAAAAATCAAAATTAATAAGGGATGAAACGTAAATTATTATATATAGAATAAGTGTTTCAACGAAAACGTTTCAATAAATTTCACTTGGTAATTTTAGCGTTAATATTTACAAGTTTTATAGAAATTTTTGTATGCAAAGTAAAAATTCGAATTCTGGATCTTTCAATATTTTCTATAATTATTTACTGCAAATGTGCGATTATTATCTACATAAATTGTAGGTGGTTATTGCTAGAAAATATTGCAGTTATGAATTCCAGAACGGCACGTGTCGATCAATCAACATTCAAAGAAAAACAACATTTTTTATCATTTTGAATGTCGTAAGGTAGGTACAGGCGAACCGGAAAGCTCGCAAGGTGTTAGAAAGTGGACTTAAGCTGTTTTGGAATTCATAGATTTGATTATCAATACAAATTCTGTCGTCCATGTGGGCGAAGCCACTGGTAAATGGTATTTGAACATACAAATGTAAATGTGTCGGTCGCGGTGCTGTCTATTCAACCGAAAAGGCAATTCTGTTCCACGAACCGGGTCTCTTTCGTACGATACCTACAGAGTTGTACATTTTCAGGCCAGATATCCTTGAAACAAAATGGCAACGACCGGCTGAGCAGAATGCAGGAATTTCGTGTCGTGTTTATTATGCGAATTCGTCTGATTAATTGCTTACGAATTATCGTGCGACACTTATCATGTTTACGTAGCAGAAACTTATTGCGTTCATGAAATGTCATTTTTCATTACCACGCGGGACTTCTAATTATAAGTTGGACAAAATTAAGCACTTCTCCGTGAACAATTTACTTCTTATATGTCTTCCTTGAGTCGTTTATTAATTTTTGCTAAATAATTAGCATCTTTGCTGAATATAATCATTCTTAACAACGAAAGGATTAATTGGAGATGCCACTTCTCTAAGCATGGAAATTAATTCTTCTACTACTGTAAAATTTAACGAAGAGTGTGTACTATTGGCAAAATATTTATAGCAACGACGTATATTATTCGGTAAATAATATAATAATTAAGTATTCCTCGTGGAGAAAAAAGGCACAAGTTGCATTTAGAAGATTTAATCTCTATACACTCAAGCCCCTAGGGACTCGTGAAATTGTAAAATAGAACCCTCTATAAATAGTTTCTGTATAATAATTTACGTTACATCCCTTATTAAGTTTGTTTTGTAATCTATTTCCAATTTAGAAACAAGAGTAGGATTAGGATTAGATAATACTAGTATTAAAGGTGTTAAAGAATTTAAGGGGACCTATGCAATTTTGTTTTTAATTAAACGATAGAGCTACATTTGTAAAATGTTTTCCCAACATTTCAAAGCAAAGTTCTAAAAACTTAAAAAATTACAGCCCCGGGTTGAAGAGTTAATTGCAAAAAATTAGAAATTATTTGAAATATTTTCTAATTAGCAAAATGAATATTATGCCTAAGCAAGAGTGTGTATAGCATGCAATGAATGAATTTTTGAAATGCCTACAAGTGCTATTAACAGTGAAAGGGTTATTAAGAAACGAAATTGGGGCCATTGGCAGATAATGGATTAAGTTAGCGGATAAGGTTCGTTGAGGTGTTTTCTCGTTCAACTCATGCGGAAAGTTTCACGTGATCGGACGACATAAATCCAAGCTTTAAATCGCTTCGGGGAGATATGTGAACGCCCCGGGACACAAATGTCCCGCTCACTTTTTCTTTGCGAAACGCAGACTGCCGCTGAGAGTGTTGCGCCAAACGAGGAAATACAAGGCACGTGAACGATTGAAAACCAACCATGGCTGTACCTTTTTTTCATCAAAATTCTTCATTGGATCTCGAAGAATTTTGTAAACTTCCATCGATCAGCTTAAAACATCTCGTCTTTTCATAATGAAAGTGAAAGTGTTATATTTTTAGCACTTTACCCTTTGCCATATCATTTTTTTCAGAGGAAAAATATTTATTGTCGCAATATTAAAACAAAGGAAATTTTAATGTTATATATAATTTACATTTAACATTTACAATTATAGTTGTAATTACTTTTAAAATCCAATTGCAATAAAAATAAAAGTCAGGTCTGTAACATTTGAAGTGTAAGATGCATCACGAGTCTAATTCGTCAAAGTATGGCAAGGATTAACGTAAGAACAGTTAAATCGAAATAAAATTTCATTTTTAACTATTTTTTTAAATTATGAAAGCTTTTATTAATAAGAGCTGGTACATATTCAGGGTCAGTCTTGAATATTTGGTCCATTGCAGATAAGGATCGAAAGTCTGTGACCTGATGCAAGAATAATTGAGATATTTTTATATCTAAGATATGCCAAGCTTTTCGATTACTTTCAAATTTCTTTTCTAATACAAAAGAAAAGGATTAAAGCTTACGTCCTTTGTGTTTATTTGCAATTATAAGATCACAAGTTTATTAGAACTTCATACAAATGCCATTGTAGTCATTTTTAAGCAGAATTGGAAGTTGTACTTAAATTGATTGAAACAATTTTTGCAAAAATGTGACGTTGAAAGTTCTTGCATCAGACCACGGAAATAATATGTTTGGATAAAAAAAGACCGTTACACGGTACAACACTCGACGAATGAATCGTATATTTGAAATTTCAAACACGAACAATGACGTTCGAGTGTTGGAGTTTGACTGAATTCTTAAGTAACGCCTGTAGGATCCTGGTGAGAAACGTTTACCGCCTCCAAATCGCATTAAGAATACATAAATAATGAAGGTGATCTTAAAATACGCTTTTAAAATTCAAATTAAGATGATATTAACAACTGACGGGTATTATTTATCAGCTCGATGAACAAACAAACGATTTTCAGTTGGATCAAACTACGGGTTCGTTCGATTGAAAGATGAATTTAATTACGTCCTTCTAATCTATTGATCTCTGGCCTTTCACAATCTGATTACAATTATGGATCATTGTTATTTTAATGAGAACAAGTAACAAGAATGAAAGATTGATCCTTAACTGTCTCAGTAAGGTGCCAGATAAACCATACAGTTAGGTAACGGATGATATGAACATTAAATATTAAATTCAGAAAAGAAACACTATATTTTTAGAAACTTAGAAATATTGAAACGTTGAATGCCACGGCGCCTCGAATTCTAAATATTTGGATAATTGATCAAAGAAACAGTCAAATAAGTTCTGAATATTGTTAATTTTAAGCCAATAGTGTGAAATACTCACTCGAATGGTTACATTTGAAAATTAATCGATAGAAATTATAATAATTGGAATTGGACTATAGTTTCTTGAACTCTATATAACAGTGCTAACATGCTTATGCCCTAAACTTATTCGTTTGGAAGTTATTGAAACTTCTCTGAATTATTTCGGTCTCTGGATAATTATCTTGGAGTACTTACGTTACAACACGAACCTGGGGGCCGATGCCGATTGAGATGTGTCCCTCGATACAGCCTTGCAGCCTCAGCACCATTTTGATTGCATTCGTTAAACAAAATGAACATATTAACTCGTTCACTATTCGTAAATGCCATGATTTCAAAACACTTGGTCCGCAGACCATCGCGCACGGGGGGTGAATAACTACTGAAAGACATCTTAATCTTACAGGGACTAGTACTAGCAGCCGCTTCATGTTTACAAACATTGTAATGAAACATCACGTAGGTACTCCGGAATGCTTGCCGAGAGATCGAAATAATTCAGACAAGCTTTAATTTCAATAACCTCCAAACGAATAAGTTAGCACTTATCGATTGATGCAGCTAAAAACATAGGTTTCCATAAAAGAACAAGTGCAGTTGCATTTTTCTGATGCGCAAACGTAGAAAAGTGGATGAAATTTTATAGTATATTATGCACCATCTAATGCCATTCAATTTTTACCTCTAACATCTATTCCCAGCCGTTTAGGAGGTACAGTAATAAAAGAATTTGATAATGAGGGCATATTTTTCATTTTTCTGTATGATACGAATGAATCGAAGCGGAAATCGCTAATAGGATTAGTATCAGTTCTTGTTGCAATGTTATGAATGCACCCTAATGTTTCTTTAAACATGTTCCACTTGGGTATGCGATATTATGGCGGTGTAGAGCCGCGTTTGCGAGACCACTCCTTGTTGTGGACGTTACGGAATGACAAGTTGGTATTCGGTAGTCCTTGAGGTGTTACCAGTAGAAATTTCGGTTTCTTCTGTTAACCTATTTTCCTAGTAATTCGTATTTTGTAAACAGATCGTAAACGTTACCTCTAACACGGCGTTACCAAAGACACAGTACTAAAATTTAAAGAAACATACTTCTGTAATGTTTCGTCTCAAGTATAAAAAATAAATATTTCGATGAAATATTCTCATTACGTAAAGTCATGAGTGAAAATTATATTAGAATTATGCAACAAGGAGATATTTGCAATAAAGTTAGGGTATCTGGTTCGTTTTGCATGAAAATTAAAACTGAAACTTTGAATATTAATAGAATTTCCATTTAAAGTTGAATATTTAGAGTGTGAAACTTGAGTAATTAAAAATTTGAATAATTCAAATGCGCCAAGAACTGCTACAATTTTCTAAATAATTCGAATTGTTTGAATTTCAAATCGGAATTGGTAATTAGACGGATTGTTCGAATTTCTACGATTCTAATAAAAATCATAGTTACGCCAATGTACGTATCGCGATAGCGATTCGCGAATCAAGGATTGCTCGCGCTTTTTACCGCAAGCGTGCGGATTATACGCGTTGCTGCAATATCTTGGGAGAATACGAGTGAAAGGAACAATTCATGAACTCATGATACTTCTGCCAACGGTGGTTCCGTTTTATCAATTTATACTGAACATTCCTTAGAAGAGAGTGAAACAAACGCGTAGATGGATTAAAACTGATTACGTACAGGGGAATATTGTTTATATAATTTTTACACATTAATTCCCTTTTTATACAACGCTAAGCGTTATGCATTCTGTTGAAACCAGCATGGAAAGATTTACGTGCAATCTAATAGAAATGTAATTTCGGTATCTTAATTATTGCTGTTGGGAATAATTAATCTGTACAATACGTTATCTGTAATCTATCGTCTTGTGATTCTTTTTAACAGGTTTTACGGTATTGACTCATAGATAACTGTAAGCATTCTAATGCCTTTTTTTTTTATTTATGTAGAGGTATGCAACATTGAGAAATTATTCGTGTATTTCTATTCAGGTTTAAATATTAATTACCTTGTTAAATAATAGTTTGAATTCTTCGAATTAAAATATTTCGTTCTTATACTTCAAAATAATTTATTAGAATGTTTCAATAAAGATATTAAAACCTGCGTTTATGGCCAATTAACAAGGGTGTCGTCAGTGAGCTAAAGAAAGAAGAGTTAATTAAAAATAAATTCTAGATTCATAAATTTGAATTCTGATATTAAGACATTAAATGACAATTATTATTTTATTTCAAAAATTCAAGAAATATTATATCACTGTATCGACATTGAAGAATTAAAAAAATAATTTATAAATAAATTAATAAATGTCGTGCTATTACCATTTAGCGAGTACAAAATTGTCAGAAAAAAAGAAAATAGTGCAAAATAGTACAAAGGAAAGGAAAATATTGATATCGCTTCGTGATCTAGCGAATCGATCTAGAATTACGAATTCCAGTCATGCCCGTTAAGCATCCAACTTGGAACGGTATTACCTTTTACCATTGTTTCACGCTAAACGATTACCAACGCTATTGTTATGTAATAATTTCGTTGCCTCCTTAACGGAGCACGATTTTGTATGTGTGCGTGACAAGATAGTGCATCGTTCGAGTTCCCATTCATGCATCCCAAGAAGCGCATGTTAATTACAACGTATGTCAAAAGTGATTCTATATAGGGTGTCTAAAAAAAATTCTAAGAGAGTTGACCTACTTTTTTTAAAAAGAATGAGTACATCATAAATGTAATCGATATCTAAACTAAACAAAAAAAAGAAAACATAAAGCAAAATTAAAACAAAAATAAATTGTATACTATTACAATATTATTTTTAACATTTATTTGTACTATTTCTTTTATTACTTCCTTTGACTATTTATCATTTTACTGTTGAATAATACTCTGTTGACATAATATGTTAGCATTGACAATTATTGCTTAAAAACCATTAAGTTGAGGACTGCGGAAAGTACGTTCATTTATGCATTCACCATGATTACTTTCTTAGAATTCTTCATTACCACCTTCGGCACGTGTTTGCATATGGTAACCATGCCGTGAATCAGCACTTAATATTTTTGTCACTTCGAAAAGTTGAATTTTGATCATAGTTAATTTTAGACAAAGAGAATTGCATAATCCTGGGTTCAATTTATATTCTTGTAATACAGAGTTTAGTTTAGTGAATAGTACAGTATACACTATCGTATAGTTTAGTTTATTAACAGCACTAAATTTTGTCAAAAGTTCTTCAACAAAAACCATTTATGCAATCTGCAAATATAATACATTTTTTCCTTTCTTGTGCAAATGAAGAATGAATAAAAATAATACAAAACAATATTCTTTGATTCGAAAATTATATTTATGTCAAAGAATTTTTTGGGACAATTTAGTATGACATATTTATTAATGTTTATTTGTGAATTTATGATTTTTTCATTATGGTTTTGTATTTTATTTCAGATTCAAATTTCTGACGAAGAATGAAATTAGACTGATTACGATGTCGTCGAAGTATTTAATCATTGCCATATCTATAATATACAGTGAGTACCTTATTTCTTATTTATTATACTTAAAATTTTTAATTAAGTTTAAATCGTCTGTGTTTTATATTTTGAAAAATATAAAAGTGTTTCATACTTTATAAGTCTTTGAAAAATAAAGAGACAATAATTTATAACATTTTATAGAATTATAAAAGGGGTACACAGGATATTTGATATACTTTATAATTCTGTGAGAAATGAAAAAATGATAAATAGGATGTTTCATGCACTAATTTGTAATACCCTGAAACATTAAAGAATAATACGTGAGATAGTTTGATTGAGGGAAGGCAGAATTCTTAATGCAATTGTTTCAATTATTCTGAATGTAACTATTTCTTGAAAGATAATACTCGAGCTAATACACAATATGCGATGTGCTGATCAAAAGGTTTCAGCAGAAATGCTTAAGGCGTTTCTTTATTACCAAATGGCTACTCTTTCCCACACTTGCCACGTACAAGCAAATGTACGTGTACAAACGTACATTTCTGCAATATAAAGAACTTTAATTTGTAAGCAACGCCTGCGAACGCTTCATTACAGCATCGATCGGCAAAAAATCCTGACACACCTTTCGTTTTCGAAATACGCTCTTCGTTGATCGTGGACTTCTATCTATACTTTGAATTCGATTTTTATTTCAAACGAACCAATATTTGTAATTACAGGTGATGTGTAATGCATTAGTATTGAAATATATGGAACGTGTCTGAAAATTGAATTTATATGATATGCGGAGTTCTCGAATTAAAGTAATAACTTCAATTACTTGGAGAGAATAAGTAACGTTTTGAATAAAAGGTTTATTTAATATTTAAACTTTGGTGCTTTGACTTTTACTTTGCTATTCTTAACTTTATTTAATATAAATATTTAGTGTTATGGTATGAATTGTTTAATTTCCTATGATTTTCGAATCTTTTTAAAAGTTTTTCTCATTTAGATAAACTATCCCATTAAAATTTATTCTTCAACGTTCTCAGGTGAGCGATAGCACCCACATTAATGTCTATGAATTATAATTTGAATTATAGTCCTTCCTGTTGAGGCATGTAACTATCTCTAATACTTCGTTTAATCAAAAAATAAAAGTATTATAAACTTTTTACAAAGTCACGAAAAATTACAATGTATTTTACTCGATATTATAAGAGTCCTATTTCTAGGATCTAAAATTTTATATAAACGATCAAGTGTAACAGGTACGTAGCAAATACGAATTTCCAGTCCTAGTTCCAACGTAACGCACTTTACGATGTAACCAGTTACATAAAAGACGGTTACGTTCCATCAGGAACAATCGAACGTTTACGATAGTAGAATAATCATCGTTTAAACGAATGATTTGGTTTCACTTTTCAGTTACAGAATGCTCGGCCCAAGTTTACAAGAGTCACTCAGTCGAGAACGCTGCGGTAATGAAACCGTCGGTTGTAAACGATAATTTTATTACACAAACCGTGTACGGATTCTTGGATTTCACCACCACGATTGGAAACACGGTGATGGTGTTCAGTCCTCAAAGTGAGCCAACAGGTATAATTTTCTTTTTAACAAAAAATAAGAAGAAAAAATAAATAAGTAAAACGACGTTGCTCGAGCATCCTTCTCCTTTAATTTAAACGAGGCGTTATCGCCAACGCAGAAAAGAACATCATCCTGCTGTTAGAGAAAAGCAATATAATAAATTGGAATAAACCGAGGGAATTTTAAGCAGCCTCGTTCTCGATTCCTACATATTCATCAGGATCTTTAAATCAAAGTTAATTTTGTTCCATCGACGCGTAAATTAATATCGAACCGATATCGCGAATGGAGAAAATAATTTTTAATACTCGTTTTCAAAATATCTGAATCATTAACCCTCATAATATTTATGTGACTGAAAAAAAATATATATATTGTAACACTTAAAATTCCAAATCGATTTTATTATTCCCAATTTTCATTATACCACGAATTCTTGTTCACCCAGTATATACAATTGCATGCAGAAACGCCTCGAGATCTGTTGATTGTAATTAATCAGCGTGTTTCATAATTTATCCAATTACAAAGTTCCCGCGGTTTTAATAATCCACGATTATTCAATTATAAATTTAATTATCGATGATCGTTCCCGTGTTGCAGGCGGCGAAAAGGCGAAGAAAAGCAGCGTATCGATCATTCAGACGAAGCCGAGCGAAACACAGGAAAAAGCGGCTCCTGATATTCAGCCGAGCAAAACGCACAAAACGAATTCCAACGAGGAAACGAAAAAACAGTCGAAAGGTACGAAGGTTGTCGTGAATTCCGTGATCGAACAGAACGTGATTAATTCCTCGGAAGATAATGGGATACGGGCCTCGAAGAGCCAGGTGAGATAAACCGACGAGCATGTTATTACCTTCTAAGAACCACTAACAGACAGTCGTTAGGAGATAAAACGAATTTACACATAGTTTTCGAAAAACTTTATATTTAAATGTTTCCCAACTCTCAGAAGACGGATGCCTTAAGACTGACGTCAGAGATATGTTTAGAATAATTTTGACCCGACATTGAAATATAATCATATGGGAGTTTGAAGGCTGAATCTAAATATATCTTCATTTTCAAATAGTAATTTTTAAGTATTAAATTGTCATATATCAAATGGTGGACTTTGAAACGTCTGGCACAAATTGATGACATAAAAGTATTAAAAAGTGACACTTATGGTGACACTTACTAAAGTTTGATGATACTAACCAGGTAAATCTTTCATTAATGTTTCTATCATAAAATGGTTAATTAGTTTTGAAGCCTTTAAAGTTTGGCAAAATTTGATTAATTAGAAACTTAAAATTAAATAAAAATAATTCTTAATACAAGTTTGTTAGTTTCTTCGTTTGCTAAGATACGGACTGATAGATTTCTTCTTTCTTCTTTTAAAGAACATACAGCCATTTTGTATTAAGAATATTGGTGAAACGTTTATCTACTCATTTTTAGTAAACTTTGAACTTTAAATCGATAAGAAACAAATATCGTTTTACCTTATTTTTATGTCATCAGATTATCTATGTTTCAAAGTCCACTATTTAATGTTTAAGTTTTATGAAATAACCTAAGCTAGCCATACATCTTAAAATAATTAAAGTGCTAATGTAACCAGGTCAAAATGCAATTGTAATTATTGCTTTCGATTGATTACAGATTGAGATTGAACAAATCGAAAACAATTAAAGATTCATATGAACCGTGGAATTTAAACATTTATGTCCTCGAGCAGGAAGTAGGGTACTTTCCCTTTCGAGAAGCTAACTTTTCCGGTTTATGTCGTCTGTTCGTATTTATCTACCTACACGAATACACACATATCTATATAAGAAATTTCTACTTTCAAACGTTCACGTAAACTTCACGTAAACGATTGCCTTTTAATCATGGTTTGTAACTTATAGCCAGCGTGGAAGTTATAGAAAAAAAGTTGCAAAATTATTCGATCGGTGTCCTAGTCAACCTTCTTTATTTAATTCCACGATGAACTTTTTCTAGAAAATTTTAAATATAATTTAAAATTAATTTTGTAAAAATAAAAATATAATAAAAACTAATATTTGTAAAACTGAACCTTTTTGAACATTTCTCTTTGATTTACTTAAAAATATCATATTTTTTCATATCGTTCAAGCATTAATACCCAAAATTATGAATTCGATATTTATAGCATATGTTAAATAATATTTTGACCATCTTTCTAAATGAAAAATACTATACTTTACATCCTATGAAAATTAATGAATTAAAACTATTTTGTAATTTTTGAAATAATTACGAAATCGTTCGAAAGTATCCAACTTGCAACACACGCGAATTTAATTAATAAGGATACAAATAATAACACATATTATTATAAGATACGCTGAAGCGGTGCATGGACGTTAAAAGTAATTTGCATAAATTTTCGTTTTAATACGACCGACGTCTCTTCACAGGGGCCGAACACTCAGACCCAGGTAATGACCAAGAGTCCTGTAATATCCTCGCAAGTGCAAGTAAAATCGAAGGACGAGACACCCGGTGTTAAGAACAATCTCGCAGAACCTGAATACGACTTCCTGTCCAAGCAACCTGCTGAGGTAATCGACGAAACATACAAGGTACGAAAAGTCGGCTAACTCAATTAACCACTGGAATCGCCGGCGATCAATGTACCCTTACTTTCAAATCTTAATTGAACAAATTACGAAACATAAACTAACAGAATAATTCTTTAGAAAGCAACTTACGCTTTAAAGCGTTTTAGATAATTCGATAATTTAAAGGAAGAGATCTGAGTTTTAAAATTCTGTATTATTCCGTTCCAAATCGTCGATCAACGATGCAATTTCACACTCGTTAAGTTCTCTCCAGTCGTATACGATTAACATTGACACGGATTGTTCTGCAGTTGCGCGTAAATATGAGATAAGACTAGCGAACCTGAAAATCTAGTTTCCCGCCAGACAAATTGCTACGTTCTGATGGATTTCCCCTGAAAAGTCCAGTTTCGATCACGGGGAAGGTCAAACCTCTGTTCGTGCATAGCAAACTGCATTTCTTGAAAGATTAATTAAATACGAACTGAATAGAAAATTTAGAATTCTGAATATTACAAAATTTTTATAGTCATTTTCAGCTGTTCTCTTACCTAAAATAATTCGAAAAAAAGTATTCAAAATTTAATTTGATATTTTCTTGAAAAGTGCATCCAAAGATTCTTCTGATACTAACATTAATCACTAACAATTCTTGTTACTAATTTGTATAGTGATTTATGTAAAGCAAAATTAATTTTATTGCTGTAGTTGATCAATCTGAGACCTTCCTCGAAGACGCATCCAAAGCCCAGACCCACGGCCCGAAGGGAAAAGGAGAATCCGACCGGGCTGGTCACAAAGCTGGGCGGTACAATCGTTAAAGATGGACTGACCACCGTTCATGAAACCAGCGTAATTGGCACCTACATAAACGGCAAATACGCTCAGGTGCTTCAGAGCTCGTCGAGAATTCTTTCTGGCACGCCGCCGATTCCCGAAGGAAAGATCCGTCCCTCGAGTACCCAACGGATCCTGAAGACAATTGGACCGCAACAAGGAAAGCTGAAACCGCAATTAGAACCCACTCCAACGCATCAACAAGAAGAATCATCGCTGCCGTTGGAAGTTCTGTTCAGTGCCCCAGGTGAAATTGCAAATAACTGTTTGTTTTGTTAAAAAATAATTGGCGCCATGCATTTCGAGCGCTACACTGAAGTTGTAGAAAACTGTTATAATGTTATTTCAGAATTAAATCTTCAAAATTTTATGCTTGCATTTGTTGAATGAAATTGAAAGAAACTGACTTCTTTTAAACAGAGTTGCTCTGCTTTTGTTACTCGTAAATTACTCGTCTAATTTAACGTGCAAAATGCAAATTTTATTGTCAGGTTCTACTGTAAGAAGCACACGGAAGAACGCCAATCCTAATTTACCACGTCCGAAATTCCGCAACAAGATTAACGAGGATTACGACAGCGGCGAAGTGCAACAACCGAAACAGGGTAAAAATCGAAGTAGCACCACGGCGAGACCAAGTTTCAAGTAAGTGAAATAGAAGAGAAATTACGAGGCAGAATAAAGAATAAAGCGTACAGTAACACGACTGAAATTTAAGTTACCTTTCAACATTAATGAAACCCAGCCAATTCTGAATTTTTTGGAAAAATAAAAATATTTTGCAGAAGCTTAAATGTCTAATAAATAAGCCTTTAAGTTTCTAAAAGATTGAATAATTATTATTGTGTAAAAAAAATTCTTAAAAAATTGATGGTCCCCCCTTAAAACTAAACAAATCGATGAGTCGCTGTCACCGTATCCCATCGGTCAACCGTTCGACAGAAACCTTAACCCTAGTGACATATTTATTATAGCTCTCCACATTAATGCTTCGACGACTGCTGACTTTGATACACAAATTTATTGATTGCAATTGGGAAATTATTAATTTGCATCAATAAAACTTTTCAACTTATTTAGATATAAGAAGAAAAATCAAATTTTGTAAGGTTTGACGAAACTTACAACCGTTGTCAAGTGATTAACGATTGTTAATTGCCCCCAGAAATCGAAGTCCTCCAACGACAACGACAGAGCCGCCGGTGACGCGTCGTCGCACCGGTTTCCGGCCGAACAATCAGCCGAATTTACCATCGAAGCAAAGCAACAGAAATAAAAATGAACAACAACCGGTCAGTCCCAACCCCGTACCAAAATTGAAGCTACCCAGAACGCAAGGACGTTGGTCGTACAAGACAACCCCTAAACCGAGAATCATCATTCGAAAACAGATCGACGTTGAGGATGAACTGCGCTCAACGCCTGAGGCGAGCACCACCGAAGCTCCGGTACAGGTAGAAGATAATAAGGCAACGACCACTTCCGTTTCTACGACGACGACTTCAGCCACCACCGGCCAGGTGGTTAATGCTCAGAGAAAGATGCAGGAAGTGACAGCCGACGATGAGCTAGATCCAAGCGAAAGCGAGGACGTTGCTAGTGTCAGCGTTCAGGATCAACAGCATTCTGAACAGATTCTGCCCGTGGAAACGATCAATGTCGAGATTTCGACTGCTGCTGATCTCAGCAACGCGTACTTCGAAATTGCTACCATTAAGTCACCGTACACTTTTCAGGTAAAGCTCGTCTTTTTGTAATGGTGGAACTTTGTATGTCTGTAAGGATGATAACGGAACTATTTCGGATAATGGAACTACTATTTCCGGCAATAGTCCTTCACTTTTTCGTACAATACATGCAAAAGTATTTAATTTTCGTTTCGTTCTCAATAACAGATCCCATGTCATAAACTCATGTTAAAGTCAATCGAATTTAAAGACATACGTCTAATCGTAACGCAGTGTTGGCGAACATCTTCGACGCGCCAACAATAAGGTTGGATCTACAAAGTTTGAATCAACGATATTTGTATATTCAACAAAATTATATTTAAACGAACAGTCCAAACTTTAGAAGTTTCAAAAACGTAAAATTATTTTGTCTGAAAGTTCTGTCACTTTTCTAAGCATCTGATTCAATGTTACTTAGGTCGGGACCTTAAGAAACACACGATACGTCACGGTAACCTCGACAGCGAAGAAATCATTCTCCATCGAGCCCTCAACCACGATATCGCCAACCGAACCACTGACAGAGAATCTTCTGGCGAACACAGCAGCCGCCTACGAGACGACTTTACCCCTCGATTCGGCGGTGGCGACCCTCCCAGCCATATCTCTAGAGTCTGGCCAAGCTACTCCACCCTTAGAAACCTTGACAGAAACGTTCTCCACCACTCAAACCCTTCTGAAGACTCATTTGCTCCCCGTGGTATACAACGGCAACACAACCAAACTGACCCTGGTGCAGACCTACAACATCGCTCGAGTGGTCACCGCCACGAAGACCCTGCCGCCTATGGACATCTACCAGTTCATTCCCAGCAAGGCGTTGAACGAGTTCAATTCGAAGCTCGACGAGGCTGGCAGCGAGCTTCACCTGGAGTTGGATGTCGGGGACGAAGACAGGGACGACGACGATATCCCCAAAAGAGTCGTGGCGCCGAGCAACGAGCAGGCAGATGCTGATCTGGAGCCGTTCAAATCGATCACAGCTTCGAAGGTGAAGTCAGAGGCAGCCAGCAGCACGGTGGAACCTCAGCTGACCGCGGATCAGCTGGCTCTGTTGAAGTACTTCGGTCAACAGCAGCCGCAGGTGATCACCACGTCGCGACCCGTCGTCGTCCTCGAGACGGTGTACGAGTCGCACGTGATTCCGGTCGTGAATAACGGGAACACGCTCTACTCGACGATATCCAGGCCAGTCGGCACCGTACCACGGACGTCCTATGAATACGGAACGTCCACCATCGCTCCAGTTCTGCAGCCGCAACTGCCGCCGCAGCTACCGCCTCAATTGCCCCTGTTCCCGCAACAGCCTCAGTTCACGGTAACCAGCACCCCGCTGGTCACGCAAACTCTGGCCACTGTGTCCGAATCCAAAATACTGAAGTTAACATTCGGCGCGAAAACCGCGTACACCACCTTGTACTCGAGCAAGGTGGTGCCCACGGAGATCACCACCTACGTCACCAACACCGTACCTGTCCAACCGACCGTCCAAGCTTTCCCGGGTTACTACCCCCCACCGGTTGCCTACCCACCCTTCCCCTTCGTAGGATAAGCTTTCTTCGAGTTAAGTACGCGAGTTAACCAGTTGCTCTTAACATGTTGAAGACTGGAGAATCGGTAATTATTTACAAAAGGAACCTTGTAATCAGTAATTATTTTTGGAACCGTATACCCTTACACATTTTTACCCTTCGTATTTCGATAAAGAATTAGAAGATTAGTGTTTATTTTGTAAATAATTACTGGAGAATCTTTCTTCTTCCAAGCCTAACCGTGACACAGGTGAACAAGAAACATTCACATCGGATAAATCAGAGCATACCGAGGAAGATCTGAAGACAAAGTGATTATCGATAATCATAGATGTAAATTTGATTCATCAGGTTTTAGTAGGCTTCTATGTTTGTTCAAGAATTCGGTACTTTAGCATGTAATCTTATTTAATGTATTTAAAATACCTAGCGCTTAGTGTTAGCATTTAAGATACCGTTTTGCAGTTATCCAGCGGCAGAAAGTGGAAACTTAAGATAGAATATGAAGTGAAAAATAATATGTAGCTATTGTATGAGTCGTTCACAAGCCAAAGTGATTAATTCCAGTTTTTGAACTTTTCAAGATTTCATGCCTAATTTTTTATATCTAACATAAGTTGCATAATTACTAATTAAAGTATCAAGTGGCAGATGTACAATAATTACACTTAACACCACTAAATGACAATTTTTCGACTATGAAATAATAAAAAAATTTATAATATTATATGTAATAAAAAATTTGGCTACTTTTTTGTTTTGAGTAATTAATCAATTTGGCAAATGAACGACTCGTATGTTGTATCTCGTTGTTTCTTTCATTCTTGTCACTGATCAGCACGCAAAGACTAATTTCGTGTTCGCCTTTCTGGTCTGCAATGTGTTAAGGCTTGCTTTTGCTCGTGCGTTCTAATGTAACATACTATGTACCATCAAACGTTTAAGAAATTACACAAACACCTGAAAAAATTAAAACATGAACACACAGGGTGTTAATGAAAATTGCTGCCAAACTCCAGGAATTCTTCGAATTCAAACAGGAAAGCTGAAATGTTTCTTGGTAACAATTCAGAAGACCTTCTTTCTGTTCATTTTGAACAATATTGGGTGCTCCTGAAATTTGACTACAATTTTTACCAACACCCTATACATCGGATGAAACAGAATGTATTTTTTAACAGAAAAGACTGATTAACTATTAACTGAAAGTGTACAAGTTATGGTGCTATCTTAACAAAACTGTGAAGTTGTTTTTTTTATAATTAATTGAACGTTTGATATGTGGCATGCCATATTATGACACACGAGCGAATTAAATCAAACGATACAGGATACACAAGACGCAGAGGTGCATTTTTTAAACTGTGTTCAAGTTTTTTTATTTTCTTGAGAATTTTTCTCAAATTTTCAGTATTGAGTTAAAATAATGTGTAGATTTTTCGAAATTTAGTATAGAATCATTGAAAAATATTTGTCTGTCATATTTCCAGTTTTGAAAGAAATTATGTAGCTATCGTGTTAAGTGCAAATGTTATTTTATTATTTTTTTAAATAGAATTTCATATTATTTCGAAATTAAAAGCAAAAGATTAAATTCATTTGCACTTAGCAGTGGAAATATTGAGGTATTATTATAGTTTTGCTTTTAAAATGACATACTAATGCACATAATGTACGGCATTAGAAACGGTCAAGTATTTTACGTAAGACGAAAAAGTTTCACATTTCTGCTTACAATTGCACGTTGCTTAACGACGATTGTAAATTGGTCGATGAAGAAATTATTGTACATAAATTAATGACTATTCTATACAGTATTGTATATTGAGAATTTTGTAAATAAAATATTTTAAAATAACAAACCCCTTTCTTTAAAGAAAAATGAAAAGTCCAATTAGTTAAACCTAATTCAACTTTATTCCAATCTAATTTGAAGTTTTGTACAAATCAGATATTAATTTTGGGAAGTCGAAAAAATACAAATAATAAGAGTTACATAGTACAATTATATTAATCACTCTCTAATTTTCTTTATAAATTATGGAATGCAGATAGACATTAATTACATTAAAATGACGATTATAAAACGTTACCTTAAATAAAAAAAAAAAGAAACACACTTGTGTGTAAATAAAGGTGGGGATATTACAAAATAAATGTATTATTATTTATAATATTTCTACACTACTTCTATCATCATTGTTTTCAAAGAATAATTAGTTTTGATGTTTATTAATTTCAATTTGAAAATTCGTAACTTCAACAAATTCAAAACTCTGTATTTGAAGGATCCATTGTTTCCACAAAATGTGTGGCTGTCAAAGTGTTAAAAAAATTGAAACTGATACAATAATTAATTATTTTGTGGGTACAGTTACCTTACCCACAAAAATGAGGATGGAAACGAATTTAAAGCGAAATCTAAACTCTATATCATACGTTGAGCCATCAAAGACTGGGCTTCATTATTCAAGGATTAGTGAAACCAGGTTCTAAACTTGGAACATCCATGTATCTGTCTACAGCAGTGTTTACGAACATTACCACAGAAATTCGTTGGTACCAAGACTAAAAATACGTTCGACATATTGAGAGCTTAAGTCGGCTTAAAGAACGTTAAAAAATGTTGGAACGATCAAATGAACGAATTTTTATTAATACAAATAACCATCGTGTAACATGGCCATCAGGTTCCTAAAACATATCGTGCTATGTGAAATGAGCAACCGGTATAAATAAATTAAATTCCAAGATTAACAAAACCATATCAGTTTCCTTTGTTTTTATTTGTTGGAGCAAAATTATGTTATAAGAATGCAGTGTTATAAGAGGACTTTCCTAATTTTCAGCTATGCTTATGCCGTGTTATACGAGGGTTACCTGTAACAATATTAACGATTTCGTAAATAATAATACTACTTCTTCCTTCAGACGTGTCGCTGTTTCGATCGCATTCATTTTCAATGAATGAAATATAAATATTTGAATAGACTTCGATGAATTGTAAAAAAATATAGTGTACGATAACAGTTGTCAAAATCAATGAATATTAACGTTTGTAGGACACTACGTATTGCTCCTCCTTCTTGATTGCTCGGATAAGCGTCAAACTGAGGGCAGCTATTATTACCTAAAAAATGAAATCCATTATTAAATGATTGAAAAATAACAGTAACATTGTTGCATATATTCCAGGTCTTACGTGAAGCAGACACAAAGCTAAGGCTAAACCAGCCACCCAGCCTGATCTGCCTTCCAAAAACCATGAAACCTCCTCGACGCAGCCATGGAAATAGACGTTTCCCGTAACAGTGTTCCTACATTCGGTGGGCAATGGTCTCCTCAGGTTCAAATAGTCCATGGGTCCATCGGCACCGCAACATCCAATCTGTTTTTAAACCTTCCATTAATACAATAATTGGTTACTTACCTTTTGCACTAAAACTGTAATCCACGATGGGAAAGTATCATACAGGGTGCGTAAAAAGTTCACGTAAACTTTGAACATTTGTCGCAATTTGTTTGTTACATTTGGTTATTATTAAATAAAAGAAGACTTGTTGTGTATGAACTTGTTGACTGCCTGATTTGTACCAAGGTTTCAGACTATTTAAAAACAGAGGATTTCATTAAGACACAGTCGGCAATTAGTGCGTTGTCTTACACTTTCTTGAATCAATTGCAAAATATATGTCGCTCTTTCGTCATGAGATTTACTGATGAGAGTCGTCATGGACTGTCGTATGAGTGGCTGAATTTTACTGTCGTAGGTGGAATAATCGAGGAGAACCGCTGTCCCTGCGAGGCCGAGGACGTAGGAAAGTAATTGCAGACCTACATACTGAAAGAATCAACGCAATTAATGTTTAGAACCGGCCACTTCGTGTACCTATTCGGTTGTAACATAAGTTCGTAGCAAAAAGAATTAAACACTGTCCGAAATTCTAATTTAACCCTTTCGGTGTAAACCTTCTTATAATTTACATTTACTATTTATTATAAATAGTGTGAAATTGTTTTATTTGTGTAGCTAATCTTTTACGATTTAAGTTGAAAAATTGAATAGAATTAGTGATAATAAAACCTTATTTAAAAAATAGGAACTAATTTTATTTTGTTGTACAAAGCTAATTATTAACGCAGTTAATTATTGTTAATTACTCGTTGGATATTCATTATTATACTATATTGTAAATTTATTTTACTAATATTTACCAGTATACTATTTATACTATTTATTTATAAGTACTATAGTACGAAAGTGTGTAATTATACTAGTTTATTTTTTAAACTTTTTTGAAAAGAACAAAATAATAAATGTTATATAGTAATATGAAACGAAAGAAGGAATATTATTATAAAAACAAACTGCTACAATCTTATATTGCAGCCTAAGTAATAAATAAAAATTAAAAAAAGAGAATTAGAAGGGCAGATAAATTGAGCTATTATAAAATTATTAAATAACGTATCATCATAACATCGTATAAGCAAGAAGTTAATGATGGAAGCAAAATAAAGACTCTATTGTTTGGGGAAGAAATTATTACATGTTAGAACGCTTCGCATAGGTAAATATGTAAAATCACTTTCTAAATGGATAATCACGATAATTGAACATTCTTACGACATAGAGACCAAGGATGTGCTCCATCAGGGCAACGCCACAACCGATTATTGTAATAATTACAACAAACACCGAGCCCGCAAGTAAAATGTACGTCCCGATGTAAAATTCGTACATATCAAGGAAATCGACCCATTCCTGGAAACCTGGATCGAACCTCAACCACAAGCACAATCCGAACAGTGCACTGCCCAGTAGCTAAAAGATTAATTAAATAATACATCAAAATATTAAAGTTAAAAACAGTAAATAAATAATTTAAATAACATTAAAGTTAAAAACAGTAAATAAGTAATTTAAACGAAACTTGTCCATGATTATGAATTTCATTTCATTATGAACCCCTTTTATGACATTTAAATAACTGAGCGACCCCCACCCCAAAGTAAATGTGAAACACATTAAAAATAAGTATTTTAATAATTAAATTATCTTAATAATTAAATTGTCTTTGATTAATTTTCACGTTTAATGTTTCAATGTGATACTTTGCATTATTGACTTAATGTTATATGTTCTTTTGTTAATTATTCGACAATAGAACATTTCTGTGGGTGTAACTTTATTACAAGTTACAATTTTTCACTATTGATTTTGGTGTTTTCGATTCTTTGAAGTCACATTATTCGTCACGCTGATAAACAACAGATACGATTTCTACGCAATGTGAACTGACTCACATTGATTCGAGCGTAAAGAGGATGTTATGTTGCAATAAGAAACACTTCAATTTAAATTGTCAACGAGAATGTATTTCCATGGTTGATTGACGACCGCAAGAACCTCGTCTGGGACAAAACCAACCCCAATGAATTATAAATCAATGATAATAAATTATTTGAAACTGCTTAAAGTTATTGTAAATTGTGGATATGCAAAAATTGTCATTCTTTGAAGTTACATAAATGATTCTAAATACCAAACTGAAGAAAATTACGAATGGCTCTAACGAGGCAAAGTGCGAATGTATTAATAATTATTAATTATAAATAAATATTAATACTTTTTATATCAAATAACCGGTTGTTGTAGATAACACAAAGTACACACTTTTCTTATCGAAAAATGAAACAAAAGGGACGATTAAAAAAATTAATTAAACAGGTGATAGAATTTACATGAAGTCAGATTTATGAAAGAAAACAAATTTTAAAACCTGTCATTTGACCAGTCATGTTGAGTTTAGTGCTAATAATTAAATAATGATTTATCGTTCCTTAATCATTTTTGTAAAAATAATTAATAGCATGAGAAACATTATTTTTTGTTTAAGATTAGAAATTGATGCAGCGTTAAATAAATAATGTAAAATATTAAACTTCTAATAATAAACATCTAATTAAACTTCTCTCTAAATATTAATTTCTTTTAAAAAATCTACAAGTAATTAAAAATGAAGATAGTATTACAAATTATACTTGTTACTGTATCCTTCATTTTTTAATTTATCTTCGATAAATCTCCCCATCCTAGTTACTGATAAATATCTATATATATAATTTATAGAAATAGAGAACAAAATAACTGATAACAATTACACAAAAGAAAGTTCAACTTGAAATCAAATTCTTGAGAATTTGATTTACCCGATTATAAAAATGGCTCGAATTTTAGTTTCTACATATTATCGTTTCTTTTAATTTGTTCTTGCTTACCCATATGATGGCGTTCAAGCAGAAAATGGTAAATTTTATACACTGAATTCGTTGCTCCAATTTAGCCCCGCTTTTGCCAGCCATTGTTTAACAATTAATCCCGTATGCGGCACCACGTGTGTATTAGATAAACTCGTAACCAGAAACACAATTAAACCTCCTTCCTCTTTTTCTTTTTTTGCAAGAATCAATTAATGAAATAGTATTAAAACGTTGACATCGTGGTTATGAACGTATACCACGATGGATACCTGAATCTTCCACCTAACACTCTCTTTATCACCGACAAATATAAGATAACTGGATAAGCACGTCCTAGATAAAAAGAGTCAGTACAAGTGACTCATTTATATTACAGTAAAATCGTGATTAAAACGGCGTATATCATAGAAGGAAACCATTTGCTATAATTTTCTATTTTTTAAATAAAGAAAACACTGCGATTTTAGATACTTGGAAATCTCGAAACGTTATATTTTTAGAAACTTTTAGACTTCTGAAATAAATTAAAAATATATTTTTTGTATGTAAGAACTTATTTTTCTTCGAAACGAAAGGCTTAATACTTGAGAGTTAATAAAATATCTTTGTACTATAATCTACGAATATATTTATTCCAGAATTACATTAAACGATATGCTTATTACAGTATCGTTAAATACAATATGAGATGTATAATACTAATTATTAATTAATGATTGTTCGTTGAATAAAATTGGCTGTAAAACGTATACGAAACTAGATCATTTGTTTTCGGCTACCGAAATTTAAGGCTTCGACTTTGTAATCTCCCACAGGAAATTTGGTCTAAAATTAGAACTAGGGTACTGATTATACACAGTCATTCGCAGCAAAAATCGTTCACCCTCTAAAGCAGAATGACTTCGTTAAAATTGGACCGAACGACTTGAGTTTTTCTTCGAAAACCAGAAAAGCATTTTTATTAAATGATAAATCTTAATATTTGTTAAAACTATGCAGTTATTGCGGATATTATTTTAAACTGTTAAACGTTTAGATCCTGCATTTATCATTTAAAGTTAGTTCAATAGTTCAAACCTTCAAAAATAATAAAGATTTTACTGAAATAATATTATTATTTATGGGAGAAACACTGGTTGTAATAACATGGACACCTTGTATAGATGACAAACGATGAATGAATTGAATTAATTACTTTACCAGATGCTGAGTGATCGGCCGAATAATTAATGCTAGACATTTCTTTGTTGATCAAAGTTGCTTTATTAATAGTGTTTCATATATATTTTACATTTCAGTTATTATAATTTAATTCTTGTACAAATAATCCATTAATACTTAAAATCTTCTCCATAAATCTTGATTTTGATAAATTGATGTAATCGGATATCCGGCTGCCTATCCATAAAGGTTAACGAGAAGGATTAATAATAATTCTCCAACATTTATTTTTAATTAATTCTTCATTAAAGTGTAACAATCAAATCCTTATTTAATCAATTTTCATTCTATTTCATCTACAGAATTGTAAATAAGTAATGTTGTATTATTCGGGGGAATAAAGAATGAATTATCCTAAATTTCTAAAAGCAATAATAATATAAAGAAAACAAAATTAAAAATAAAAAAAATGAAATGATACATTTTCCCAAACGGCCATTAACTTCTTAAGTTACATGGCTTAAGTTACATACTTTCATAAATAAAGTACATTTATATTTCCTATTTAAATACTATACAATTATTTCTTGACATTATGTGACAAATTTCTGTTAAAATCCTATCGTGACAATTTAACTGAAAGCTGAAGAAACAGATTCCAATGCTAATTCTCAGTTATCCAATCCATTTCGACTGACCATAACTTCCTAACGCGTGAGATCATTGATAAAAACAGAAATGTAGTTCAATTTCGGTACAATGAACTATTCTATCATTATACACAATTTCTACCAAATAATTTAAACAATTTTATTATTTACATCGAAGTTTCGTCTGTACACGATTCTCTTGGTGATAACCACGTGGACATACATAATCATAGGCGGGTCGATTTGATACCGTTGAACCATCCGGTGTTCTGTGAGCGTAATTCAGTCATGATGTTAGCGATATGGAGCAAAAGCATTTCAGCATCAGCATCAGAAATGGTTTCTGAAACGAAGATGTGGATGGGAAGTGGGGATGCAGCGTCAAGCAAGACATTAAACCTATGGTGATGTGGAAGTTCCGAGTAAGCCGAACAAGAGCCGTTTGAAGACTTTATTCGTTGAATATTACTCGTTCGTTACCCGAGGTTCAACGTATCATAATTAATTTGACACGCCCATCAATTTTCCATACCATTTGCTCGTCTTGTGAGTTATGCAAGAATTCATGCTTCTCCAAATTTTAATCGGTTTCTCTGTTCTGGCGACGGCGATCCCGAAGCCGGAAGAAGAACACAAGACACGAGTTATTAACAAGGTTCGTCTTTGATTCTTAACAATTCAAAATATTTCCAAACAAAATTTTTTTTGAAATAATAATTCATAATTCTTTTATGTATAACGTTATTTCAAAAAAAGAAAAGAATCATGTTTTTATACATTGTATTTTAACATGAATGAGATGCATGTTGCTTTGAATATTTTTTTAAATAAATTTTATTTTAGGAACCAAGTGAGGAGGAGCATTATGTTGACTCTCAACATAACCCAGCTTATGACCATGAAGCTTTTCTTGGTGAGGAAGCAAAAACCTTTGATCAACTTAGCCCTGAAGAAAGCACACGAAGATTGGGAATAATAGTGGACAAAATAGACAAAGATAAAGATGGTTATGTTACCGGTGAAGAGCTTAAAGACTGGATACTTTATACGCAACGACGTTACATACGTAACAATATTGAACAGCAGTGGAAATCTCACAATCCTGACAAAAAGGAGAAACTTCCATGGAAAGAATATCTAGCAATGGTTTATGGAGATATGGATGAACAAGAGGCAGAGAATCATGAGAAATCTAAAGATAATGCTTTTTCGTATGTAGCTATGCTTAAGAAAGATCGTAGACGTTGGACAGCTGCAGATTTAGATGGCGATGATGCTCTTACGAAGGAAGAATTTGCTGCTTTCCTTCATGCTGAAGAAGCAGATCATATGAAGGATATTGTGGTACTAGAAACTATGGAAGACATTGATAAAGATGGGGATGGCAAGATATCTCTTTCTGAATATATTGGTATACATTTTATTTCTTATATTTAACTTGCATTAACTAAAAATGTTTTATTAAATAAAGATATTTATTATAGGTGACATGTATGATGGTGCAGAAGGTACAGAAGAACCAGAATGGGTGAAAAATGAGAAAGAACAGTTCTCTATGTATCGCGATAAGGATGGAGATGGCTTTTTGGACTTTGAAGAGGTGAATAATTTTATACAACATACAGTACCAACGTATTAAAACAATGAACTTAAATAAATTATTCTTAGGTCAAAACTTGGATTATTCCGGCTGACTTCGACCATGCTGAAGCTGAATCGCGGCATTTAATTTTTGAGGCTGACACGGATGCGGATCAGAAACTTACAAAAGAGGAAATATTGGAAAAATATGACATTTTTGTTGGCTCTCAAGCAGTTGATTTTGGAGAGGCGTTAACTAGGCATGATGAATTTTAATAAAATTTCGTATATGATTCTTAAATACAACTCCTAACTTTTTCTAAATGAACAAAAAGTACACTTAAAGCATCAGTAACAAAATGTATAAAGCATTTATAAAAGATATTTATCTTTATCAGTAGATTAAGAATCTTTTTTATAATGGCTGATTTTTACTTACCTCATTATCACTAAAAGCTACTATACTTTAAAAAAAATGTAAATATATATTAACTTTGTAATAAATCACGAGTATTTTAAACTTTGATCTTGTTAATGAAACACAATTCTGTTTTTCTATTCCGTGCATGTAATACCAGCTACAAATGTTTCTTTGCCCTTCCTAGATAGATATGTAAGGGTATACTTTGTAGATTACAGTTTACTGTAATGCTATGATTCAGGTACAACACCAGATAAGTGATAGCCCACTGTGATGGCTTTTATATTTATCAGATAAGCTATGCTTCTAGGATTCAGTGATTGACATCAGTGTCAAATACTTCAAAATAATGAAGATCAATTTTTGTATATTTTTAGTTATTTGTGGGGCATCTTTATCATTAGGTAATTATAATTTGAGTGTAGAAAAATTGAAATACAAATATTAAAATTATATACATTATATACATTGCAGCTGAACCAGATGGTGGTCCCTACTGCTATAATTTAACTTGGATATCAACAGCTAATGCTGACCCAGAAAAACATAACTGTAAAAATTGGACCACTACTCCTTGTATCAAAGATCCAATAATATCAGGTAAAATTATTTAAATTTATATAATGTAGTGATAATGTTTCTAAAACCGTTTTAGTTCATATGTAAATAATAAGTACAAAATTTTTAATGGTATTTAAAATATACAATTTTCCTAATAATTTTTCTACTGCTGATAAAAAATAAATAGATTAAGAAATAATAAAATATTTCATAAACTGTAGACGAACCACCAGATTTAACAGAAATTTGGAAGGTTTCTAGTAATACACATAAAGAAAGATTATGTGCTATTACATCTGGAAATGTCTGTATAAAATATACCTTCTTGTATAATACTGATAGTAAGTATATTGTAGTTTAATTATGAAATATCAAAACAAATGAAATACAGTTTAAAATATAAAATATTTTTTCAGTTGTTAATATAACAATGTTTTGTGGTAAAGTAACTGAAGATGATCATGTACCTGTAACATCAGGATGTTATGAACAAAAAGTAAGTAATTTTTCTTTCAAATGATACAATAAAGAAACATCATTTTTATTTGACTTATTTTTAGTTGCAAAAACAAAATATTGTACATGAATTCTTAAAGAACTTAAGTAATTGTTATTTATTAATTACAATTATTACCTGAGAATGTGTTCATTACGTAAAATTGTATATGTTATAAAATTTTGTTTACTATAAATCTAATTCAAATTATTGCTATTATTTATACAGAAAGATGGTTATATCCTTGAAATCTGTGCTTGCCGAACTAGAGGAGGAAAAGAACCTTGCAACATGTCAGTGCAAACCACACACTCTAATATCTTAATTACCACAATTTTACTGTTTACAATTATGAAATTTATTTACTAATATTGTTGTATATATCGTATATATACGATATATATATATATATATATATATGTCTTAAGTTGTAATACTGTAATTCCAAAGTATGACTTATATGTAATTTGTATAAAAATGTAACATATATTCATTTTAATCAGTCGTCGCTGAATGTTAATAAAATTTTAAATGCAGTATGTAGTTTTAATAATAGGACTTCACCATCTCCTTTTGTATACAGAAAATAAATTAAATATAAAATTTATCTATGAAATGACATTAAAAATTAATAAACTAAGTAATAAATATTATAACTATATTAACTTTTAATAAAATTATGTAAAATAGTTATTTCAAAACTTAAATTTGAGAAACTGGGTAAACTAGTTATAACAGGAGTGCGATTCTAGTAAAAAAGATGAAACACGTTTGAAGTCAAATTTAAAAAAAGAGATATATGTAAAATAATCATTTTTAATTAGTATGGTAAGATATGCGTAAATATGTCTAACATAAAAATGTTAAGAATCTTTTGGTAAAAATTATTTGAAGATCCTATAGATCGAAG
Organism: Anthidium xuezhongi; assembly: GCA_022405125.1. Taxonomy (NCBI): domain Eukaryota; kingdom Metazoa; phylum Arthropoda; class Insecta; order Hymenoptera; family Megachilidae; genus Anthidium; species Anthidium xuezhongi. The sequence continues at coordinate 12,223,659 of CM039647.1, forward strand.
TCATAACGGTTCAGTAATTGGACATATCCGTTTATCTAGGAACTTTTCGTAACAGTATTATATACATGTTGTATGTATACAGAAAGAAAACTATTTATGTGATCCGTTTATGAATCTGCTGGTAGTACGGACCACGAACAAATAGTGACTGATTTTGTATTAACCGCATGGTATATAGTTTAAAATTGTATATATCACTTAACTATGATATTTCTTATACAGTACATCAAGAAGTCGTTTATTTTGAATACGATGTAAATGAACATCTAAGGGTAATATGCTTGCCGACAAATGTGAGTTTTATATCATGATATCTGCTATAAATTTCTCAAGAAAAAAAATTTATTTTAGGTTATTAAATTATTTGAATTAAACACATTTACAGTAACGTTTTTCTTTCGTACTATACAAATCCCTTATATTTCTCCCTCGTATAACCCAGAAACAATTATAAGTTACCGATGTTTTTTTCAAAAACAAAAGCTCGACGTCTTTTACAGTGTAACCCACTACCCTTGATACAGAGAATATCCATTTGTTTAAACTATCATGTTTTATCATACACTAAATTAAGAATTACTTGTTATATATACGTGTGTTTTTGAAATAATTATGTGTCTTTAATTTATAGAAATCTACCACAATATGGCAGAACAACAACAATCACCACCAGATTTTAAATGTATGTCCTTAGATAAAATTATTGAAGCTATGACTTCGGATTTGGAAAGTTCCAATGGTCATTATGTTCAGTTTGGTATAAATCCGCAACAAGCTTCATCTCATAATTGGGGAGATTATTCTTCAAGTCAAACAAGACATTATATTACTAGTCAGACTCCGCATTCTAATCCGTCTACAATGCAGCCAATGAATCCGATGGGTGGTCCTCTTTACATGCACGATATGTCAAGTTACGAACCTGCGACAGATTCAATTTATTTTCCATCTCAGGCGGTAAATCACTTAGGCATAAATGAGAATAATGACTTAATTGGTACGATAGATGTTGGTGGAGGTAATTATATCAATGTGATTTATGGAAATGCTTCGCAAATCATGGCAGAGCAATGTCAACTTTCAAATATAACATCCTATAGAAATCAAAATATTATTGGTCAAGAATACGGTCTTTTTAATGATCGACATATTACAGTACCGTCGGATTTACCAACGCAGAATTTTAATGGAAAACAATTAATTGATAATTTAGTTGGTAATTGGGTGCCTAATCAGTCTGGTACATATAGTCCTTTTGGTAGCTCTCCAAACGTAACTCCAGTACCACAATTAAATGTAGATGTCAGAGAACCTGATGGGTTGCCCAGAAATTCAACCGATTCTCAATATAAGAAGCCACGCGTGGTGGCAGAGGTGAAACCTATGAGACCGTCTTACTCTGATGTCTTAACAAAATCTGCTCCAGCACCTCCATCCCCTTTAACAGTTCAATCTATAAAACCGAAAACAGAATCTATGAATAAGAAAATTTCTAACAAAAATTCAAAGAACAAATCCAAATCTACGGCATTAAAGAGGCAAAATTCATCTGGTAGCGACGATCACAATTCTCCGAAAATACAAATACCGCGAAAAATCTTAGAAAAGAATAATTCGAATCTTCCAAGACGCTGGGTATCGTTGGACAATCTTGGTTCACCTATTGAATCTCACGAAATTAATACTTTTGATAGCTCTAACCAATTCGAAAAGAAGAAAGTTTCCAAAGTGCCTAAAAAGGCAGACAAAGGAGAGGCGCTTAACAATTCGAAGATTCAAAATAATAATCCTAAATCTACAGGGAATGTTCTTAAACGACCTATACAAATAAATAATAACTTGAATACGACAAATACTTCCAGTCAGACTGTCTCTCCCGAAAAGATAGAAAAGAATCAGCAGATTGTTAATAAAATCAATAAAGAAGAGAAAAAGGTTTTAAAGGAAAAGAATTCGAAACGTTTTCAGACCGAGAAAGCACAACAAATCAAGAAAGCTCAAAGAAATCGTAGAAGAGAAAACAGAGAATCTCCGGTTAAAGATTTGTGTAAAAATTTGAACAAATACGCCAATCGTTGGATTAAAATCGGTTTAAAAATATTTCATTGGTTACTACACTTAGTGTCTGATGTAGTTAGTATGAGTGCCAATCTTATGATTCAACTGTAAGTAACATTTAATATGTAAAGTATTGTAATTTCACATTTGAAACTAATATTTTGTATATACTAATTGTTTAACAATGCGTATTACATATTTTAGTGGTAAATGCGGATGGTATCACACAATATTGTATTTAAAGTACTTATGGGTTTACATGGCTGTAACATTTTCTAAAGTCCGTATTTTGAACGCTGTCGGTAAGCAACTGGACGATTGGTTTGGAAACAGTAAATTTGCATTTTGGCGTAAGATAAAAGCTAAAAGTGAAGAAAAGGAAGAGAACAGTAATTGGATACGGGGTGGTCTGGAAAGTAATATTGCGTTACCTAGTACTGGTGAGGAAGCAATGAAAAGATTGTTAGCTTGTAAAGGAAAAGATCCTTACAGTATACTTGGTGTAACACCGACATGTTCGGACGACGATATTAAAAAATATTACAAGAGGCAAGCTTTCTTGGTTCATCCGGACAAAAATAATCAACCTGGTGCGGAGGAGGCGTTCAAGATACTCGTACACGCATTTGATATAATTGGTGAACCGGTATTGCACGTTTTTATATTTATCGCGACGAATAATGATAAGAATTATTGCAAATATTTGTTGCACTTTCAGGAACGAAGACAAGCATTTGATCAAACGAGACAAGTAGAAGCAGCTTGGGGTGAATTAAGCGATTTACTCTCTCAACTTCACAGAAAGATGGAACAAGCGGCAAATACGATAAGATGTACAAATTGTGGTCTAAGGCACAAAAGAATCCCTACGCAACGTCCCTGTTACGCGGCACGATTTTGTGCTCAATGTAAAATACGCCACAGTGCAAGAGAAGTAAGTACTAAAGTGGTATATAAAGAAAAAAAATGTCTCAAACAGTATTTTTAAGTAGATCGTTTGAATTAACAGGGAGACATATGGGCAGAATCTCGTTTAATGGGTTTTCTTTGGCATTATTATGCTTGTATGGAGGGCGCGGTGTACGATGTGACTGACTGGGCAGCTTGTCAAGCGGGCAATTTAAAACACCTGAGAGCGAACACGCATAGTGTCCAGTATAGAATTGTCTTAGGTCAGCGACCGCCATCGCAAACAGCCGTCAATAATAATAAAAAACGTCAACAAATAGATCCAAATACAAGGTATAACTACTCTAAAATTTTACTAAATTCATTTGACAAGAGTACAGTATGTTAAATTGTTTCTTATTTCGAATAGCGAAGCAGACTTCGAAGATTTTTTAAATAATTTATACAATCATAGCAAGACCGGAACCTCGAACACGTCGGGTGATCAAAATTCTTTTAGAGGGGACTGTAAACGTCGTAAAGCTAAACGTAAGAAGTAAACAAAAAAATATATGGCAAGTTACTTCCTAATTCTTTAGTATCTTTCGTATATAATTCTACAATAATATTACATACTCTCTAATGAATTCGTAATATTCTTTCTTCGATACGAGTATAGATAAGATTCAGTGATTTTAGCACAATATTGAAATACTAAATAGAACAGAGTTACGAAAAAAAAATATATGTACGTAATTTTTGTCTGAAAAAAAATAATGTTTTTATTTTTATGCAACAAAAAGTAATATTTTTATTTTTATGCAGCAAAAAAAGCAAAAGTTGCAAAAGTTTTAAGTGTGTATATATACTTATCTGAAGATGACACAGAGTAATAATTGTTTAATAAATATAAACTGAATATTCGTTTAAAATTTAAGACAGTCGTTTAAAAAAGAAATAATTGTTTTAATAATTGATTTATGTAGGATAACAACTTGTACTTTTTTGATAATTATAGTTAATAAAGCATACCACTTCAGTGTATTTTAAAATGCAGAGATTTATAATTAACATAAAATTCATACTAGAAACGTTGAAGCATAATGTAAATTACAATTTTAGAGGAAAAAAAGATTCTTGAACTAAACGAAATAAAAAAAGCTTAAATACAAGTTATTTTCAGAGAATTAATACAGAATCTATTGATGAATTAAATTATTAAGAACGAGAATTAAAAAGCAAAAAAAAGTTTAGTACCAATCAAGATATAAATGATCTTTCAGTATATCTGAACATAATACTCAAATATAAATGTTAGAATAGTATTTTAACATAATATGCGAAACAAAGCTGCAGTAAGTAGTTTTAAGAATTTGTTTTTTAACTTAGAAAAAATTGAAAAGCAATGAAAGAAGTTCAGTAATTTTATTCGAAACTCCCTCTAATGATATGTCAACTCTCAGATTATTATGTATTAGTTAAAAGTATCTGCAAAATGTAATAATCACAAATAGAAGAAATTTTCATTCATAAATTGTGTTAACTTTTTGTAATGTTTTCAGTTTATTCATTTTTTCAATTACAACTGAAATATTTTAGTCTCTATTTATAAATAATATATGCCAGCACATATTTCCGACATAGCTAACATATATGATTTGTTAAGAGTATTTAAATATGCTTATCATTTCTTTAAGATAATATGATAGCAAAAAGTTGTATGATGCTAAACAACAAATACAGCAATAGAACAAAATTTTCTTTACAAGATTTATTCAAAGATTTCGAACTTACTCAAACACTTTTCCATAAAGTGAAGTAGTTATTCTATTAAGTTTTCGGCCATTTAATCTCAAAATGTTTTATTAAACGTAATTCAGTTTATTAGCCACTAATGTTTCATGATTAATATTATTTTCATATTTTCAAATACACATGTAAATGATCATCTTATTGAATTTGTATACATTATTTTCATAAAATAAAATTCTATTATTATGTTTTATAAATTCTACATTACATCATTTACGCATTATACTTATTTATTTATTTTAACTACCATACATTTTTAATTAATTTATAGTTTGTCGATAAATCTTTGTATATAAATAATTTGTTTACGATATACTTTGTGTATATTGCAAGACTTAATAAATATTAAAACTTTTTTACCAAAAGTTCGTAAAAATAAATATTACTAATATAACTATCTTGTAATTGCTGCAAATTCATCTGAGAATTTGCAAAAATTATATAAGTGTAAATTGTACTATTCAATGAATCAAATCCATTAATTGAACCGAATTATATTAATGAAAATATTTGGAGATCAGATGGTCATGATGATATACTGTACACTATAGAATTTGTTCCCTTATGCACTATAAGAATATAACAAGGAAATATACTTTTCTGTAATTAATTTTTGTTTTAACCATATAATTTCTTCTTTTAATACTTTGTCCTAGACCATAAAAATTACTTGAACCTTTATACTTCATTGCTCTCTTTTATGTATTAACAGTATAATAATATCTCATGTGATCTCTGAACATTTATAAGTGGTAGTATAAAATCTAGATGATTGGCATATGCGAAATAAGACTGATTTTTTCTCTGTGTTGTTCATAAATTATATACCAGATAGAAACTTTTGAAATCCTTCTTTTTATGTCTAAAATATTTTTTAATGTTTGAAGTGTAAAAAGTTAAAATGTTTCTTTTTTTTTTCTTTCGTTTCTTTAATTGACTGCAAAATATCATTATTACCAATTAAGTTTAAAGTTGGAAATAATTGTGATGTAAAAATTTCATTCTGCATTATACAAAGTAGTTTATAAATGCAAGCAGAACAATTAAAAAATAATATTAGTATACCTATAAGAACATGTTAATGTGTATGATTTTAAAAACTTTATTTATATTTTACTTGTAACATAATAAAATTGTGCAATTCTTTGTACATGCAGATGAAATTATATACATGTGTATCATACAAGTTTTAGGATAAAAATATATATTAAATATAAAACTTAAAAATTTTAATATAAATATAGTAAAATATTTTTAACCAATATCTTGCTATCTGTTACATAAAAATTAATAAATATGTCTTTGTGCTTAAAAACTTATAATAAAGTGCTTTTATGTAATTTGTACTTATTTCTACATGTTCCTTTTACAGATTTAGTTTTTAATCGTTCATTAAATTATGCATAGATTTACTTTAATTCAATTTATGCATGAAAAAGTTATTATCTTTATACTACATACTTGTACTATAAATGTACCACAAAGTATTTAATAACAATTATTATGATAAAAGAATAAATCTTATAAACTTCCTTTATACATTTCTGTGTATTTTATTATGACAACTGAAATTGTAATTATGTACTTTCAAATATTTACATGTGCATTCTTTTCTAATATAACAATATAGTTTTATTACAAGAATATGAAAAACAGTGTCGGTGTTATATTACAAAGCACAAATATTAAATATTTCTGAATTTCAATCAAAAATCCCTTCTAAAAATACAAGTGCATCAACATTATTAATTGCTCTTTCTACGTCTCTTTTTTGTATCGTTTTCTTTTTCATTTGTGCAGTATATTTATATGATTCCTTAGCAAGGGAATCAATAAAAAGTTCCTGCAATAAGAAATAAGGTTAACAATTAAGACATAAAAGATTTATAACAAACAACAAATTAGCTTTCATACATCATACTATATTAAATTAGATTAAATTTTGAAGTACATTTTATACACGATAATACCATTCTAATTACATCTATTAAAAAATACTCACTTATAAAAAATTATAAATTATAAATGAAATTATACAGAAAGTTGTCATGAGTATAATTATAATAGAAATATAATGCTTATAATTCATTAATTAATAAAATATAATTTGTTATTACCGTGGATTTTGCAATTAAGAAAACAGCTTCTTGGTTAATCATGTTTACTTCAGGATCCATTTTAATAATCGTTTTTATCCTACCTAAGGGTAACTTTACTAACTTTTCTTTTTGTTCTTCATCGGCGCGGATATTATTTTCAACTTCTTCTTGAGAATCTTGTGAATTATCGCCGCCTATACTTGTATTACTTTCATTTAATTCTTTATCACTCGCACTTCCCTCGTTTTCAAAATGTGCCATATTGACAGTGCAAATAACCGTTTGTATTTTACCAGTAAAGTTTCGATATATCTCGATTATTTGACAACGATTAATAACCTCGTTGTCACAATACAAAATGATAATCATTTCTTAAATTTAAATTTCCAAAATTTTAACTATAAAACATACTGTGCATCTGTTATATTAAGTATTTGATTTGTTTTATCTATAAATTTTAATACTTTATTATTACTTTAAAAATGAATAAATAAATATTTTAAAATATTATGCATATACGGTAAATATAGTATTGCTTATAATTGATTTTAAATATTGCGAATTCTAATACCATAATCTGAGGCGTTATTTAATATAAAATTCAACTATATTTTACCCAAATAATTAACTGCCATTTCTCTTAATAATTTTATATTATGTTTTATTCAATGTTAAATCATTACTGTTTATAATTTTAAACATTTAGATTCAAATGTTCATGGAATTTCATATTGCACAATATTCACTGTTTCCCGGGTTGTGAAAAGCTAGTGATAACTGATGTGTTGCTCCAGTGGTGAAATGTAATATTTTTATCGCTTAAATTATAAAAATAAGAACCGTAATTTTTACTGTACAAGCTCCTTCCAATAAATTTACATGTGTAGGATAAGAAAATTTGAAAAATTATATTAAAATTACTATATCAGATACACCCTATTTTAACAGATACAGTTACCAATCTAAACATTTAACTACAAGGGTAAATGTCTTTTCAATTTCCACATGGACATCAGGCTTTTATTTACGACTGGTAATTTGACAGTCGTTTTAAAATTTATGAAATTCTAAAATATGGAAGAGACATCCTGTACGGAACAATTAACGGAGAACACAGGTTGTAAAATATAAATTACGATTGAATTACAATAGACGCGTAACTTATTACATTTATTTTATTACAGATATTAATCAAGATGAGTTAATTCTTCAACAACAAAGGCGAATCGAGATGGAGGTTAATATTCATTTTTTATTGCTTTCAAAATGTATTTGTTAAACATTGCTCTGTCAGTCAGTAATGAGTGCTTATTTAAAAATTGTTTATCACTGCTTTATATTATTTAATTATTATTACTGATGTCTATTCTTGCTTTTTCTCTTTTAGCATTCATAAATGCCTTTTTAATTCTAGTTGTTTTAAACTAAAATACAGTTATTATAATTTAATTGAATAAACTATTAAATTCTAATATTTTCATTCATTCTTTTTTAAGTTTATATTAATAGAGAAGACAACAAAAATATATAACAATATTGATTTTTTAGATTTCTGAATCCATTGCTTTAGTTGGAGAAAAAGAACCTATACAAAGCTTAGAACGTGAATATTCAGAAGATGAAGTATATCTTTCTAAAGCTAAAGCATTGGGTCAAAAGTATTCATACATCAGAAGAACTAGACCAGATGGAAACTGCTTTTTCAGAGCATTTAGTTATGCATACCTTGAAAAATTAATTGGAAATAAAGAAGAATATGAAAAATTTCGTGAACTTGCATTGAAAAGTAAAGATAATTTAGTAGCACTAGGATTTCCTCAATTTACTGTTGGAGACTTCCATGATACGGTAAATATAAATATATAAGCTTACCACATATTTATAATGCATTAATAAAAAGGAAAATAATATATTTTTTTCTCTCAAATTATAGTTCATGGATGTAATTGATAAAGTAGGAGGAGATGCTGAGTCAAGCTACATTGAATTGCATAAATTTTTCAATGAACAAGGTTGTTCTGACTATGTTGTTGTCTATCTTAGATTAATTACTTCTGGTCAGTTAAGAAGTGAAGCTGATTTTTATCAGCACTTTATTGAAGGAGAACGTACTGTTTCAGAATTTTGTCGTCAAGTAAGAAAATTAATTTGTATATCTGTCTTTATGGAATAGAAACATTTGTACAATATAATATTCCTCAAAGTAGTAGTGGAGATAGCTTAGTATTGTACATAAATTGCAATAGAAATAGATTTAAATTTATATGAATATTATATTGCATTAAAATTTATTTAAATAATTAAAAATTGTTTAATTTTATAGGAAGTGGAACCAATGTACAAAGAGTCTGATCATATTCACATTATAGCAATGAGTACTGCTTTAGGAACTGGAGTACGTGTTCGATATATGGATCGAGGCGCCGGAACCGAAGTAACAGCACATGATTTCCCTGAAGGTGCTACTCCAACAGTTCATTTATTATATCGTCCCGGTCATTATGATATTTTATATCCTTGATAAATTGTACATTACAGTCTTTTGAAAGATCTCTTTCATGACAAGGATTTAATTATTTAGCAAATTGTATCTTGTGTATGTAGTCAAAATTTATAAAGCTCTTTTTGGTAAAATAACATAATATTACCTTTTTGCGTAAATATTATAAAAATACATAATATCACAAAATTTTATGTAAAGAAGGAAATGTATTTACATTGGTATTGTATCTTTTTAAGCAGATACAAATTCATCATTTTCTAATAACTGTATTAAATTTTTTTCAAACTCAGGTTATGAATTAAGTACATAAAATAAATAAGAAATAATTTAACAAGACATATATTATTCTCCATCTTTCAATTTAATGTTAAGCACAGATTATTGTACACATATACAGCACATATTTTGCTTGAATCTTTAAACGTAAGGTAAACGAAATAATATTTTAAATTAACCATAAATAATGTAATTAATTTTAAAAATACATTTATGAATATCTTTGCAAGAATTAATTTTTTTTACAAAAAAGTAAAATTTAAAGTATTACTCGAAGTTAGAGCATATTAATGGAGAACAAAATAGTAGAAAAGCAATTACTGCATTATATGTATTCTTTAATACCATATAACATTAATGTAAAATACATTTTATATTTTGATCAACTAATTACAAGTAATTTAAAATTATCAAGTTTATTAATTTACTGAACCATAAACTTAAGTTTCAAGAACAAACAAATTCCTTCCATTAATTACTAATAATATATAAACAGAAGTATCAAAAATATATAACAAATTATACATTATTCTTTAAATTATAATAAATATTTATTATACTTTATCTTTGCATAGCACGTACTTGTTCAGTAACTTCTTCTAACATTATAGAACTTCTATTAATAGACTCCATTTGGTATTCTAAATGGGTTGTGATAAGAGCAATTTTTTTAAGATTATTTTCTGCATTTTCTAATCCATGTTCTTGCTGCGCAAAATTTTTTGCGCTATGCAATAACATCTGTAAATATATTTTAATTAAAGAAGGGACTGATGTTCCTGTGAAACTTATACAACAAGATATTACCTCACTGCTTTTTGAACCTCTTTGTATTTGCCTTGCGAGAGATGCAATATTATTTACATTAACTTGTACTCTATCAGCTAATCTCATCTTTGATTCAACGAATAAACTACGAGCACTTGTACTTGAAGCTGAAGCCATACTATAGCAACATTTAACAATTTTAAAATGGATTTTAGTTGATTTATTTAATTATTGAGTTCATATTTTTTTTTATTTGTTACATAGAAAAAGTTACAGAGAGGGTGTCTTATTACCTGTAATTATAAATCAGTACCTTATAATAAATTATCTATTAACAACTTTAATATATATTACAGAATGTAATAGTATATTTAAAACTTATAATTAAGTATATTTAAATTAAAGGAACTTAAGATTTTGTCTTTCTCTTTGCTTGGAATAACAAATACATATTTATTGCTTTTTGATTTCAATTCCGACCACCAGGGGTGCTGTAATATAATAAAAAAGGTAAAAGAATTCTGAAATTTCCTGAATTATACAGTCTAAAGATACCTTGTTTAAATATTTTATAATTAGAGATGGCGTGCAAAATCACTATAAAAAATCACCGTGATTGGTAACAAACGTAATCGAATCACTCGTGATTCAAAAGTAGCTGTTTATACCATCTACAATATACTTTTTCTATGATATTTGTATCTATTTTCTTTAACTGCTATATTATCAATTTAATAAATTTAGATAACAGTTCATTTGACACTACCGTTTGATGATTGAAATAAATAAGCAGCCAAAATGAATATCTTTACCGGAGGACATTAATTTATGATTAATTTAATTAAAGTAAAAATTTATGGTATTTCATTGTCGTCTACTTTTTAAAAATTGGAGTACACAAAACAAAAGAATTTGAAGATGGAACCTGATGATGTTACTCTACTTGCACAAGAAATAAAAAACGCTACTAAACTTTCAGAAGAAGATGCAATGGTAATGTATTTAGTAATTGTTTAAGTAACTAATGTCTATATAAATTTTTCTTTTTTTATAGTTCTTACGAAAGTTAGAAATACAATTAAAGAATCCGGTATTACCGCAACATCAGATTGAATCACGTGCTGGATCTCATACCCCAACACATGATGAAATAGAAAGGTTTCAACAAATAGCACCTATTAAAAAAGGATGTTATACTCCAATGGAAGATAAAATAATTACTAGAAACTGGAAGGAATTTTGTAAGGTTTGTTCTTTGTATAGCAACTTGTATGCTAAAGTTAATTTAATATATATCACAATTTATAACTAAATGGAGGTATCTTTTTATAGCTGCATAATTGGAATCACAAAAAGGTCGAACCTTTCATACTTTTCCGAGATGATAATGACTCATATATTCGTAGTAAAAAGCAAAGACGGAAGTTTGTACAGTTCTTAGCAGATGGTTTGCCAAATAGAACCTTGTACAGTGTATATCATAGATTTAGGAATTTGTATTCAAATCACTTGCAAAGAAGGTAATGTCTAATAAATTAAAAAATCATCTATGAACTTAGATACATCTTAATTTAAGAACGTATAATGCTAACTAATATCCATTTTATCTATCAAATTGCATAAAAAAATGAAAGCATATGAAGTAAACATATGGAATTTGTTATATCTTAAGTAGCTATGCACAAAGACTATCAGTAATCATATTATTTAATTTACCAAATGTGTTATGCAATGTATGCTGGATTCATATACCAAAAAGATCAAATTTCTTAGAAAATTGGACTATTAATAATATTTATATTACAGTTCACTTATTCTCAATGTTATACCAGTGAAAAACATAAAATGTTTTTAAATAGAATGCATGATGAGATTGGCTCTATTATACATAAATATATCTTATATTTTTTTGAAGCAAACAGTTCTTTTCTTTTTTTTTTCATATAAGTTTTTGTATCATTAAAAATAATGAAGGCACATACAAATTTTGATATATTTCTGTATATGATATTACCTTATTTCAGGGTAATGAAATATATTGATTCAGTAAATCCTAATTTTTATGATTGTTCATATTTTGTAGGTTTCATCCTGATGAAGACAGAATGATTTTAGATCATTTAGAACACTATGTAAATCCCAATGACAGACGGAAATATACAGATTTAGCAAAGATTTTAAGACGAAGTCGAGCATCCATATGGCGTCGTTATAAATTACTTAAGAAAAAACGTTTGAGGAAATGATGTTTTAATTAATATAAAAACTGTCTGTCATCCATATAGAGGTGACACTTGAAGTTCCATAAAAAACTGTCATTCATGTTATTAGGAATTCTTTCATTTATTTATTTAAAAATATTCTGAAACTGTAAATAATAAAAATATATTCTATTGGGGAAATAGAATATAAAGTTTGTTAAAAATAAAATTACAGCCAACTGAAATTTTTAACAGCTACAGCATGTCAGTCAAAGTGTTAAATTTTTATATCAAACTTTTTTATTTCTAAGACTTATTAAATCTCTGTAAGTAATGTAACTTGTTACGTTTGTTATTATGTTACGAATTAAAATTAAGTTTTGCAAATTTTATATTGTTTTATACTTACACACACACACACATCCACACTCATATATACAACAAATAATAATCCAAAGTTTTTATCAGTATATATTAAATACAAAAAGATTCAAATCAGTATTATAATACAAAATATATGTATTAATTAGGTTTATAATACCTTTATTTGTTAATTAATAAGTATTCATTTCATGAAACTTTTTTTGAATTTTGGTAACATCTTAATATTATTCAAATGGATGTACATGTATTTATTTGTAAATATAAAGTATGAAGAAGTCTAAAATTAGAATTTTTTACTGATATTTTTATATGCATATATAGATTTAAGGAAAATGAAATCTTTTTCTAACTGATAGTAATTATTATTATTTATCTTTTATGAATGGCACACTAGATCACTATGTACATACTATAAATATGATTATTATACATGTTCAAGTATATTAAATAAATTTTATACAATTAATATGAAATGAAGTTAATTTTTCTGTCTTGCAATCTATTTAGCAAGTAATAAATTTTTATGTTTCTAGTATAAGAATTTATAAAAATATATGTTAATAACTTTAACTAAAAATTTCGACCATTTATTTTCCCCCCTTTTTTTAATTAAAATTCCATATCTTTAATTAAATGTTGAATCTACTGCTTTAAAGTACCTTTCAATCTATATATATTAATTATTAATAAAGTGCAAAATTAAATGACAAATTTCGAATATATAAGTAAAAATATTAAACTTCAAATAGTGATTCTTAGTTTATACAATTTGTACAAGTTTTTATAGCTAAACAAAGTTTAAAACAGAACACGATTAATATAATTATACATACAAACTTTTTAATGTGTAACTTTTAAATGTATTTTTGCATGCTATGAATGCACTAATACATATAACGTGAAAATTAAAGTATTTAAAGCAATAGTAGTAGATGATACACTTATGAACCAATCTACATAAATGTATAAATTCAACTTTTTGTACAAAATATAAGTTATAATAATACTGCTAATATTAGCATAAATTTCTTGATAAGAAAATGATAAATAGTATAAATGTCACATAAAATTAGAAATGACATTCAGCTTTTTATTTGTACAGAACTGTATGTAAAATAAAAATATATGTAACTATGTATGTAAGTTTATATATGGGTCACTCCAAAATTATGCTGAAATATTGTTCATTTACATACAGAGGGACTGCGACTAACGAATGCTTTAGATTTAAAAAATAAAAGATTAGTTCATAAATGAAAATTTAGAAACTAAAGAGAAGAATTAAGCAAACTATCGATGCATCATATTTTATAAGAGCAGAGGAAAATATCATTTTCTTAGTTTATTGACTTTTTCTGAGTTATTATTTCAAATATTTCAGTATTATAAATTGTATAAATTGAACAAATTTAAATGCTCGCATGGTTATGGACACAAATTTTGTTGCAATAAAGCACTAGTTTGAAATACATGGCTACATAAATAACGATTTAGTAAAAAAAAAAAAGAAAAAAAAAGCTGCCCATATATTTACACAAGTGTATAATTTCTATAATAATGTTGTTTCATATAGCATGGAAATTGTAGCACATCCTAACATTTGATGCTTATTTAGCATGTATACATGTTCCCTTAAATGTATACATATATACATTTATGTATACGTTTAGCAGACATACATATGTATAATTTGTTGTAATGAACAAGCAAAATCATGTTTCTGATAGAATAAATCTCATGTTTTAAAACATTTGTCCTATCACAGCAAGTGATCGTACAGCGGATTGCACGTTATTTACATGAATGTGATGAGCAACTGAATGATGATGCTCATCCACAACTATCTCTCCATACTGAGCTCGACAACGCTTCTGATGAGCAAATAAACTACCACTATGACTATATGCTGCTCCACAAGTTTTACATACATATGGTTTTTCACCAGAATGAGTGTAAGTATGTTCCTTTAAAGTACTTAGTCTTTTAAATGCTTTACCGCACGTTTTACACAAATAGTTTGCCTCCCCCGTATGACGCGTTAAATGGCGTCTGAACGCCGAACTTACAGCAAACGCTGCGCTACATACATGACAAACAAATGGTTTATCACCAGTATGGATTCTAATATGATTCGCTAAACTGGTCGTCGTGGTAAATCCGCTATTGCAGGTTTTACAAACGTGCGGCTTGATACCGGTATGAGTTCTCATGTGATATGTTAGGGAAGAGTTACTTGGATACACTTTACTACAAATGTGACACAAGTATTCGCGTGGAACTTTTTCTTTCGGTACATGTGTCCTTTGATGAAGAACAAGACGAGCCTGACTAGCACAGATCTTTCCACAAATTTCACAAGTAACCGGTTCAGCTTTTGGCTTATGCGTTGATACATGACGTCTGAGACCTTTTTTTGTAGCCATGATTTTATCACAATGTTGGCATTTGTATTCACCAGAACCATCTTCGTCACTTTCTTCTTTCTTAACACTTTCACTCTCTTGGACAGTGTTTTTTGTAGTGTTTGGACAAGAGTCATCATCAGAATCAAAGAATTTATTATTATCAACCAAATTGTCTAATAATCCATGTCCATGTTTCTCTGCATGTTTCTTTAAGGTATCAGGCCTGAAGAACCATTTTTTACATACAGTGCAAGAATATTTTTTATCTCCGTGTACCAGAGTATGTCTTTTCAGATTTTTTAAAGAAGAACAATACTGACTACAAATTTCACATTTGTACAGTTCAGGTGCATTTTCAAAATTGTAAGCTTCATTCACAGTACCACTCTCATCATCTGTATCATCCTCAAGTTTCATCTCCTTTTTTGGTTCTTTGTTATCCTTCTGTTCATCAGTATTAATCTGTTTAATCATATCATTTACTTTTTCTGTATGAGATTTTAAATGCCGTACAAGGCTTTGAGGTTTACAAAAACATGCATGACATAACTGACATGCAAGGGGTTTGGATGCATGTATTTTTTTATGATTCTCCATATTCTCTTTTTTGTAAAACATTTTTGAACAAACATCACATTTATGTTTCTTTTCATGAACAAGGGAATGTTTCTTTAAGCCTCTTTGTGTACTGAAACCTTTTGAACATGCTTTACACTTAAACTTTGATTCTCCTGAATCTTGACCATCATTACTCAAATCATAATAACTGTCATCAATTTCATCTTCGCTATAAGTTTTATTAGGCACTGATTTAACTTTTCTACTCGATGTACGTTTCTGTAAAACTTCTTCCTCTTTAACATCATCATCATTCAAAATGTTTTCATCAAGGAATTCATCCTCTTCCTTCTTGTCATCTTCCTCCATATTTTGATCCACATTCTGAATTTCTTCTGATTTGTTCTGAGTATCTATGGTTTCAGAAACATCATTGGTACTTTCTTGTGTAAGGGAAGTTTGTTGTATATCACTTTCTGAGACAGAAGCCTCTTTCTGAGTTTCCTTAGTTCCTTCAAAGCCAATAGAACATATGAAAAGCTTTTCATTTTGCATTTCAATTTGACCAGTATTCAACCCTGACTCGTTTCTACAGTACGAGTCATTATTTTGTACAAATTCTTGAGAATTTGATACTCCTTGCATTTCTTCCTTTACAAAATAATCTTCTTCGGTAACTTGTTCTTTAGACAATGCTGTTCTTGTTTTTGATTCTGTCTGTGTACATGTATCCTAAAATATTGTAAGAGTATATACATTTGTTACATCAAATGTACTACGTATATATAACACTTTATATTTACCACAATAGTAACTTTTGTCGGTTTATTATAATACATTCGTAATTTGGCATCAGAATGTTGACATTGTTGCCTAAATTCATGAGCAACGCTTGCTTTGTAAATACAAATATCACAAATTAATGAAGGTAATCCGTCTTGTTCGTGAATTTCTATTGATCCACAAACTTGTATTTTTTGTGGAAGATCAGAAAAATCATTTACTTCCTGATCCGTACAAAAAATAGGAGATAAATTTGTACCCTCTGTAAGACAAATTCTGCATATTCTGTCCATATTAAGTGGTAAATCAAAGTATTCTGTCATCGTTTACTGAAAGAAAAAAAATAATTTATCTGCTCTGCACATTTTGTAATTCATACAAATAACACCATACTATCATTTCAGCAATAAGCAAATTTCTTCATTAAGTACATACTTTTTTATAAAATGAAAAAGGTATATTTCATGACATAAACATTGGATTGTATAAAATGAAATCTTAGGTGTATGTTACATATCCTTAAAGATTTCATTCGATTCGTTAATAATTATATTATATAAATATATTATCAACAATAAGGAATAAATTTGTTCATCAGAAGTAGTGGTAAAAAATCCAGCTACATTATGATAAAGTACGTATTCGAATAATACGTCGATACAATTAGAAATTTGAATGCAACAAACGGCGAGGGTGTACATCCGACATAAAAATGTTTTATTCTAAGAATCTTATTGTTTAAAGCAAATAAAAAAAGATTAACGTACAAAAATGGGAGGTTCTCAACCTTCGGATCTTTTGTGTACCGCGAAAACATGCCACGATGTTAAAACAATGGTTAGCAGTGATGCCCAGATGAGTGCAGTGGAGCTTCTTCGAAAAATATTTGTATTTTTCAAATTTATACAGAGCACACTTTTCTTACAACCTTTATACAACTCGAAACAACAATGCTATGTGATCCATCATTAATTATATGTTTCTCGTTTTCCCGATATTGTTATATCAAAAATATTTAATACTTCTCTATCTCTTTGTTCAATGGTTTCGTTACATATTTCTAAAGATCTATCACGAAAGTTGAGAGCAATCTGAAACGAACTTACGAATCTAGAAATCTAGAGGACTTATGAAACAAAATGTTGAGTGGGTCAATACAAAGAAAAATCCTACGCGAATATATGTTGAATAATTGTTGCCACTTACTTTATATATAATAGAATACAACTATATAATATAAAAAAAATCAGCCGTAATTGTAATAAAACGCATTACAAAATACTCTATGGTTTTCTTTTCCGTATGTAACTAGATTTTACGGAATTTGAATTGTTTGAATTATATAAATTGTATTGCACATTTTTAGCGAAGTATAAATTGAATTTCAATATCCTTGTATATAAAACGTTATAGAAAAAAACTAATGTATCAACTTTTAATACGCGTTTAGTAGTTTTTTGTTTGACGAATTGTAACCCGATACATCGCTTAAATCATTT
This sequence comes from Anthidium xuezhongi, assembly GCA_022405125.1. Taxonomy (NCBI): domain Eukaryota; kingdom Metazoa; phylum Arthropoda; class Insecta; order Hymenoptera; family Megachilidae; genus Anthidium; species Anthidium xuezhongi. The sequence continues at coordinate 12,241,893 of CM039647.1, forward strand.
TAATTTGACACATGTATGGTATTATACTGATTTAATAAACGTTTTTATATTAGGTAATCGATCGAAGCGTGTACCATACAATCGGCGGGATCGTAATTCTACAAAATTTAGGAATTTTATATTTACAGAATTTGGCGTATGCACCATGTACGAATTGTCGAGTGGTTTATCTATTTGCGATAACTCTTAGGTTTATTCGTCAAGGGATATTCTTATCCGCCGATCTGTCAAAAAATGTATGTAAATGTAAGACTATGATTGAAGTTTAAGGTTTCTAACATACGGTAATGCAATCGAAGCAAGTTATCCGATTTAGTCGGAAGATTAGACGAATGTAGAAAGGAACCATTCAAGCGTTATTGGAAATATACAATTTATTTTTTAAATGCCATTATGGCTCTCCGTAAAGTAAAAGGAAATTTTGAACGGATGTTCGACAAAAATCTAACGGATTTGGTACGGGGAATTAGAAACAATAAGGAGAATGAGGTAACTTTAGAGTTATGTACTGTCCATCATTAAGAAACATCAATTACAAGGATATAACCTTATTCATATTAAGTTAATGATCTGAGTGATATTTCTTCATCAATAATTATTTTCTCGTTGTTAGGCGAAGTATATCGCACAGTGTATCGAAGAAATCAAACAGGAGTTACGACAAGATAATGTTGCAGTTAAAGCGAATGCTGTTGCAAAGCTAACATATGTAAGTTCAATGTTTATGTAACTTGTTATCGGTCATGTCTTTCTGACTGATTAATATAATTTCTTTTAATTTTATTTAGCTTCAAATGTTGGGATATGACATCAGTTGGGCTGGCTTCAATATAATTGAAGTAATGTCATCTGCTAAATTCACATATAAACGAATTGGTTATCTTGCAGCAAGTCAGAGCTTTCATGCAGACACAGAAGTATGATATTATTTAAAATTGGGATACAGTATGAGTCTCAAAGAAATCTGATAAACATTTTATATATTCAATTATAATTAGATATAAATTTTAATGCAAAAATATATTTTTTATTCAATGTGAAGATTTATTTTCAAGGTATACATTTGTTTTTGATCAATATTATACTTTATTGGATTTTGTTACTTTAATGTGTGTAAATATTATATACTTTATTAGATACTTTAATGAAAATAGTTCTATTATCTTGCAAACTGTACTATGATATATAAGAAAGATTTGTCAGGTTTCTGAAGACAGATTGTATGAATTGAATAAACTGTTTTTAACAGTGTCAAAATTTATTGCAGCTTTTGATGTTAACTACCAATATGATTCGCAAAGACTTGAATAGTCAAAATCAGTATGATGCCGGTTTGGCTTTAAGTGGTTTATCTTGCTTTATAACATCAGATCTTGCACGCGATTTAGTTAACGACATAATGACATTATTAACATCCACCAAACCATATCTTCGCAAAAAGGCTGTACTAATGATGTACAAAGTTTTCTTGCGATTTCCAGAGGCCTTAAGGCCTGCTTTTCCTAGATTGAAAGAGAAATTGGAGGATCCAGATAGTGGTGTACAAAGTGCTGCTGTTAATGTAGTTTGTGAATTAGCAAGAAAAAATCCTAAAAATTATTTAAGCTTAGCACCGGTTTTTTTTAAACTCATGACAACATCTACAAACAATTGGATGTTGATAAAAATTATTAAACTGGTAAGTGGTAATTATTTCTTAGTTTCATCTAAATAAAGTGAAACAGATTAATTGATATTTAGGCTCATTGTTATAATAAATAAGCATTTATTATATACATGATGCTTCTTAACATGAGCCAAGTAATATTGGTCTTGTTTCACGTGCTCAGTTCTCCACTATAACACTGATTGAGCCGAAAATGGGTCGGCGACTTACTCAGCCACTAATTGACCTGATTTCAAGGTTTTCATACTAGTTGATTACTTTTTGTTATCAGAATATAGTGAAAATTCTAGATGTTAGTTTTAGTGTGAGTTAGCAGCTTGTAATTTACTTTCAGCGTGTACCTGTTAGCGATTATTTGATACATTGTGTAAATTATGTTTAGCAATGTTATCATATATTGAATATTGACATATTTCTTAGAGTGCAATTATATTTCCAGTTTGGCGCATTGACACCTCTAGAACCTAGGCTTGGCAAAAAATTAATAGAACCCCTTACAAATTTGATACACAGGTATTTAATGTATTTTTTATCAAAATATTTGCATGTACTCGTACGTTTGATGCTGCTTGTAAAATAGTTTCAATTTTCGTTACTATTAACGTGGAAAATAAAGCTAATTATTATTATTTTTTTTTAATATTCCGTATTAACACTTTGTTAGTGTAACTCAATAAGTATAACTTTCAAATCACATAACTTCCTGGTTATATTCTATTACCACTTTAACTATTCAAGTAATTGCTTGATTACATAATTAATACGATTTATTAACCACATGAAATTATTAATTTTTAGTACATCAGCTATGTCCTTGCTGTATGAATGTATAAATACAGTGATAGCTGTGCTAATTTCAATTTCCTCTGGTATGCCAAATCATTCTGATTCAATCCAATTATGTGTTCAAAAATTGAGAATATTGATAGAGGATTCTGATCAAAATCTAAAGTATCTGGGACTACTAGCAATGTCGAAAATCTTAAAGACTCATCCTAAGAGCGTGCAGGCTCACAAAGATCTTATAATGCAATGCTTGGATGATAAAGATGAAAGTATAAGATTGCGTGCCTTGGATTTATTATATGGAATGGTTTCAAAGAAGAATTTAATGGAGATAGTTAGAAAATTGATGGTACACATGGATAAAGCAGAAGGCACTGCTTACAGAGACGAATTACTCTCGAAAATTATTCAGATCTGTTCACAAAATAACTATCAGTTTGTTACTTATTTTGAATGGTAATTATTATCAAAAATATGTACCATTTTTATTTATTAGATATCCTTTATTTATTTTTATGTCATGTTCATGTGTACAGGTACATATCTGTATTGGTTGATCTAACACGAATGGAAGGTACCAAACATGGACCATTAGTAGCCACTCAATTACTTGACGTAGCGATTCGTGTACAAGCTATACGAAAATATGCAGTTCAACAATGTGCCTTACTGCTAGAAAATTCATATCTTTTAACAGGCCAACCGAGAGCAACAATGTGCGAAGTGTTATACGCTGCTGCATGGATTTGTGGAGAATTCTCTAGGTATTCTATACACATAAATTGATCTACATCATTTTTTCACGAAGATATAATTGATAATATATTAAATTAATAGTGAACTAGAAGATCCTATAGCAACATTGCAATCAATGTTACGATCACAAGCTTCTAGCTTACCAGGGCACATTCAAGCTGTTTATGTTCACAATATTTTGAAACTTGCTACAGCAACATTATGCAAAGCTGAAAAAGATGGAAATACCGAAACTATGGAACAGGTATGCTTGAGTAATTTTTAGAAAAATGTTAATTAATCATTTTTCAAATAAATCTTGGCGACACTTATGGTATTCAAATAATTAATATGAATCTACAGTAATGTATTGATATATCTAATAATTTTTATGCAAACATTTACAGTATTGTCAGAGTATGTCAATTTTGTTGTATTTTATAGATTTTTGCACTGAAAGATAAAATAGCAGCTTTTGTGTGCAGTGGGGACTTAGAGGTTCAAGAGAGATCTAGTTCTGCATTGGTTTTACTCGAATGTTTGAAAGAAAATCCCGGGTTGGTCGAAGAATTAATGGAAGCATTTGAAGGTGAACTTAATCCTGTTGCTCCTAAAGCACAACGGAAGGTAATGACTAATTAAAAATGATTAAAATTAAAAATTAAAAATTATTTTGTATTATTATAATAATAATAAAACTAATATTACTTGTATTTTTGGCTGAAGAAGAAAAAAGTACTAATTACAACTTTTTTTTACATGAATACGTTTTGATTAATAAAAAAAAATATTTATGAATGTATCCCAAAATTAATTTATCTTTTTTTGCTTAGGTACCGATTCCTGAAGATTTAGATCTCGATTCCTGGATTAATGATCCCCCGTCCGAAAGTTCGGATTCAGAAGACTTAGATATGAACGATATATTTGTTAAGACCGAAAAGACAAACGATTCCTACTCTAAACGAGAAATGAACGAACCATCGGCGGAGGAGCTTCAGAAACGTCGCGAAGCGAGAAAATTAGAGCAACAAAATAATCCGCATTATCTAAAAGGCACGTTCAAGAATTCTGGCTCGAGTATCTATGAAGAGTTTGAAAACATTCCTGTGGCGGAGTTAGATATTCCAGTTTCTTTGAAAATTACGAACAACCATAAAAGGTACAAAGTGCATGGGAAGAAGAAGAAGAAGTCTAAGAAAAGTATGTTGAACAATTATATTACTTTGTGTGTATTTTATGATAGTTTAATGGTATTAAAACAGAACTGTTCAAATTCTTTTAGACAAGAAGGTTACTTCAGAGGATGAACAGGATGATGCGTACCCTGTTCAGGTGGTGAACACTGGAATAGGTGAACTTCCACCAGGAGCAGAGCTAAGCGATAGTGATGATTACGATCAGGTCGATGTAAATGACCCACACAGAGCCTTAAATATTGACTTAGATTTACCTTTGAGGGAAGACGAGAGACTACCCGTTTTAGAGCATAGAGCTATCGAAAATAACGTGGTTCATGGAACCGTGGAAAGTAAAGGGAAGAAGAAAGAACAAGTAATATATTCTTACTTCTTTGTATTTATCAAACTCTAATACAGTGTCTTACCAATATTTAAATTTAATATAATATACAAAAGTTTTAAATTGATTGTTGGTTTAAAAGAATTAATTTCATTTTCTCATCAGGGATACAAAAAGTCTAAAAAAAAAGTAAAGGAGGCTAAAGAGAAACGGCATGACAATCAACTGGAGCTTACTGATATGTGGTTGGAGGATAACGCGTCGTCGGAGAAGATTCAGTCCCCTGTCGTTAACGATTACACCGAGATGCTTAGCGAGAAGGAGTCAGAACAAAAGGATACTAAACGCAAGAAGTCGAAGAACCAGGAGAAACACAAGAAAACCGACGAGGAGTCGAAGCATCGAAAATCAAAGAAGTCTAAAAGCAAAAAGGAGAAAAAGTCCGCGGATTACGAAGAGACAGCCGGAATATCGACACCATCGAAGGAGATACTACCAGACTTGAGATACAATTACACGGATTCTGCTGATAGCACAACTTTGGTGCAACCGATAACTTCGTACGAGGAATTGGCTAAGAATAAAGTGCTTTCTTTAACGTACGAATTGAAACAAATACCGAATGAATCGGATAAACTAGTTACGTCAATACTCATCGCAAACAATTGCGAAAAGCTTGTGAAGGAATTAGTTTTCGATGTTCCGGATTCGCCTTCGCTGAGATTAATGAAAGATGTAAGTTAATATGTACCAATGATTGTTATATGTGTAATATTTTCATGTGTCTAACCTGTTTCTCGTTTGTTAGGTCGGAGATGAATTTGGAATAAAACTGCCATTCCAACTGCCTCCACAAACTAGCAAGGATACACAGTTTACTATTTTAATCTCGGATGACACGTTCGCTCAGACGTTAAGGGGCACGCTTACGTATATGATAGAAAACAAGGAGAACACGGTTCAGGAGAAACTCGATTTTAGTATGTATTTAAAGTGCAGTAAATTCATGGTCGGTTATTTACCGCACAGGGACGTACTGACTGAATTACTTAAGAGTCATCGATTCGTTTGCAAAAACAAACGTGTCAGAAAACTGATTGCTTTCACTGAAAGTTTCGATGTTATTTTAAACGCAATCTGTTGTAAGTGCAATCTCATATTAGTGGAACAAATTTATGATACCGCATCCTTGTACGGACACTCTTTGAAAGGACATCACGTGTGCCTTTTATTAAAATACGATGTAAGTAAATGGTACTGAAATGTATAAAACGAATAGCAGAGACTGAATCGAAATTTTTAATTTGCAGAAATTTAAACAAACTTTCTCACTCGAGGGTAAAGGCGACAGTGATACGTTACTATCAGAAATTGCAGACGAAGTTCTGGAGATCATCGATGCTCACCAAATGATTAAGTGAAGTGTTTATATTTTATGATTCCTATTCTAACTCATTGCAACCATGTCCATTATATATTATTCAACTGCAAAACGAACATTTTACAGATTTCATTACATATAAACCGATAGCTATAGAAAAAAACCTATCTGTAAACCTATTAAATATTTTCAGAAAAGAATTTTATTTAAAATTTGCATCTAATTTATATAAACGAATTTATAATACGCATGTATACAGAGTGAATCCTGTAAAAATATTTACCATTTTTTAATCATTTTAAATAATTTGCCAGAAAAAGTTGATCTGTGAAACCAATTAATTTTTGGTTGCTTCTAAATTATTTAGAATATATTATCCTTTTTTTTTAATAGAAAAAAGTAGGCCATTTTAATTTTAATACAAACAGTATTTGTTCCTTTTTATACTCTGCAGAAGAATTATAATAAATAATGTCGTTTTGCCTAAGGTATTGCAACGAAGAACTTGAACTAAAAGTTTTTTGCTGTAGATAGCTCTTGATATTTTTTTAAATTAAAGAAATGTATGGTTCTACTTAAGAAATTAAAATGACCTACATTTTTTTATTAAAAAAAAGTACTTTCAATTAAAAAATTAAAAAATACATGGTTTAATTAAACAAAACAGAAATTGCTTAAAAATAGAAAGTACTTAGTAATTGGATTTTTGAAAATTTCAGTTATTTATAAACACCTAAAATGTATCAACTCTCTCTAACAAATTATTTAAATAATTCAGAAATTGTGGATACTGTTATGTGGTACACCTTGTACATATATAAATAAGCACACACGTTACCACACATGTGTGCGTGTGCGTGTGTGTGTGTGTGTATGCGTGTGTCAAGTAACATTTAAACAGAAAGAAAAGAGAGATTTAACATCAGTAATTGAAGACATCAGAATGAAAGTAGTTCATTTAATTTATATAGAATTCAGTTCATAAATCAATGTGCAATAATAAAATAATAAGTGGTGAGACAAAATATTTAATTTTAATGAACTTTTTGCAATTTCTTAAGTGATAAGAGCTTCTTTGCATAATTCACTGTATGTAAATATTCTTTTAGCATTTTTGTGGCAACGCTGAGAAAATTGAAATAATTTTCTTATAAACTGAAATCACAATTATTATAAATGTAAACCGCAACTATCTTTATAGCCCATGACATTAAAACAGTAAAATATTTTGCCAAAAGCGACAGAAAGAGGGTATAAGTGAAACCATTGCGTGAAGATATTATGTATAAAAATATCCACCTGTAAAATATCTAAACTATTATAATAAACTAATGAAATTCATATATTAAAGAATTGACTACTTTATAAACTGATATCTTCAATTTTACGTTGCCAGAGGATGAATATTATAAATTACATTGTTGAACTTATTACTGAATTGTAAAAAAAAGATACAACACGGATACTCGTGAAATCGTGTGAATGTACATCAGTGTTTATGGCAGAATGTATACTTCCTGCATGACTTTGTAATATCAGTAATTTAATACATATTAAGGGTCTACGCTAAGTATATAAATATGCAATACAATAACGCATGAAACACCAAATGTAAATAGCTAATACTTGTATGCCGATAAACGATATTTTTATTTTAAATATCTTCCAAGAATGAAATTTTCATTTATACAACTAGAAGAGATCTTTTATTAGATGATTCATATGATTACAATACGTAATGCCTCTTTATGTTAACATCACACCATTTCATATTGAATGGATACTTTAAATTCATCAATAAAAATAAGAAATGATGAATGATTAGAGATTAAACATGTTAGAAATAATATTTTGATGCTTGAATTTAAATGATAAAAAGCATAAATATTCCTATTATATATTTTGTTTTATAAAATGTATACTTTTGTTTATCGTTATATTTTGAGAATATAAATATAAATTTTCATATTCTATTGTAACGTTTATTGTGCCAAAAATGATCAATCAGTAACAATTTCGTCCTTGGCATTAATATGTAAAATACAAAAGTATATTTAAGCGAAATAAACGTTTGTTTTGTGTTTGCCTTCATATTTATGATATCAAATACACTATCAGTTTGTATAAAATAAGAACTTTATATTTTACATTAATTGTAGTTAATGTATAATGATGTTTATAATATTCGTTTCTACGAATAATAATAATAATAATACTCTGTTAAAAATTTATTCATAATACAATATTTTATTCTATGTATCCAATATACGAGAAGAATAGATTTGAGTTTTTGAAAGCATTTTATACAAATAAATTTCCCTTGGAGGGTACTTACATTTATCAGCACGCTCAGCTTCACCAAATTCAAATCGACGAGGGAAGAAGGAGTTTCCCGCCATTGGTCAAATTGGTTCTTCACTTTTTGCTTCGTTCAAACTGCTCATGAGCAGGTACTCAACAGTTGAAAATTCACTTTCACTTTTCACTTCTCACTTTTCACGGGTTGAAATATCACTTTGCACAAACATTGTTCATTGTTAATTGTTCATCGTTACACTCGGCGAAAATAAAACACGATTATGAAACACGACATTACGCGCACGAAGGGTAGCGTCCTGCCGCCATACGTTCAATTTACGACTTTCGTGACTCTACCTACGCATTTGCTTCTGACAGAACGTTATATTCTTACTAAAATCATTTAAATTATGATATGAAACAAGATTAAGGAAATCTTTATAAAAATCTTAACGAATTACAGATAAATATAACCAAATGTCTTATTTTGTATCATATTAACAAAAAGTACTTAACGAGTTCGGTAATGTGCAAATATTTTCGAGAATTATTTCATTTAAACATTATTTAACATTGAGATTAATATTTTCATAAGTTATAGATCTTAGTTAATGGGATAATAAACGATAATATTAATGAATACCTATAATTTCTCGAAATAAGATGTTATTGACTGCAGATTTGAAAAGCACTTTCGAGTTAACTAAGCGACACTTTTAACTGTTAATTTAAAATTGTAGGGGTACTCAATTTTTAAATGTACTGCCAACCAATGTTTCACACTTATAAAAAATCCCTAGTCATATAATTTATTGTAAATTTCATTAAGATAAGTAACCCAGAGTATTTACAAAATACGCTCCTTACTGTAAAACGGATTTTTAAATTATTTAAAATTATTAAACGTATATTTAAAAAATCTGATGATATAAGGTGGGGGAAAATGAAATTTTCAAAAGTTGGTACAGCATGTTTTGACATTAGGCTAAGATGGCGGTATTTTTCAGTGTTTGTACGGGGTAGAAGTATTGTGTTCTTTAATTTTTCGGATTTTTCGTAGAAAATTTGTCGCCAATGAATTATGGAGGCTAGTGCGAGTACCGGTACTCGTACAATGCGATTTATGATGGAAGGTGTCGGAGCTCGGGTTATCCGTGGGCCTGAATGGAAGTGGGGTAAACAGGTTAGTAAAAAAGGTTAACTAAGTTTAATATAATTTTTCATTAAAACCCTGGTTTTTATTTATTACAGCTATATTTTGAATTATAATATTCATATTGTTTTATTAATATTTTTGTAAGTCACACAATTTTATTCGAACATAAGATTTTAAATGAAATTAAACATGTTCGTTTAAGGTTGTTTTGCAAGTAGCGTTATTTACCACAGATTTGTTTATATATTTCATAATATAAGTAGACGTATTATAATTTTTTAACAATTTTATTATATACTTAGTTTATACATTCAATTTATTCTGGTTTATTTACATTATTTGGTTCTTAGAGCGAGTTTTCGTGTATTTCGAAATTGAAAATAATTTTCTTATAAACTCCATTTTATGTTATTTAAAATTTTGCAAATAATCAAAATGAAAAAATAAAACTTATATTTAACTTTGTTAATTTTCATCATCAGATCATTGATTTACCTGCTTATTTGATAAATATTTCAAAATTGTAATTTCTTCTTAGGATGGAGGAGAAGGTCATGTGGGAACTGTTAGAAACTTTGAATCTCCGGAAGAAGTAGTTGTTGTTTGGGATAATGGTACAGCAGCTAATTATCGTTGTTCTGGTGCTTTTGACCTTCGAATTTTGGATTCAGCCCCAACAGGTGTAAAGCATGATGGAACAATGTGTGATACCTGTAGACAGCAACCAATTTTTGGAATACGCTGGAAATGTGCTGAATGTGGAAACTATGATTTGTGCTCTATCTGTTATCATGGAGACAAACATCACTTAAGACACAGATTTTATCGTATAGCAACTCCTGGCAGTGAGAGAGTGTTACTGGAACCAAGGCGTAAAAGTAAAAAGGTATTACCAGGGATCCTTTGGATGCTCGTTACTATTACTGTTAAATCATGTTATGTACAATAATGGCCGGATATAAGATGCAAATTCTGCCCACTTATATGATGCGGAGTCATCCTTTTATTTGTTTTTAATGTATCCCTCTCCCTCCCGACTATAATTCGCTTAATGTCTATGAAATTTGGTACAGCTACCACATTTAATTATGTATCTGGATATTAGACACAATCTGGTCCCGATTGCCCCTTATATCCAGGCATTACCATACTTTATACTTGATAAAATAAAACCTAAAATTTATATTTTATACTAGATTGCAATACGTGGCATATTTCCTGGAGCAAGGGTTGTACGAGGTGTTGACTGGCAATGGGAGGATCAAGATGGTGGCAATGGAAGAAGAGGCAAAGTTAACGAAATTCAAGATTGGTCGGCAGCCAGTCCTCGTTCAGCAGCTTATGTTATATGGGATAATGGTGCCAAAAATTTGTACCGTGTCGGTTTTGAAGGAATGGTTAGTTTTAATAAAATATTGGAAAATTTACATGAATTATGGTGTATGAGTCATATCATATATAAATTTTGTATATTCAGTTTCATTTTCGAGATATAAAGAACACCCTGTATATTAATTAAGTAACTAATAATTATATATATTTCAGGCTGATTTAAAAGTTGTTAACGATGCCAAAGGTCAGACAGTATACAGGGACCATTTACCACTGTTGGGTGAACAGGGCCCAGGTCGTACAGGTCCGCATGGATTACAAATTGGAGATCAGGTAATTAAATAATATAATTGCTAAAAGAGTATAATATTTTGAATATTTAATTACATTTCTTTCTTCACAGGTCAACGTTGACTTAGAATTAGAAATAGTACAGTCATTGCAACACGGACACGGTGGGTGGACAGACGGTATGTTCGAATGTCTTGGTACCACCGGAACTGTTGTTGGTATCGACGAGGATCATGATGTCGTCGTATCATACCCAAGCGGTAATCGCTGGACTTTTAATCCTGCTGTATTCACGAAAGTACAAATACCGGTACCGGTTACCAGTTCAAGTTCTGATAATCAAACATTCGCGGTCGGAGATTTGGTACAAATATGTAACGATTTAGAGAAAATTAAGTTACTTCAACGCGGTCACGGAGAATGGGCCGAAGCGATGGCACCGGTGCGTAATGTTTCTTTGCAAGAATCCATGAAACTTAACATATTCATCAAACAATTTGTAATAATAATCATGTTTTAACAGACAATGGGAAAGATTGGTAGAGTTCTGCAAATATATCACGATGGCGATTTGAAAGTGGAAGTTTGCAGCACTTCCTGGACGTACAATCCCCAAGCGGTTACTAAAGTCGCAAGCAGCGATGGCAGTGTACCAGGAAATAGCAGTGGAGGTAAATACCGATACTTAAATATCGATAGTTTTATCTGACACATACAATAACTATTTGACAATTTTTCCAGAACGTTTATCGGCACTGTTGAAAAAATTATTCGAAACCCATGTCTCGGGTGATGTCAACGAAGAGTTGGTAAAAACTGCCGCAAATGGCGACGCCGCCAAATGCGAAGAATGTCTGAAGAGACCCGAGGCTGATGTAAATGGTGTGTTCGCTGGCCACACCGCCTTACAAGCTGCAAGCCAAAACGGCCACTTGGAGGTCATAAAAATTCTCCTTCGTTACAAAGCAGACGTTGAAATCGAGGTAAATGTTCTTCTTAAATATTTAACTCGTTACATTTGATTGGTGCTTTTACAAGGATATACAAATTTTATTTATAAAACAATAAAATGCATAGATTCATAAACATTTGTAATTTTGTTTTCTAAATAGAACTTTCAGTTTCTGAGAACTGAATATTAATTTTTATTGAGAATATGTTGGGAAAGTTACTGTAATATTTTTTTTAGGATAAAGACGGAGACAGAGCGGTACATCACGCTGCGTTTGGGGACGAACCAGGTGTGATGGCATTGTTAGCCGGTGCCGGTGCTGATTTGAATGCTAGAAATAAAAGACGTCAGACTGCACTCCATATCGCGGTAAACAAAGGACATGCCGGTGTAGTGCGCACGTTACTGGAATTAGGATGCCATCCGAGTTTACAAGTAAGTGATACGTACATTTTTTTAGCACATTATCTTCTTACCTTCGTAATAATAATTTGGTATAGTGCATTTAGATTCGTTTATTTGTGTAAGAATATTATCGAATATTTAGATCGGAGGTACACTCAATTAAGAATAAAAACATATATATCGTTTAACGTTGAATCGAGCACGTGTTATGTTTTGAATGTTATTAGTTGTACTTATAGATGATAATAATTACATATTGATTAGTATAAACTCTCTTAGTTCTGCAAAGGGTTACTACATTTGCATTTATAATATATTAGTGAATCTATTCTTGTGTATGAACAATTTAAACGGAATAAAGGAAATTCAAAGTACAACGTATTGACATTTTAATTCGATATGTATCTTTTTATTTATAGTTAGCTTATTACATTATATCTTGCAAGAGGGTTAATTTTGAAATTCATTGCAACAAATGTTTTTTATAATAATTTCATACCATTATGCTATCAAATTTAAATATGTGAATTTTCACTGATGATTTTGTTCATCAAATAGGAAAATTTATTTTAAATAAATTGACATAAAGGCATTATACAAATTTTTAATTTCTAGTACTTTTATTCGTTTCTAGAAAGAAACTTGTCAGATAAAATTTATCTTTTTCTTCTTCTTGTATCCAAAGCAGGTATATTTATTGATCATAGTATACAACTTTGTTTTATAGGAAAACTGATTTGGTGTAACTTCCAATTATTTTTTATTATTTTAATCGTACTTGAATATTAAGTTTCTAAATTATTTGAAATATAACAGGAAGTTGAATAATATATTTTCGTTAATTTAGTTACACAAGTTTTTGTTTTAATTTAATCACATAAGTTAATTGCTCCAATTATATAAATAATGCAGTTATTTGCATTACACTAAAGAAAAATAATTATTATTTGATATAATAATTTTCAAGTTTTTAATCCTTTCATCGACCCGTTTTGGGTCAAAATACAATTTAATAATTTTTTAGCGAAACATTCTGTGTTGATGAAACTATTGATTTTCATTACAAATAAAATATTCGAAATCGAAAAATTGGAATATAATTAAAATTAGTAAAAGGGATGTTCACTGTGGTACCAAGTCCATTATTTTTCTATCTTATCCGTCACATTTCGTTGTACTCGTGAAACTTGTAATTTTATCATTTCATTCGTGAATAAACAAGGATTCGCTCTTTGTAGTTTTGTACATAATGGCTGTAATGAAATTAGAAACTGCAAAACAACATAGTTATTGTAACACGTTTCACGCCCAGTGGGTTACCAGTGGTAATTACGGCGTTTGTTAGCAACACAACTTTAATTAAGCGAGGAAGCATATCTTTTAGTTTTTAACATTGACCCTAAAAGTCGAGGGAAAGCGAAACGAAGCTTGTTTGTACGTTTAATATTTAAACAACTAATAAAATACGTATAACTTATTCTGTTACAAAATTTGTGAAGAAAATCGGCCTCATAGTTTCCTTCTTCATTTAATCCATCAATTTCCAAATTTTAGATTAAATTATTTTAGATTATAAAAAAAGTATATGCAGATAGCTATTTATTTATAATATTTTAGACATCACAATGTGTCAACCCAGTTCTTTTTAATATGTTGACTGGCACAGTGAAAACAGACGTGTGTGGTAAGACACATTGAAATTTTAATTAATTAGGATTCTATCGATTAATTTTCAAGTGTAATCACTCAAATTGCTACTTTGTAATATTAATCTAATACTAGCAACATCCACGGTTTATTTTATCCTTTCTTGTATTAATTATTGGATTATAGAAAATTTGGGTCATCAGTGACCACTGTGATGATTTTTAAAATATTTTAATATTTATAGAATAAAACTAGATAAGGTAAATAGGTAATACAACAATAAAAATTTCTGATCAGAAAAGGCACAGAAAAAAGAGTTACGTATTTGCAACTCGAGCCATTAGTGGGTTAATTTTTGAATTCACTTCGCGACCATTTGGCCCGTTATTCTACCGTGGGTTTTTACCGCAACCATCCCTCCCCCCCCCCCGTAGCTCAGGTTTAATTATTCGGTCTGAAACTTTACTTTCCTTCGTTTTCGGGTTGGAAAGGTCGTCGCGCACGAAGAGAGTTACATGTACGAATGTGAATTAGTGTTAATTCACCTTTGTTACATGGGTATCTCCTCATTTGCAGGAGACTTAATTAATTCAGTTATCTGGCTGGAGGAAGCCTCGAATTCCACCTGCGTTACGAGTGTCGCAGGATTGTGTTTGAGAATACGTGTTGCGCATAATCAAGCCGAGGCTCCTATCCTTTGTGTGAACATATACACGTGTGTGTACGTGTGTGTGTGTGCGTCTGGTGTCCGGGCAATGGGTATAACACCGGGGGTATCCCTATTTTCCTTCGAAACAATTCGAACCTGAAGACAACCGGGAACGTTTTCTGCGATAAACAACGTTTACGTGCCTGGCATACCCGCCCCGGAAGCTCGGTGCTCCTTTCTTTCCTCCTACGTTTTTTTTTTTTTTTTAATCCAGACAGTATTCTTTTTTAATGTCGAACCACTATTATAACGTGACGTTTCATTGGTATCCAAAGAAAAAATGAAATTTAATCCTGGATGATCCCGTGTCAAATCGGTTGTTTTTTAACCCATTACCTGCCACAATTCAAAACTACAAAAAAAAAATTAAATTAAGTGTATTCGCCTGCGAGATACTTGAAATTTATACGGAAATAAAATTCGCTCGTAGAATGATAATAGTTTTTAATCTTCTTCCGGGTTTTCTCGCTCTTAAACAGAATTTAAAATTAAGATTTAATTTTAAATTGAAATTATTTAAGGAAGAGTTACGTTTCAAAGTGGAATTAAATCCTTTACATTCGTGCTGCTTTCTTTCTTACAGAAATGTTTATAGAATTTAAAAGATAATAATTTAAAACCAGAGTAATTAATCCTTTCGTCACAGCTATTTTTGCACGTGTATACGTTAAACTGATTATCTTAAAAGTTGCGTATAATCTTCTACAAGAATATCCGACGTCACGTTTATCCTTGTTCGTATTTGGATTTAACCAGCGTCTCGTTTTAAATCTACCGAAGTCCTCCTCGTCCGTATAAAGCTCTTGTTTTAATCCCACTAGGATCTTGCTTCGAATCGACCTAAGTCTAATTCCGAAGCTCTCCCAGTCTTGCTGGGAGGATTCAACAAGCTCCTGTTTAGAACCAACTTCGAACTTGCTCAGCACTTTAACCTATTTTCACGTATCTCCACGTCGAATTTGCATTTCGTGGGATTTGCTTCTTGGGATTTTTGTTGGAATTCACGGTATAAATTCGTATCCAGAAGGAACCGATTGTTGTCAAGGTATCTACGTGACGCTACTTTGTTCGTTCTTAAATAACGTGCCAGGGTTAGACTTGACCTTGTGAAAATTAAATTTATATTTTCTTTGCTGAAAAAGTAGTGTTTATTATTTTGGATATAAGAAATGAAAATGAAAAATGTACAATGTTGTTTTATACATTAAAAAAAGGATACAGAGTCAGTATTAGTAGTTATAATTTCATATAAATTCATGGGTCAATTATTTACTTTAGAAGACATTGCATCGATGTTAGAAAAATTTTGGTCAGCATTAATTGTTTATTAAAGAGTTATGAATAAAAGAAGTTACAAAAATATAACCGTGATATCCATTAAACGTGGATACACGAAATTGTTTAAAACGCGGACGCATAGGCAATTACAATAAATTATTGCAAAGCCTTCTTTCGCGTATAACGCTGTTTCACAGGTAAGGGAAGGTAATTAAGAAAGTTAGGTAATGCTTCCTCTCATTTTCATAATCACCCCACGAAATGGTATAAATTAACAGTAAACGTAAATCAGCCACGTTTTTAAGCGACGTTCGCCGCAATATACCGACTTTATATTTTCTCGTCTTTTGAAGGGGGGGAACAAGCGATTTCTTTCTATTTTCTTTTTTTTTTTTTTGTTCCCTTCCTCGGAACCAGTTTACATCCCTTCGAAATAAGAACAACACCCCCAAGGCTGTTGTTACTCGTTCGTTCCTCAAACAACGGTTATACTTCAGTTTCCCCACTAAATCAACCGAATTTTACGCGATGTTTATCGCCGGCCGCGTTATTTACTTAAACTTTTAAACGATTCGGGCCGTAACTGCGAGTGAAACGTTCAAATCCGGAAGTTCACGCGTTGCGATCATTAGCGAGATTTAAAGGCAAAAGTTATTAGCACTAGAAAATTACCAAACGAGTCAAATTTTAGATTAAGATCATAAATCAAAATTTATTCAATTTTAATGGTTCCAGTAGTAAATTCATTAAATCTTGATAATTTTGATAGCATATTTATTCAGTCTTAATAGTTACTCAATTGCTTACTGATTCATTAAGTAATTTGTATAACAGAAAGGGTTAAATATCATAAAAATAATATACTATATTTGTTAGAAATAAAATTATAAATTTGAAAGATTTTTTATGATTCTAATGTGCTAATAAAAGTGTTATTTTTATTTTTTAACAGGTTAATATATCGTTACTAAAATTTAATTTCCCTTAAGTATACTCAATAATGTTTATATTAGGCGATTCGGAAAATGTATCTATATTTCTGCATTTACTAATTTCATGAAATTAAAATAACTTCGTTACCATTTCAACTGTTCGAATTTCATCCCAGATGACTAAAAAATTCACTGCCAATTTGTCAATACATTATTTCAATCGATAATTCCACAAAAAAAAAGGATTTGAACCGTCTATTAAAATTTTTAACACAGTTCATTTAATTCTTCCTGTATTCGGTG